>JZKD02S2178768.1:323222-343389 GCA_000966675.3 Picea glauca | reverse complement strand
TAATAATAATAATAATAATCTATTTTTAAGGTCATGGCCAAGCCAGCACACCAAATTGGTGTATGAGACCCCCTTGTTTGTGGGACAAGGGACCCCCCTCCGCCCAACGATTTGAATGGTAAAGTCTACGAAGGTATACATACCCTACCCCCCTTTGGATTTGAACCTGTGACCTCTTAAGAGGAAACACATGTTCTTAACCATTAGGCCCACTCAGGCTGTATAAAAAAGGGGTAAATCTTATTACTATTCTGTCACTGTATAAAAAGGACACATGTCATTGGCCTGCCACATGTTCCGCCAAACTAGTGGAAACTAGAACAGGTGGCCGCCTATTAAACTTTCGGCCAAAGAAGCCATATGCCACTTTCCCTACCAAATGGAAACTGGAGCAAGTGGTGAATGTTTTTCCTGGGAGATCTGTCTTTGCATGCTAGAACAAACTAACAACTGTTGAAAAAAGAAAAATAGACAGGAATTTTGCAGAATCCCAGTACATAAAACTAGACAGGAATTATGCAGAATATTAGTACAAAATAACAAGAAGCTAATAATTGGCACCAAGGGATCTATCGTTCTAAGCTCCAGGGAGAGTGTCGTCGTTGGGTTGTAGCATGAAGGGTTGTGCACAGGTTGGGCAATGTTGCTTGGACAGTGCATTTGAGAATGCGTCAAAGAGCATGTTAATCCGCTTGCTAATGAGGGTGTCCCGATGAAGCTGGTCCTCCATGCAGCTTCTACGATAAAAAATGAGCTCCAACTACTCTGGGCTAAAGAGACTGGGGGGAGCTAGGTCAAAGTCTGGAATTGCATTTAGTGGTGGAGGCGCCAAGATGGGAAAGTTCTCTTGCATGGTGCTAGTGGATCCATCCTTGACTGCCTTAGCTCCCGCATCAGCTTCACTAGTGTTGTCTTGGAGGGAGGTGCCTGGAGCCATGTGGAGGAGTTCCTCTAGGAATTCCTCCTCAACAACACATGTGGCACCTTCATGGTATCCTGGGTACATGTATTAGATTTGATGGTGCAGGGGAAAAAGAAATCATCCTGGACTATGTAGAGGAGGGATTCCAATGGAACCTGGACAGGTTCCTCCAAAAATTCCTCCTCAATGTAGGCCATCAGTGGAGCTTGTGGCCTCACGGTGCAATAATCCAATTCTCAGAGTGAGCAAGGTGACAGAGCTAGAAGTAAAAATAAATCCATCCAGGGCTGGGCAGGAGAGATATCTCTGGGGCGGACATGACCTCTGTACTCACACGCCTCCTACCATTAATACACAAGACCACCATTAACATGAATCGAGGAAGCTATCCTCTCTTCCTCTACAAGTAATTAAGGCCAACCTCCATTCAAGATTGAGGTGAGGGACGACGACTGGCCATATTTATGGATGAATTAATGGGAGGGATGCATGGCCTCCTTCTGCTACGTGGCACCCCATCTGAGACCAGATAATTTTTTCTGGCTAGGTCCAGACAACGATCTAGTAGCCTAGTCAGTGGAGAGGTTTGATTGTTCCATTGGATCAACTCTTCCTTAGAATCCACACCCTCATTTTCCAGGCAATCAACTATTTTGTTAGCCTCTCTTTTCACATGGGAGGGGGTGAGAGTGATATGGGGCTGTAAGAGGGACTTGAAGTCTTCCAGAAGTCCTAATAGTCACCAGCTGGGTGAGACATCCGAGGGGTGTGAGCCGTGAATGATTTTGGTGATAAGATGGATGATGATTTGGGAATCGTCTTCCACTATGAGTTGGTGGATGTTATGATCAATTGCTAGCTTGACCCCTTTGAAAAGGCTCTAGAGCTCTGCTGCATTGTTTGTGTTGAGTCCCAAATATCCCACTGCGTAATGTAGAATATTCCCCTCACCATCTCTTAGGACTGCTCCAAATCCCATGGTCCAAGATTCCATTTTAAATCACCATCAAAGTTCATTTTAACAAAACCTGGGGGAGGGGGGACCAAGTGCATGGACTACGACTAATCTTAGAATTGCAAGTATCCTTCTTTCTCGATCCATCAGTGAGATTGAGCTGCCATGCCTGTAGTATGTGGCATTCTCCAGGGTTGCATTTAAGGTCCTCCTGTGTCCAATGCTAATCCCTGATTGCTTCCCGAATCAGGTTTACGATTCTAGCCCAAGTTGAGTGAGGGGGGGAAGAAGTGGAGTGAAAAATCCTTTTGTTTCTCTCTTTCCATATTTTCCAAACTATGAAGACTGGTAATAGATGCCAAATGGAGTCTAGGATTGGATTTTGGTAGGAGATCAAGTCTAAGTTTTCCACAGTGCTTATGATGCTAGTCCATTTTTTATTGGAGCGGTGCATTAGTTGTGCAAACATGTCCCAGATGGCCTCACTATGGTTGCATTATCTCTTCCTATTGCTGGCAGAGGGGGCAGAAAGTACTTAAATGATGTATACAATCCCACCTCTCCTTAAGCACATAAAAATGTCATATGATGATGAGTGAAGGAGTAGTACTTGGAAATTCTATTTCATCTCAAGGAATTTAGGTAGATCCATCCAAGATACAAGTTATTAAATACCTTCCTATTCCCAAAACCCAAACAGATGTGAGAAGTTTCTTAGGACATGCTGGATACTATAGAAGATTTATCAATTTTTTTTTCCAAAATAGCTTCTCCTCTATTTGTGTTACTTATGAAAAATGCTGAATTCAAGTGGACTAATCTTTTCCAGGAAGCATTTAATACACTCAAACATCAGTTATCTACAACTCCTATTCTAAGAGGACTTGATTGGACACTTCCCTTTCATATATCCTCTGATGCTTCAGATAATGCAATAGGAGCTGTCTTGCGACAAGAAGAAAATCATCTCCCTTATGCTATTTACTTCATTAGCAAGAATATGACTCCTGCTAAACTTAACTATACAGTTACCGAAAATGAATTTTTAGCAGTTATCTATGCTATTAATAAATTTCGACATTACATCACTGGCTATTCTACTTTTGTCCATACTGATCACTCAGCTATCAAATATTTAATGAACAAACCTATCAAAAATGCTCGAGTCACCAGATGGTTACTATTATTACAAGAATTTGATATTACAATTGTAGATAGACCAGGAAAAGAAAATGTAGTTGTTGATTTCCTTTCTCAGTTAACACCTGATGATAATACTCCATTAGATGATTCCTTTCCTGATGAATATCTATTTGCAGTATCTGCTCACTGACCATGGTATACAGACATCACTAACTACTTGGTTGCAGGGAAGTTACCAAAAAACCAGTCACCCCTCTTGATACACCGATGACAGATCAACAACCAGAACCAACAATGGCTTCTCTCTTACAAGAGAACAAGTTTCTACGATCAGAACTAGAAGCTTACAAACAAGAGATGGTAATGGCAAAGGAAGCTTATGACAGGGAATTTAATTTGTATACCTTAGCTCGTGTAGCGGCCATGACAAAGAAAAACACAAAAGATGATCAGTGTAGAGAGTATATGTGCAGCCAATGTGGGGATATTTATTATCAAGCAGGCTACAAAGTGGTTCAAATTACAATTCCTGGAGCTTCCCCTAAACCTACAACTTTTGCATTTAAAGATGAAGAACACCCTACTGTTACACAAGAACCAGTAGGACCTTCCAAAATTCAAAAAAATGAATGCTGGCCTACAACAACTGCTACATCTGAAGCCCCTGTTTTTATCAGTAAAGCTGTTCAAACTCTGCCTATTGATGAATCTACCCCTACTTTTGTGGAACAATCCATTCAGACTCTACCACGGCCTACCACTGACGATGCTGAAACACAAACTCTACCTATTGATGAATTTGCCCCTCCTAGAAAGATCAATACCCCTACTCTTGTGTAACAAGCCACTCAGGCCCTACCTCAACCTACCACTTGCGATGCTGAAACAAAAACTCAACCATGGAATGAGCAAGAAATAATGGACAAATGGAAAAATGAGTCTGCTATTATATAGGACAAAATTCCGCAGGAGCACAAAATACTTTGGCTGAACCACATCTATTCAAACTGGGAAGCTTTGGAGCAAACACGCCAAGAATCTCGTGCCCATAAGAAGAAAAATGAAGAGTTAAAAGACAAATTTTTCCTGATGTTTGATTTGTTACAAAAATTGTTGGCTTCTAGGAAACCATCCTCAAATTACTCTCTTTTCCTTATAGAAGGATTTACATTTTTTCAGATTAAATCAATCAAAGAAGGAAGACCCTATGAAGTGCTAAAACCAAAAGATTTTGTTAAAACCTCTGCAGAAGCCTCTACTACTGATCACCATCTATTATGTGAGGTATATCTTCATAATGAAGCTATTCCTGAGAACAGACAGCTTAATCTCAACCCTCTTGTCGGTGATATCCAGATTCAGGCACTAGTCTCCTTCCTTACCAACCAGATCATGTGGCAGAATGATTTTCTAGCTGCCAAGCATAATGAAGTTAACCATCTCCTTTGGATACAGCCAGAACCACAGAACGTTGCCACCTTTGTTGCAGAATATTACAAATTTTTGAAGAAACTAGGGATGACTCAATACATAAGGCAACTATAGGCAACAATACTTCAGGATTGAAAACAGTTTATTAAATCCACAGAGACTGCTGCCCTAGAAGCAAATAATATGTTTTGACAACAATTTTCTGAGAAAAGGCAGGAGCACAATCCCTTTAGTCCTACCAATCTTGAGACAACAATCTCCCGAGTACCGAGTTACATCAAATGTGTCCAACAATGTGCTGAAAATTGGATAGGTTATTAGTTCCATTTTCCCATACTGTGGATGCCAACAGAGAAGTATCAAGTTCATCATAAGTTGCCGAAGAAGGTTGAAACAACAACTTGGAAAATGATACAACGTGTTCAAGAATTTAGAGCTCCAACAAATAGCACTTTCCACAACTACTGCTTAAGTAATTTGCACGCCCAGAGTCGGTATCCAGATTCTGATTCAGATTGAAGTTGCGTGAGGACATGCAACCTTTTTAGTTGGGGGGGATGTTAGGACCCTATAATGTACCTTTTTTCTCATAATTTTTGTTATCATTACATCCTTTTGCCACTCATATTTAAGCCTACATTATCATCTTAACCTAATTTTCCAAAGGTATATAACGTTTCTTCTCTTTTATATATGTTTAATTTGTTTTACATGTAGTTTTACATTACTTTCATACTTAACCATTAATCAGAAATATATAGTTGTTGAAATAGTTTGAACTGCAGTTAACATACTGTTGCTGCTTGAAGACCACATTGCTGAAACAGTCAACAGTACACGAATCCCATTGCTGAAACAATCCGTGATTTACGATGCTGAAACAAAATTTCACATACAGTAGTAACAAGAAGGAGTTGTTACACTGGCCACAATAGCCGTACCTTAAGCCAACACCAACCATCACCGCTGCTTGAGGCTACATTGCCGAAACAATCAAACAGGATGCAAATACCGTTGCTGAAATAGTCTGTGATTTGCGATGCTAAAACAGTATTCTACAAACAAAAATAACAAGAAAAGATAAATAAAGAAGCTGTTACACCAGCCGCAACAACTGTACCTCAAGCCAACACCATTCCAAGTACTGTAACAACATTTTGCTACAGGAGATCAGAATATCCTATTCCAGCATAGAAGATTAGATTAGACTAAGAATAGGATTTGTATGTACAGATGTAATTTTATTATCAATTGTATTAAGAGGATTCTCCTCTTTATATAGTAGAGAAATTAGCATTAGAAGGGGATTACAAAAGGCTTAGCTAGAAACGAATCATAGAGAAGGAGCGTGTTCACATTGGATATTGTAACTTGACACATTTGACAGATGAATAAAAAATCATTCTAAGCATTTCTTCTTAGTTTCTTTCATTTTTGGGGAATCTTGTGAGAAGGAAAGGGCCCACCTTCTTCACAAGATTCACCCATTGGTTTCTGTAGTATGTTAGTATTGTTTTTATTCATACCTTGTTAAAACTTTGTTTTGCTGAAACTTTGTTTTGTTGAAACTTTGTATCCACTGATTGTTATATTGTTTTCATACAATTCATTCCTAGGTAATTGTTAATCATTTTGATTGGTAATTCCAAGTTTATGAAAGTGTGATAATCAGAGACAGTTGCTGAAGATTCCTTCTTGGGGAATAGGGTCCTGTTCTCTGTTACAGAATAGTTAGTTTTCGACAATTGTTAATCATTTTGATTGGTGATTCTGTTTGATGAGTTTATGAAAGTGTGATAGTCAGAGACAGGTGCTGAAGAATCCTTCTTTGAGGAATAGGGTCATGTT
The DNA here is from genome assembly GCA_000966675.3 of Picea glauca. Taxonomy (NCBI): domain Eukaryota; kingdom Viridiplantae; phylum Streptophyta; class Pinopsida; order Pinales; family Pinaceae; genus Picea; species Picea glauca. The sequence continues at coordinate 337,090 of JZKD02S2178768.1, read as the reverse complement.
CTCTGTTACATAATAGTTAGTCTTATTTGCAGTGTGATGAAAAGTTCCTTTTTCCTAGGTTGCTATTTCTTAATGTAATCCAGGATTCTTTTGATAGTTATTTCCTTTGAATCTTAAAACTCTGCAATAGATAGATTGCTTTTACTATAATTCAAAGTAGAACTTCAGTCTGTTCAAAGCAAGGTGTAATTAGTGTACTTTTACTACAATTATAGATTTCTTTTGAGATTGAGCATATAAAGTGTGTGTTTGCCTTTGAAATAAACAGACTTCTCTAGGTTGACAATTTATGTAACACTTGATTGTTTAATTAATAAGAAATTATAGTGACCAAAATTTGGGCGCCGTTGTCGAGAAAGGAAATTATAGATTTCAAAAGCATTTACATTTTTCTTTCAGATGTATAGATTGCATGAGAGGACGTGGACCCCCCAAGGAAACTGAGCCTACAGGTGGCAGGGGTAGAGGAAGAGGAGGAAGAAAGACCTTCATCGACCAGATTATATCAAAATCTGAATCTGTTGTTGCTCAATGACCAAGCTCTCGAAAACCAAAGCCTCAACCTTCCTTTCAAGAGAACTTTGAAATGGAGATAGTGTAAAACCTAGCATACAACATTGAGGATCGAGCAAGTGCACTAGGGGAACAAATAGAAGAAACCATGGATGGATATAATGAAGAACTGCACCATGAAGAACAGGTAGGTTTTGAAGCAGAGGTAAACGATGGAAACTCTTTTTCTACCTTAGAATTTCCTATTGGTGATCTCCCTAGAGGAGTAGATCCCATCAAGAATATCGTACTTTCATCTTTACCTAACTTTCATGGTTTATCTTTTGAAGATCCTGATGAATTCCTTTTCGAGTTTGACATATTATGCAGAAGTTATGATTACATTTCCAATGCTAAAAAATTAAAGCTATTCCCAACAACATTAAAGGGAAATGCATTAATATGGTTCATGAGTCTTGGAGGTCATGTAATCACAACATGGGATCAAATGAAACATAAATTTCTGCACAAATATCAAGACTATTGCCGAACAAGAGAAAAAAGAGAGGAATTGTTCAAGATGATACAGAAAGAGGATGAAAGTATAGAGGACTTTGTGGAAAGGCTACAGTATAATCTACAAAGATCCAGTCACCCCGATGTAAGTAAGGACATTCTTAAAACAATATTATTAAAAGGAGTAAGGGATGACTGTCTAGATATGATGAAAATGCTAGGAAAAGGGGACATATCTAAAGAATCATATGATGAAATTGTTAACCTCTGTAAAAGATGTTCAAGAGGATATGCAAGGAATAGATCAAACAACAGGGATACCACAATTTCAAGAGTTTAAAAATAAGCCAGTGGAGGAGCAACAAGAGCCCAAATAGGTAATCTACTTGAGGAATTTAAAACTGAAATGTTAATCTCTTTTTCTTCACAAATTGACACCTTTTAGATTCAAAGGAAACAAGCTGAAGTAGAAGTAGATCTGTCCATCTTTTGTTCCAAATGAAGAGATAAGCACCCACGAAGGGAATGCCCATTGGACAAAAAACCAATTTGCACCATTTGTGATAAGGATCATGAAACTCAATAATGCCCTTCTTTACCAGGAATCAAAGCAACATTACAACCAACCGATGAAGAAGCTGAAGCTGTCTATCTGTTGACACAGAGAAGGCAATGGCAACCACGGGGACAAGGTATGAATCCTAATATGCCATTTACATATTCTAGTTGTTGGAATAATTATCCTTCTTTTAGTCAAGCAAATTATCCTCCCTTCAATCAAATGAATTACCCACCCATGAAACAAACAAAGTCTCCCTTTGTAGACCCAACAATATGGACATCTTGTCCTTCACAACAACAACAACCTTACTTTAACCAATGGAATCCAAATTGGAGAGGTCAACAACCCTTGTTCCCAAATCAATTTCCTCAATTTCAATAACAAGTTCAACAACCACTCTCTTTACCATCAGGTACTCCATCGAACAATCAAATGATGAGGCCCCAACTACCTGTACAACCTAACCCCAACCCCAATAATAAGGCTGTGCAGTGCATTGATATTCAAAACCATCCTATACTTTCTCTTTTCCCTACGCAATGCAATGATATTCATTTACGATCTGTGAAAATAGTAGAACCTATCATTGATGATGTTACCTCTTCTGATTTCGATAAAGAAGAAATAAAAAAGCACGATGTACCTGAAGAGGTACAGTCATCCTCCAACATTGTTGCTGAAATAACAAAACCACCATTCCCTGAACGTTAAGCTGGACTAAAATGCCTGAGCCACCTGCTTTCAATCTTCTAATGGAATTTCAAAATCTCTATGTGAAAATTCCAGTATTACAAGCACTAATAGATGTACCAATTTATGCCAGAACAATGCGATATATTTGTGTTAAGAAACCTGGTAGGAAAACTAAAGATCCCCTCAAAGTTCATGTCAAGGGTGATTTGTTCGCACTAATGTTGGGTAAAGCTCCTCTAGTTAAATACGGTGATCTCGAGCATCCTACAATCACAGTGTAAATTGGAAAAACAATAATTCCTCGAGTTCTAGTAGACTTAGGCACTGCTATCAATATTATGACTCTTGAAACTTCACAACTGTTACAACTGAAGAATGAAATCAGAGATACCCCAACCATTCTAGAATTAGCTGACCATTCTAAAATGAAACCGGAAGGAGTCATTGAGGACCTAATAATCTCAGTTGAGTCCTGGAATTATCCAGTTGACTTTGTGGTATTACAACCTAAAACAAAGTTGGGGGGTCACCCTCTAATTTTGGGTAGGCCTTGGCTAGCCACAACATATGCCTTTATCATCTATAGATCTGGTTCAATGAAAATTTCCAACGGATATGAGACTAAACAACTTACCCTCTACCCTCACGCTACACCCTTGATTAATAATGACAATTCCTTATGGGTGGAGTTTGATTATCAAACTACTCAACCTATCTTGACTATCAGACAAGCCTTAAGCCTTAAAGATGCCATTGAGGATGAAGTAATTAATAATTTTATTTTTGAACCCTCCTCCGTGACTCCAGAAACACATAATCAACTAGTTTCACTTTTGGAGTTAGATACCCAGGAAAACCTTAACTCTGAAGACCCATCTCAAACATCATCCACCATCTCTTCTAAAAGTATACCAGTAGAAATTGAACCTGGAAAAACACTGAACATAAACCCCAACCTGACAGTTGCTGAAACACAACAATTAATGAAGTTAATTCTTGAACATAAGGAAACATTCGCATGGGACTATACAAATATGAAGGGAATCTCTCCTGAATTATGTACTCATCATATCTATATCAAGGAAGATTGTCGACCGATCTGCCAATCTCAACGATGAATGAACCCTAATTTAAGAGAAATTCTTAAGGAGGAACTTCAAAAATTGCTTAATGTAGGGTTTTATATCCTATATAAGATAGTGAATGGGTTTTCCCATTGGTAATAGTTCTTGAGAAAAATGGGAAATGGAGAGTGTGTGTAGATTATAGAGCCTTAAATAAATCCACTCAAAAAGGTCTCTTTCCGTTACCATTCATTGATAATGTGTTAGATAGTTTGTTAGGGAAGAAATTCTTCTCTTTCTTAGATGCTTTCAGTGGGTATAACCAGATCAAAATTGCACCCCAAGACCAAGATTTTTTCTTATAGAGTCCTCCCATTTGGACTATGTAATGCACCAACAACCTTTCAAAGAGCAGTTATAGGAATCTTTTCTGATATGATTAATGACTCTATGGAAATTTTTATGGATGGTTTTACCCCTTATGGTGTCTCTTTTGAGGAAGCACTACAAAACCTTAAGAAAGTACTGAAATGATATATACAAGCCCACCTCTCCTTAAGCACAGAAAAATGTCATATGATGATGAGTGAAGGAGTAGTACTTGGACATTTTATTTCATCTCAAGGAATTCAGGTAGATCCATCCAGGATACAAGTCATTAAAGAACTTACTATTCCCAAAACCCAAACAGATGTGAGAAGTTTCTTAGGACATGCTGGATACTATAGAAGATTTATTACATTTTTTTCCAAAATAGCTTCTCCTCTGTTTGTGTTACTTATGAAGAATGTTGAATTCAAGTGGACTAATCTTAGCCATGAAGCATTTGATACACTCAAACATCAGTTATCTACAACTCCTATTCTAAGAGAACCTGATTGGACACTTCCCTTTCATATATCCTCTGATGCTTCAGATACTACAATAGGAGATGTCTTGGGACAAGAAGAAAATCATCTCCCTTATGCTATTTACTTCATTAGCAAGAATATGACTCCTGCTGAACTTAACTATACAGTTACCAAAAATGAAATTTTAGTAGTTATCTATGCTATTAATAAATTTTGACATTACATCACTGGCTATTCTACTTTTCTCCATATTGATCACTCAACTATCAAATATTTAATGAAGAAACCTATCACAAATGCTCAAGTCACCAAATGGTTACTATTATTACAAGAATTTAATATTACAATTGTATATAGACCAGGAAAAGAAAATGTAGTTTTTGATTTCCTTTCTCGGTTAACACCTGATGATAATACTCCAGTAGATGATTCCTTTCTCGATGAATATCTATTTACAGTATCTGCTCACTCACCATGGTATGTAGACATCGCTAACTACTTGGTTGCAGGGAAGTTACCACCACACCTATCCCACCAAGAGAAAAGAAGAATGATTCAACAAAGTGCTCGGTATAGCTGGATAAGTGGGCGTCTTTTCCACACAGGAATTGATCAATAAATCCAGAGATGCATTAGAGAAGATGAGGTTTATGATTTACTAAAATCTTGTCATGATGGCCCTTGTGGAGGGAATTTTGCTAATAAGAGAACAACACATAAAATTCTCAAGATGGGTTATTATTGGCCCTCACTTTTTAAAGATGCAAAGAAATATGTTCGGGCCTGTGATAGTTGTCAAAGAATGGGTCAACCTAATCATAGAGATTAAATGCCATTAAATCCCCAGGTAGTAATCGAACCATTTGAAATATGGGCCTTAGAATTTGTAGGACCCATTAACCCTCCATCCAATCAAAAAGTTTATATAGTGGTCTGCACAGATTATATGACCAAATGGGTGGAGGCTAAAGCACTCCATAGAGCTACTAAAGAAGCAGTTCTAGATTTTTTATTTGAAGATATCTTTATCAGATTTGGAGTGCCTAGAGAATTAGTCACAGACGGATGACCTCCTTTCACTTCTCATGGTTTTAAAACCACCCTTCAAAGATATCATATTCATCATAGAATGACTACACCATACCACCCCCAAGCCAATGGACAGGTGGAAAGCACAAACAAAGTTATAGAAGCCATTCTCACAAAAATAGTGAAGGAAAATAGAAAGGATCGGTCTCACAGTCTCCCTGAAGCATTATGGGCTTATGGAACTACCTGGAGAAATACTATAGGATTGTCCCCCTATGCATTAGTTTATGGAAAAAGTGTTGTCTTTCCTATGGAATTTGAAATTAAAACCTTAAGGACTGCTTTAGCTGTTAACCTTGATTTGAATGATGCACAAATAGCTAGGATGCAATAGTTTAATTAATTGGATGAAAAAAGACTAGATGCCATTCATCAGACAACCATGATTCAACAAAAAAGAACAAATGGCATGATAAAACCATCAAGCATACGAAATTTCAAAAAGGTAATTGGGATTTACTGTATGATTCTCGGTTTAAATAATTTCAAGGGAAACTACGTACAATATGGATAGGACCTTACGAAGTGGACACTGTTTTCCCCAATGGAACAGTAAGGCTCATCACAATTGATGACTCTAAAACACCGTTATTAGTGAATGGTAATCGCCTTCGTTTGTCCCAGCACCCCTTTTCCAAAGAAGATTTTAAGGCCACATGTGTGGTAGATTCACATTATCTCTTTTTAGGGGAGCCTCCTGCCCCTCATTGCAATTAATTTTTCTGAATTTAATTTCTTTAGTATTAGTTTAAATTTATTTTACTAATAATTCCTGTCAAGAAATGACATGTTACAATTGATTCTTTTGCAGATTCTTAGGCCTACCAAGAAAGGACAATCTTACTACAAGCAGATCCAAGCTTCATTTTGTGAAGCATTGCTCCCTCTTTATGCAATCCATTCATCCTCACTTCCCATTCAACATCCCCATCATTCATCCTTCTTTATTTTCTTTCCTTTCCATTCCCTTTTTCCTCATTTTCCCCATTGTTGAAACATCACTGATCATCAACTTTTTCCTCATTTTCCCCATTGTTGAAACACCACTGATTAGCAACACTTTCCTCATTTTTCCCATTGCTCAAACACCACTCTTCAACAACATTTTCCTCATTTCCCCCATTTTTCCCATTGCTGAAACACAACTGTTCAACAACATTTTGCCCTTTTTCCCATTGCTGAAACACCACTGTTCAACAACTTTTTCCCATTTTCCCATTGCTGAAACACCACTGTTCAACAACATTCCACCCTTTTTCCCATTGCTGAAACACCTCTGTTCAACAACTTTTTCCTCATTTTCCCCATTGTTGAAACACCACTGATCAACAACATTTTTCCCCATTTTTTCCCCTCTCTTGAAACACCATTTCTTCAGCAGTATTTTTCATTGTTAAAACATCATTCTTTAGCAAACATTTTTCCATTCTTTTCTTGTTTCTGAAACAACACTTTTTTAGCATTTCTTGTCAATAAAAACATCTTCTTCAGCTCTTTCTCTCTCACTTTTCCTATTTTCATACTACATTATGTCCTTTCACGACCTTCTCTCATGATTAAACAAACCCTCCATACAATTTCTCTAAATCCAAAGTCTCTCCCATGGTTACTGCAGATCTATTATCGATAGACACTATATTTTTCGAAGTACAAATCAAAGGTAAATATGAGGTATTTAAACGTTATATGTAAATACAATTGAACTATGGCTAATGAGAAGATCTTGATTCATTATTATCATTCACTTAAAGTCACTATTTTAGCCGTAGTTGGGGGGGGGGATATCGAAATCTTATGCCATCATTTCACATGAACCTACTACCGTCACTCCTTTAAACCCATCATTTCGTTTGTTTTCACCACCATTTGCATGCCTTCATCTGCAAAAATTACTCTGTTCGGAAGCAGTTACTTGACTCTCTGACTCTGCATTCTACTGAGCTATTAGCTATGGGATGCCCTGTTATACGATACGAACCTGCCATGAAAACCCTGCTAGAATTGTATCCAGAAGTCTGCCAAATATTTCAGTAGGTAGGCTGGCTGGGTTATTTTCAGAGGCTCCAGGGATTTGATCAACAACAGGTTCTTCAATTTGCTCAGAATCTTTAACAAGACCATACTATTGTTCAAGGGGTTCGGATTCCATTCATAGAGGATGATATCGCACAGGTCTAGGGTTTTCCCGTCACTGGCATTCGCTGGTTCAACCGCAAAAACATTATCCTTAATGCCCAACAGGATATTCTCCTGCCAGGAGAACAAGTTGAGCCTAAAGGCTGGGGTGTTCGACTTAGCTCGTTGCCGCCTCCTTGGTCGAAAGTTACAGATTTTGTCAAGTACTATCTCACCTGTGAAGGCCGATACCAGGTAGTTTACTAGTACGATTTTGTCTTGTTATCTCATTTACGACATTCTAGACTGGTCAATATTCCTTACTATCTACTCGGATGTCTTAGAAACATGTCGCATTATTGTAAAGAGGCTGAAATTCCAATCCTTTCCCTCACCCATCACCACCTCGTTCAACTACTCATCCAAAAGGGTTTTTCCCAACAAAACCCTCCCCTAAACAATCCACCCATAAACCCTCAGGAAGCTGTTGAACATCCTGAAAATCCTCATGAAGAGAAACCACAAAACCTTCCCGACCCTCCGAAAATACGTATTAATCTACCTACAAATCCAATTGATCCAATTAACCCTCCTGCCATACCATGTCCACCCCACAACTTACCAGAATCATCTACTTCTACTATTCATATCCTTAGCGATGATTTTGAAGCAGAAAAACCTGATAACCGTCCTTGCCCCATCACTGAGGAAAAACCCACACGCAAAAGAAAGAAGCAAATTCCTACTTTTCCCTCCTTTTTACCAAAAAAACAAACGAGGGCTTCAACAAGAGAAACCACTACTGCCACTTCCCTAAACAACCAACCCATTTTTTTAAAAACCCATACACCTCTACCCTCCCAAACCCCAGAATTTTTACATGTTCAACCCACGCGCACTGAAACACAAAAATCAGAAGCCCAAGATGCTGCAACATCATTTTCTTTACATCAAGTAGCTGAAACACAAGAACCAACTACTCATTCAATAGATGAAACACAAGAACCAGCTATAGCTGTTACACAAGAATTAGCTACAACTGAAACACAAGAACCAACTGCTGACTTCATTCCTGAAATACAAGAACCAGATGCCCAGGATGCTGTAACAGTAGATGTTACACAAGAACCAACTACTCATTCAGTAGTTGAAACACAAGAACCACCCATAACTATTACACAAGAACCAGCTACAACTGAAACACAAGAACCAACTGCTGACTTTATTCCTGAAATTCAAGAATCACATGCCCAGGGTGTGGCAACACTATTTGCCTTACATCAAGTGGCTAAAACACAAGACTTAGCTGCTGATTTTGTAGCTGCTCCACAAGAACCAACTACCGAGGTTGTGACCACTACACAAAAACCAGTCACCCCTCTTAATACACCGATGCAAGATCAACAAACAGAACCAACAATGGCTTCTCTCTTACAAGAGAGCAAGTTTCTAAGATCAGAACTGGAAGCTTACAAGCAAGAGCTAGTAATGGCAAAGGAAGCTTATGACAAGGAACTTAATTTGTATACCTTAGCTCGTGCAGTGGTCATGATAGAGAAAAACACAAAAGATGATCAGTGTAGAGAGTATATGTGTAGCCAATGTTGGGATATTTATTATCAAGCAGGCTACAAAGTGGTTGAAATTCCAATGCCTGGAGCTTCCTCTGCACCTACGAATTTTGCAATTAAAAAAGAAGAACACCCTACTGTTACACAAGAACCAGTAGGACCTTCCAAAATTCAGAAAAATGAACCTTGGCCTACAACAACTGCTACATCTGAAGCCCCTATTTTTATCAGTAAAGCTGTTCAAAATGTGCCTATTGATGAATCTACGCCTACTTTTGTGGAACAATCCATTCAGACTCTACCGCAGCCTACCACTGACGGCACCGAAACACAAACTCTACTTATTGATGAATCTGCCCCTCCTAGAAAGATCATTACCCCTACTCTTGTGGAACAAGGCACTCAAACCTTACCTTATCCTACCACTTGCGATGCTGAAACACAAACTCAATCATGGAATGAGCAGGCAATAATGGACAAATGGAAAAAGGAGTTTGCTATTATACAGGACAAAAGTCTGCAGGAGCACAAACTACTTTTGTTGAACCACATCTATTCAAACTGGGAAGCTTTGGAGCAAACACGCCAAGAATCTCATGCCCATAAGAAGCAGAATGAAGAGTTAAAAGGAAAATTGCTCCTGATGTTTGATTTGGTACAAAAATTGTTGGCTGCTAGGAAACCATCCTCAAATTACTCTCTTTTCCTTATAGAATGACTTACATTTTTTCAGATTAAATAAATCAAAGAAGGAAGAACCTATGCAGTGCTAAAACCAGAAGATTTTGTTCAAACCTTTGCAGAAGCCTCTACTACTGATAAGCATCTATTATGTGAGGTATATCTTCATAAGGAAGCTATTCCTGAGAACAGATAGCTTAATCTCAACCCTCTTGTTGGTGATATCTAGATTCGGGCACTAGTCTCCTTCCTTACCAACCAGATCACTTGGCAGAATGATTTACTAGCTGCCAAGCATAATGAAGATAACCGTCTCCTCTGGATATGGCCAGAACCACAGAACACTACCACCTTTGTTGCAAAATATTGCAAATTTTTGAAGAAACCAGGGATGACTCAATACATAAGGCAACTATAGGCAACGATACTTCAGGATTACCAACAGTTTATTAAATCCACAGAGACTGCTTCCCTAGAAGCAAATAACACGTTTTAGCAACAATCTTCTGAGAAAATGTAGGAGCACAATCCCTTTAGTCCTACCAATCTTGAGACAACAATCTCCTGGTTACCGAGTTACATCAAATGTGTCCAACAATGTGCTAAAAATTGGATAGGTTATCGGTTACATTTTCCCATTCCGTGGATGCCAGCAGAGAAGTATCAAGTTCATCATAAGTTTCCCAAGAAGGTTGAAACAAAATCTTGGCAAAGGCTACGACATGTTCAAGTATTCAGAGCTCCAAAAAACAACACTTTCCACAACTACTGCTTATGTAATTTGCACGCCCAGAGTCGGTATCCAGATTTTGATTCAGATTGAAGTTGCTTGAGGACATGCAACCTTTTTAGTTGGGGGAGATGTTAGGACCCTATAATGTACCTTTTTACTCATACTTTTTTCTATCATTACATCCTTTGGCCACTCATATTTAAGCCTACATTATCACCTTAACCTATTTTTCCAAAGGTATATAACGTTTCTTCTCTTTGCTATATGTTTAATTTGTTTTACATGTAATTTTACATTACTCTCATACTTAGCCATTAATCATAAATATATAGTTGTTGAAACAGTTTGAACTGTAGTTAACATACTGTTGCTGCTTGAAGACTACATTGCTGAAACAATCAACAGTACGCAAATCCTGTTATTGAAACAGTCTGTGATTTGCGATGCTGAAACAACATTTCACTTACAATAGTAACAAGATGGAGCTGTTACACTGGCCACAACATCCATACCTTAAGACAACACCAACCATCGCTGTTACATTGGTCATAACAGCCATACCTTAAGCCAACACCAACCATCACTGTTACACTGGCCACAACATCCATACCTTAAGCCAACACCAACCATCGCTGCTGCTTGAGAGCACGTTGTTGAAACAGTCAAACAGGACGCAAATCCCGTTGCTAAAACAATCCATGATTTGCGATGCTGAAACAATATTCTACAAACACCAGTAACAAGAAAAGATAAATAAATAAGTTGTTACACCAGTCGTAACAACTGTGCCTCAAGCCAACACCATTCCAACTACTGTAACAACATTTTTCTATGGGAGATCAGAATATCCTATTCCAGCATAGAAGATTAGATCAGACTAAGAATAGGATTTGTATGTACAGATGTAATTTTATGATCAATTGTATTAAGATGATTGTGCTCTTTAAATAGTAGAGAAATCAATATTAGAAGGAGATTACGAAAGGCTTATCTAGAAACAAATCATAGAGAAGGAGCGTGTTCACGCTGGATATTGTAACTTGACACATTTGAAAGATGAATAAAAAATCATTCTGAGCATTTCTTCTTAGTTTCTTTCATTTCCGGGGAATCTTGTGAAAAGGAAAGGGCCCACGTTCTTCACAAGATTCACCCATTAGTTTCTGTAGTATGTTAGTATTGCTTTTATTCATACCTTGTTAAAACTCTTGCCGAAACTCTGTTTCCACTGATTGTTATATTGTTTTCATACAATTCATTCATAGGTAATTGTTAATCATTTTGATTGGTAATTATGAGTTTATGAAAGTGTGATAATCAGAGACAATTGCTGAAGATTCCTGCTTGGGGAATAGGGTCCTGTTCTATGTTATAGAATAGTTAGTCTTCGGTAATTGTTAATCATTCTGATTGGTGATTCTGTTTGATGAGTTTATGAAAGTGTGATAGTCAGAGATAGGTGCTGAAGATTTCTGCTTTGGGGAATAGGGTCCTATTCTCTGTTACATAATAGTTAGTCTTCTTTGAAGTGTGCTGAAAATTTCATTTTTCCTAGGTTTCTATTTCTTAATGTAATCCAGGATTCTTCGTATAGTTATTTCCTTTTGAATCTTAAAACTCTACAATAGATATATTTCTTTTACTATAATTCAAAGTAGAACTTCAGTCTGTTCAAAGCAAGGTGTGATTAGTGTACTTTTACTACAATTTTAGATTGCTTTTGAGATTGAGCATATACAATGTGTGATTGCCTTTGAAATAAACAGACTTCCCTGGGTTGACAATTTATGTAACACTTGATTGTTTAATTAATAATAAATTATAGTGACCAACATTTTGGCGCTGTTTCTAGGGAAGGAAATTATAGATTCCAAAAGCATTTATGTTTTTCTTTCAGATGTACATATTGCATGAGAGGACGTGAAGCCCCCAAGAAAACTAACTCTACAGGTGGCAGGGGCAGACGAAGAGGAGGAAGAAAGACCTTCATCGACCAGATTATATCAAAATCTGAATCTATTGTTCCTCAATGACCAAGCTCTCGAAAACCAAAGCCTCAACCTTCCTTTCAAGAGAACTTTGAAACAAAGATAGTTGAAAAACCAACAAACGACATTGAGTATCGAGCAAGTGCAGTAGGGGAACAAACATAAGAAACCATGGATGGATATTATGAAGAACTGCACCATGAAGAATAGGTAGGTCTTGAAGCAGAGGTAAACGATGAAAACTCTTTTTCTACCTTAGGATTTCCTATTGGTGATCTCCCTAGAGGAGTATCTCCCATGAAGAATATCCCAATTTCAGCTTTACCTAACTTTCATGGTTTATCTTCTGAAGATCCTGATGAATTCCTTTTCGAGTTTGACATATTATGCAGAAGTTATGATTACATTTCCAATGCTCAAAAATTAAAGCTATTCCCAACAACATTAAAGGGAAATTCATTAAGATGGTTCATGAGTATTGGAGGTCATGTAATCACAAGATGGGATCAGATGAAACATAAATTTCTGCACAAATACCAAGACTATTGCCAAACAAGAGAAAAAAGAGAGGAATTATTCAAGATGATATAGAAAGAGGATGCATATCTAGAGGACTTTGTGGAAAAGCTACATCATAATCTACAAAGATCCAGTCACCCTGATGTAAGTAAGGATATTCTTAAAACAATATTATTAAAAGGAGTAAGTGATGACTGTCTAGATATGATGAATATGCTGGGAAAAGGGGACATATCCAAAGAATCATATTGTGAAATTGTTAACCTCTATAAAAGATGTTCAAGAGGAGCTGCAAGGAATAGATCAAACAACAGGGATACCACACTTTCAAGAGTTCAAAAATCATCCAGTGGAGGAGCAACAAGAGCCGAAATAGGTAATCTACTTGAGGAATTTAAAACTGAAATGTTAAGCTCGTTTGCTTCACAAATTGACACCTTTTAGATTCAAAGGAAACAAGCCGAAGTAGAAGCAAATCTGTCCATATTTTTTTCTAAATACAGAGATAAGCACCCATGAAGGGAATTCCCATTGGACAAGAAACCAATTTGCACCATTTGTGATAAGGATCATGAAACTCAATAATGCCCTTCTTTACCGAGAATCAAAGCAACATTACAACCAACCGATGAAGAAGATGAAGTGATCCAGATTTATGTAGGAACACAATGAAATACAGAAATACACATAAACACAGAGATGCAGCGGAAATAAGACTTCATTTCATTAATGACAAATGTCTGAAATATGCTTATAGATAGAATGGAAATAAACTAGCTAGGGCGCTGGTAGCTTATCTCTGAGAAGAGATGTGGCCGCTACTCACATCCGTGAGAATATGATTACAATGGGGCTTTGAAGGCCTTTTTACAATAAATGAGAATTCCAAAATTCCTAGACATCCAAAAACCTAACCCTGGGAGATGAAGCGCCAAAAGTCATGTGGGCCCCGTTTGGGTAAGTTGGTGCATCAACTTCCCGGGGTCGTAACTTT
>JZKD02S2178768.1:293176-323172 GCA_000966675.3 Picea glauca | reverse complement strand
ACAACCACTCTCTTTACCATCAGGTACTCCACTGAATAATCAAATGATGAGGCCCCAACTACCTGTACAACCTAACCCTAACCCCAATAATAAGGCTGTGCAGTGCATTGATATTGAAAACCAACCTATACTTTTTTTTTTCCCTGTGCAATGCAATGATATTCATTTACGATTTGGGAAAATAGTAAAATCTATCATTGATGATGTTACCTCTTCTGATTCCAATAAAGAAGAAATAAAAAATCACAATGTACCTGAAGAGGTACAATCGTCCCCCAACACTGTTGTTGAAACAACAAAATCACCATTCCCTGAACGTTTAGCTTTGACTAAAATGCCTGAGCCACCTGCTTTCAATCTTCTAGGGGAATTACAAAATCTCTATGTCAAAATTCCACTATTACAAGCACTAAGAGATGTACCAATTTATGCCAGAACTATGCGAGACATTTTTGTTAAGAAACTCGGTAGGAAAAAAAAGATCCGCTCATAGTTCATGTCATGGGTGATTTGTCCACACTAATTTCGGGTAAATCTCCTCCAGTTAAATATGGTGATCCCGACCATCCTACCGTCACAGTGCAAATTGGAAAAACAATAATTCCTCGAGTTCTGGTAGACTTAGGCACTGCTATCAATATTATGACTCTTGAAACTTTACAACTGTTACAACTGAAGAATGAAATCAGAGATACCCCAATCATTCTAGAATTAGCTGACTATTCTACAATCAAACAGGAAGGAGTCATTGAAGACCTAATCATCTCAGTTGAGTCCTAGAATTATGCAATTGACTTTGTGGTATTACAACCTAAAACAAAGTTGGGGGGTGACCCTCTAATTTTGGGCAGGCCTTTGCTAGCCACAATAGATGACTTTATCAACTATAGATTTGGTTCAATGCCAATTTCCAACGGATATGAGACTAAACAGCTTACCCTCTACCCTCATGCTACACCCTTGATTAATAATGACAATTCCTTATGGGTGGACTTTGATGATCAAACTACTCAACCTATCTTGACTATCGGACAAGCCTTAAGCCTTAAATATGCCACTGAGGATGAAGTAATTAATAATTTTATTTTTGAACCCTCCTATGTGACTCCAGAAACACATAATCAACTAGCTGCACTTTTGGAGTCAGATACCTAGGAAAACCTTAACTCTGAAGACCCACCTCAAACATCAGCCACCATCTCTTCTAAAAGTATACTAGTAGAAATTGAACCTGGAAAAACACTGAACATAAACCCCATCCCGACAGTTGTTGAAACACAACAATTAATGAAGTTACTTCTTGAACATAAGGAAGCATTCGCATGGGACTATACAGATATGAAGGGAATCTCTCCCGAATTATGTACTCATCATATCTATATCAAGGAATATTGTCGACTGATTTTCCAATCTCAACGACGAATGAACCCTAATTTAAGAGAAATTCTTAAGGAGGAAATTCAAAAATTGGTTAATGCAGGGTTTATATATCCTATATCGGACAGTGAATGGGTTTCCTCGTTGGTAATAGTTCCTAAGAAAAATGAGAAATGAAGAGTGTGTGTAGATTATAGAGCCTTAAATAAAGCCACTCAAAAATATCACTTTCTGTTACCATTCATTGATCAGGTGTTAGATAGTTTGTCAGGGAAGAAATTCTTCTCTTTCTTAGATGGTTTCAATGGGTATAACCAGATCAAAATTGCACCCCAAGACCAAGATTTTTGCTTATAGAGTCCTCCCATTTGCACTATGTAATGCACCAAAAACCTTTCAAAGAGCAGTTATAGGAATCTTTTCTGATATGATTAATGACTCTATGGAAATTTTTATGGATGATTTTACCCCTTATGGTGTCTCTTTTGAGGAAGCACTACAAAACCTTGAGAAAGTACTTAAACGATGTATACAAGCTCACCTCTCCTTAAGCACAAAAAAATGTCATATGATGATGAGTGAAGGAGTAGTACTTGGACATTTTATTTCATCTCAAGGAATTCAGGTAGATCCATCCAAGATACAAGTCATTAAAGACCTTCCTATTCCCAAAACCCAAACATATGTGAGAAGTTTCTTAATACATGCTGGATACTATAGAAGATTTATCAATTTTTTTTCCAAAATAGCTTCTCCTCTGTTTGTGTTACTTATGAAAAATGCTGAATTCAAGTGGACTAATCTTTGTTAGGAAGCATTTGATACACTCAAACATCAATTATCTACAACTCCTATTCTAAGAGGACCTAATTGGACACTTCCCTTTCATATATCCTTTGATGCTTCAGATACTGCAATAGGAGATGTCTTGGGACAAGAAGAAAATCATCTCCCTTATGCTATTCACTTCATTAACAAGAATATGACTCCTGCTGAACTTAACTATACAGTTACTGAAAATGAATTTTTAGCAGTTATCTATGCTATTAATAAATTTCAACATTACATCACTGGCTATTCTACTTTTTTCCATACTGATCACTCAACTATCAAATATTTAATGAACAAACCTGTCACAAATTATCGAGTCACCAGATGGTTACTATTATTACAAGAATTTGATATTACAATTGTAGATAGACCAGGAAAAGAAAATGTAGTTGCTGATTTCCTTTCTCGGTTAACACCTGATGATAATACTCCAGTAGATGATTCCTTTCCTGACAAATATCTATTTACAGTATCTACTCACTGACCATGGTATGCAGACATCGCTAATTACTTGGTTGCAGGGAAATTACCACCACACCTATCCCACCGAGAGAAAAGAAGAATCATTCAACAAAGTACTCGGTATAGATGGATAAGTGGGTGTCTTTTCCACACAGGACTTGATCAAGAAATCCGAAGATGCATTCGAGAAGATGAGGTTTATAATTTACTAAAATCTTCTCATAATGGCCCTTGTGGAGGGCATTTTGCTAATAAGAAAACATTATATAAAATTATCAGGATGGGTTATTATTGGCCCTCACTTTTTAAAGATGCAAAGAAATATGTTTAGTCCTGTGATAGCTATCAAAGAATGGGTCAACCTAATCATAGAGATGAAATTCCATTAAATCCCCAAGTAGTACTCGAACCATTTGAAAGAAGGGCCTTAGTCTTTGTAGGACCCATTAACCCTCCATCTAATCAAAACGTTTATATAGTGGTCTACACAGATTATATATGGGTGGAGGCTAAAGCACTCCATAGAGCTACTGAAGAAGCGGTTCTAGATTTTTTATTTGAATATATATTTATCAGATTTGGAGTGCCTAGAGAATTAGTCACAGATGGAGGACCTCCTTTCACTTCTCATGGTTTTAAATCGACCCTTCAAAAATATCATATTCATCATAGAATGACTACACCATACCACCCCCAAGCCAATGGACAGGTGGAAATCACAAACAAAGTAATAGAAGCCATTCTCACAAAAACAGTGAAGGAAAAAAGAAAGGATTTGTCTCATAGGCTCCCTGAAGAATTATGGGCTTACATAACTACCTGGAGAAATACTACAGGATGCTCCCCCTATGAATTAGTTTATGGAAAAAGTGTTGTCTTTCCTATGGAATTTGAAATCAAAACCTTAAGGACTGCTTTAGCTTTTAACCTTGATTTGACTGATGCACAAACAACCAGGTTGCAGTAGGTTAATGAATTGGACGAAAAAAGACTAGATGCCATTCATCAAACAACCATGATTCAACAACAAAGAAAAAAATGGCATGATAAAACCATCAAGCATAAGCAATTCCAAAAAGGTAATTGGGCTTTACTGTATGATTCTAGGTTTAAAGAATTTCAAGGGAAACTACGTACAGGATGGCTAGGACCTTATGAAGTGGACACTGTTTTCCCCAATGGAATAGTAAGGCTCCTCACAATTGATGACTCTAAAACACCATTATTAGTGAATGGTCATCGCCTCCGTCTGTACCAACGCCCCATTTCCAAAGAAGATTTTAAGGCCACATGTGTGGCAGATTCACATTATATCTTTTTAGAGGAGCCTCCTGCCCCTCATTGCAATTAATTTTTCTGAATTTAATTTCTTTAGTATTATATTAAATTTCTTTAAGTAATAATCCTTGTCAAGAAATGGCATGTTACAATTGAATCTTTTGCAGATTCTCAGGCCTACCAAGAAAGGAAAATTTTACTAAAAACATATCCAAGCTTCATTTTGTGAATCATTGCTCCCTCTTTCTTCAATCCATTCATCCTCACTTCCCATTCAACATCCCCATCATTCATCCTTCTTTATTTTCTTTCCTTGCCATTCCCTTTTTCCTCATTTTCCCCATTGTTGAAACACCACTGATCAACAACTTTTTCCTCATTTTCCCCATTGCTGAAACATCACTGATCAACAACACTTTCCTCATTTTTCCCATTTCTCAAACACCACTCTTCAACAACATTTTCCTCATTTTTCCCATTTTTCCCATTGCTGAAGCACCACTGTTCAACAACATTTTGCCCTTTTTCCCATTGCTGAAACACCACTGTTCAACAACTTTTTCCCATTTTTCCCATTGCTGAAACACCACTGTTCAACAAGATTCCACCCTTTTTCCCATTGCTGAAACACCACTGTTCAACGACTTTTTCCTCATTTTCCCCATTGCTGAAACACCACTGATCAACAACATTTTTCCCCATTTTTACCCCGTTGCTGAAACACCATTTCTTCAACAGTATTTTCCATTGTTAAAATATCATTCTTCAACAAACATTTTTCCATTCTTTTCCTGTTGCTGAAACACCACTTTTTTAGCATTTCCTGTCAATAAAAACATCTGCTTCAACTCTTTCTCTCTCACTTCTCCTATTTTCATACTACATTCTGTCCTTTCACGACCTTCTCTCATGATTAAACAAACCCTTGATACAATTTCTCTAAATCCAATGTCTCTCCCATGGTTACTGCAGATCTATTATGGATAGGCACTATATTTTTCGAAGTACAAATCAAAGGTAAAGATGAGGTATGTAAATGTTATATGTAAATACAATTGAACTATGGCTAATGAGAAGATCCCGATTCATTACTATCATTCACTTAAAGTCACTATTTTATCCGTAGTTGGGGGGGGGGGGATATCGAAATCTTATGCCATCATTTCACACGAACCGACTATCGTCACTCCTTTTTACCCATCATTTCATTTGTTTTCACCACCATTTGCATGCCTTCATCCGCAAAACTTACTCTATTCGGAAGTGATTACTTGACTCTTTGACTGTGCATTCTACAGATCTGTTAGCTATGGGAGGCCTTGTTATACGATACGAACCCGCCACGACAACCCTACTAGAATATTATCTAGAAGTCTACCAAATCTTTCAGCAGGCAGGCTAGCTGGGTTATTTTCAGAGGCTCCAGGGATTTGATCAACAATAGGTTTTCAATTTGCTCGGAACCTTCAACAAGACCATTCTATTTTTCAAGGGGCTCGGATTCCAGTCATAGAGGATGATATCGCATAGGTCTCGGGTCTTCCCGTCACTGGCATTCACTGGTTCAACTGCAAACACATTATCCTTAATGCCCAACATGATTTTGTCTTGCTAGGAGAACAAGTTGAGCCTAAAGGCCGGGATGTTCGACTTATCTTGTTGCCGCCTCCTTGGCCGAAAGTTATAGAGTTTGTGAAGCACTATCTCACTCGTGAAATCCGATACCAGGTAGTTTACCAGTATGATTTTGTCTTGTTATCTCATTTACAACATGCTAGACTGGTCAATATTCCTTACTATCTGCTCGGATGTCTTAGAAAGATGTCGCATTATTGTAAACATGCTAAAAATCCCATCCTTTCCCTCACACATCACCACCTTGTTCAACTACTCATCCAAAAGGGTTTTTCCCAACAAAACCCTCCCCTAAACAATCCACCCATAAACCCTTAGGAAGTTGCTGAACATCCTGAAAATCCTCATGAAGAGCAACCACAAAACCTTCCTGACCCTCCGAAAATACCTATTAATCCACCTATAGATTCAATTGATCCAATTAACCCTCCTACCATACCAAGTCCACCCCACAACTTATCAGAATCATCTACTCCTACTGTTCATATCCTTAGCGATGATTCTGAAGAAGAAAAACCTGATAACCCTCCCTGCCCCATCACTGAGGAAAAACCCACACACAAAAGAAAGAAGCAAGTTCCTACTTTTCCTTCCTTTTTACCAAAAAAATGAACGAGGGCTTCAACAAGAGAAGCCACTACTGCCACTTCCCTAAACCCCCAACCCATTTTGTTAAAAACCCATACACCTCTACCCTCCCAAACCCTGGAATTTTTACTTGTTAAACCCACGGGCACTGAAACACAAGATTCAGAAGCCCAAGATGCTACGACATCATTTTATTTACATCAAGTAGCTGAAACATAGGAACCAACTACTCATTTAGTAACTGAAACACAAGAACCAACTATAGCTGTTACACAAGAAATAGCTACAACTAAAACACAAGAACCAGCTGCAGACTTCATTCCTGAAATACAAGAACCAGATGCCCAGGATGCTGCAACAATAACTGTTACACAAGAAACAACTACTCATTCAGTAGCTGAAACACAAGAACTAGCTATAGCTGTTACACAAGAACCAGATACAACTGAAACACAAGAACCAGCTGCTGACTTTATTCCCGAAATTAAAGAATCACATGCATAGGGTGTGGCAACACTATTTGCCTTACATCAAGTGGCTAAAACACAAGACTTAGCTGCTAATTTTGTAGCTTCTCCACAAGAACTAGCTACTGAGGTTGTGACCACTACACAAAAACCAGTCATCCCTCTTGATACACCGATGACAAATCAACAACCAGAACCAACAATGGCTTCTCTCTTACTAGAGAACGAGTTTCTAAGATCAAAACTAGAAGCTTACAAACAAGAGTTGGTAATGGCAAAGGAAGCTTATGACAGGGAACTTAATTTGTATACCTTAGCTCATGTAGCGGCCATGACAGAGAAAAACACAAAAGATGATCAGTGTAGAGAGTATATGTGCAGCCAATGTGGGGATATTTATTATCAAGAAGGCTTCAAAGTGGTTCAAATTCCAATGCCTGGAGCTTCCCCTGCACCTACGACTTTTGCAGTTAAAGAATAAGAACACCCTACTGTTACACAAGAACCAGTAGGACCTTCCAAAATTCAAAAAAATGAACCCTGGCCTACAACAACTGCTACATATGAAGCCTCTATTTTTATCAGTAAAGATGTTCAAACTCTGGCTATTGATGAATCCATCCCCACTTTTGTGGAACAATCCATTCAGACTCTACCGCAGGCTACCATTGACGATGCTGAAACACAAACTCTACCTATTGATGAATCTGCCCCTCCTAGCAAGATTAGTACCCCTACTCTTGTGGAACAAGCCACTCAGACCCTACCTCAGCCTACCACTTGTGATGATGAAACACAAACTCAACCATGGAATGAGCAGGCAATAATGGACAAATAGAAAAATGAGTCTGCTATTATACATGACAAAAGTCTGCAGGAGCACAGACTACTTTGGCTGAACCACATCTATTCAAACTGGGAAGATTTGGAGCAAACACGCCAAGAATCTCATGCCCATAAGAAGCAAAATGAAGAGTTAAAAGGCAAATTGCTCCTGATGATTGATTTGGTACAAAAATTGTTGGTTGCTAGGAAACCATCCTCAAATTACTTTCTTTTCCTTATAGAACGACTTACATTTTTTCAGATTAAATCAATCAAAGAAGGAAGACCCTATGCAGTGATAAAACCAGAATATTTTGTTCAAACCTTTGCAGAAGCCTCTACTACTGATCAACATCTATTATGTGAGGTATATCTTCCTAAGGAAGCTATTCCTAAGAACAAACAACTTAATCTCAACACTCTTGTTGGTGATATCTAGATTCAGGCACTAGTCTACTTCCTTACCAACCAGATCACATGGAAGAATGATATTCTAGCTACCAAGAATAATGAATATAACCATCTCCTTTGGATACGGACAGAACCACAGAATGCTGCCACCTTTGTTGCAGAACATTACAATTTTTTTAAGAAACCAGGGATGACTCAATACATAAGGCAACTACAGGCAACAATACTTCAGGATTGCCAACAATTTATTAAATCCACAGAGACTTCTGCCCTAGAAGAAAATAACACATTTTGGCAACAATCTTCTGAGAAAATGTAGGAGCACAATCCCTTTAGTCCTACCAATCTCGAGACAAAAATATCTCGGGTACCGAGTTACATCAAATGTGTCCAGCAATGTGCTGAAAATTGGATAGGTTATCAGTTCCATTTTCCCATTCTGTGGATGCCAGCAGAGAAGTATCAAGTTCATCATATGTTTCCCAAGAAGGTTGAAATAACATCTTGGCAAAGGCTACAATGTGGTCAAGGATTCAGAGCTCCAACAGACAACACTTTCCACAACTATTGCTTAAGTAATTTGCACACCTAGAGTTGGTATTCAGATTCTGATTCATATTGAAGTTGCCTGAGGAAATGCAACCTTTTTAGTTGGGGGGGATGTTAGGACCCTATAATGTACCTTTTTTCTCATACTTTTTTCTATCATTACATCATTTTGCCACTCATATTTAAGCCTACATTATCACCTTATCCTATTTTTCCAAAGGTATATAACGTTTCTTCTCTTTGCTATATGTTTAATTTGTTTTACATGTAATTTTACATTACTCTCATACTTAGCCATTAATCATAAATATATAGTTGCTGATACAGTTTGAACTGCAGTTAACATACTGTCGCTGCTTGAAGACCATGTTGCTGAAACAGTCAACAGTATGCAAATCCTATTGCTGAAACAGTCTGTGATTTGTGATGTTGAAACAACATTTCACATACAGCAGTAACAAGAAGGAGCTTTTACACTGGATGCAATAGCCGTACCTTAAGTCATCACTAACCATCACTGCTACTTGAGACCACGTTGTTGAAACAGTCAAATAGGACGCAAATCTCGTTGTTGAAACAATACGTGATTTGCGATGCTGAAATAGTATTCTACAAACAACATTAACAAGAAAAAATAAATAAATAAGCTGTTACACAGACCGCAACAGTTGTACCTCAAGCCAACACCATTCCAACTACTGTAACAACATTTTTCTATGGGAAATCAGAATATCCTATTCCAACAAAGAAGATTAGATCAGACTAAGAATAGGATTTTTATGTACACATGTAATTTTATGATCAATTGTATTAAGAGGATTCTCCTCTTTAAACAGTAGAGAAATTGGCATTAGAAGGGGATTACGAAAGGCTTAGCTAGAAACAAATCACAGAGAAGGAGCGTGTTCACGCTGGATATTGTAACTTGACACATTTGACAGATGAATAAAAAATCATTCTGAGTATTTCTTCTTAGTTTCTTTCATTTATGGGGAATCTTGTGAGAAGGAAAGGGCCCACCTTCTTCACAAGATTCACCCATTAGTTTCTGTAGTATGTTAGTATTGTTTTGATTCATACCTTGTTAAAAATCTGTTTTGCTGAAACTCTGTTTCCACTGATTGTTACATTGTTTTCATACAATTCATTCCTAGGTAATTGTTAATCATTTTGATTGGTAATTCCGAGTTTATGAAAGTGTGATAATCAGAGACAGTTGCTGAAGATTCCTGCTTGGGGAATAGGGTCCTGTTCTCTGTTACAGAATAGTTAGTCTTCGGTAATTGTTAATCATTATGATGGGTGATTCTGTTTGATGAGTTTATGAAAGTGTGATAGTCAGAAACATGTGCTGAAGATTCCTTCTTTGGGGAATAGGGTCATGTTCTCTGTTACATAATAGTTAGTCTTTTTTGCAGTGTGCTGAAAAGTTCCTTTTTCCTAGGTTTCTATTTCCTAATGTAATCCAGGATTCTTCTAATAGTTATTTTCTTTTGAATCTTAAAACTCTGCAATAGATAGATTGCTTTTACTATAATTCAAAGTAAAACTTCATTCTGTTCAAAGAAAGGTGTGATGAGTGTACTTTTACTACAATTTTAGATTGCTTTTGAGATTGAGTATATACAGTGTGTGACTGCCTTTGAAATAAATAGAATTCCCTGGGTTGACAATTTATGTAACACTTGATTGTTTAATTAATAAACAATTATAGTGACCAACATTTTGGTGTCGTTGCCGGGGAAGACAATTATAGATTTGAAAATCATTTAAATTTTTCTTTCAGATGTACAGATTGCATGAGAGGACATGAACCCCACAAGGAAACTGACCCTATAGATGGAAGGGGCAGAGGAAGAGGAGGAAGAAAGAACTTCATCGACCAGATTATATCAAAATCTGAATCTGTTGTTCCTCAACGACCAAGATCTCGAAAACCAAAGCCTCAACCTTCCTTTCAAGAGAACTTTGAAACGAAGATAGTTGAAAAACCAGAAGACAACATTGAGGATCGAGAAAGTGCAGTAGGGGAACAAACAGAAGAAACCATGGATGGATATAATGAAGAACCGCACCATGAAGAACAGGTAGGTCTTGAAGCAAAGGTAAACAATGAAAACTCTTTTTCTACCTTAGGATTTCCTATTGGTGATCTCCCTAGAGGAGTATCTCCCATGAAGAATATCCCACTTTCAACTTTACCTAACTTTCATGGTTTATCTTCTGAAGATCCTGATGAATTCCTTTTCGAGTTTGACATATTATGCATAAGTTATGATTAAATTTCCAAGGCTAAAAAATTAAAGCTATTCCCAACAACATTAAAGGGAAATGCATTAATATGGTTCATGAGTATTGGAGGTCATGTAATCACAACATGGGATCAGATTAAACAAAAATTTCTGCACAAATATCAAGACTATTGCCGAACAAGAGAAAAAAGAGAGGAATTATTCAAGATGATACAGAAAGAGGATGAAAATCTAGAGGACTTTGTGGAAAGGCTACAGTATAATCTACAAAGATCTAGTCACCCCGATGTAAGTAAGGATATTCTTAAAACAATATTATTAAAAGGAGTAAGGGATGATTGTCTAGATATGCTGAATATGATGGGAAAATGGGACATATCTAAAGAATCATATGAAGAAATTGTTAACCTATGTAAAAGATGTTCAAGAGGAGCTGTAAGGAATAGATCAAATAACAGGGATACCGCACTTTCAAGAGTTCAAAAATCAGCCATTGGAGGAGCAACAAGAGCCGAAATAGGTAATATACTTGAGGAATTTAAAACTGAAATGTTAAGCTCTTTTGCTTCACAAATTGACACCTTGTAGATTCAAAGGAAACAAGCCGAAGCAAAAGCAGCTCTGTCCATGTTTTGTTCCAAATGTAGAGATAAACACCCATGAAGGGAATGCCCATTGGACAAAAAGATAACTTGCACCATTTGTGATAAGGATCATGAAACTCAATAATGCCCTTCTTTACCAGGAATCAAAGCAGCATTACAACCAACCGATGAAGAAGCTAAAGCTGTCTATCTATTGAAACAGAGAAGGCAATGGAAACCACAGGGACAAGGTATGAATCCTAATATGACATTTACATCTTCTAATCATTGGAATAATTATCCTTCTTTTAGTCAAGCAAATTACCCTCCCTTCAATCAAATGAATTACCCACCCATGCAAAAAACAAACTCTCCCTTTGTAGACCCAACAATATGGACACCTTGACCTTCACAACAACAACCTTACTTTAACCAATGGAATCCAAATTGGAGAGGTCAACAACCCTCGTTCCCAAATCAATTTCCTCAATTTCAATCACAAGTTCAACAACCACTCTCTTTACCATCAGGCACTCCACCGAACAATCAAATGATGAGGCCCCAACTACCTATACAACCTAACCCTAACCCCAATAATAAGGCTGTGCAGTGCATTGATATTCAAAACCAGCCTATACTTTGTCTTTCCCTGCGCAATGCAATGCTATTCATTTATGATCTGGGAAAATAGTAGAACCTATCAGTGATGATGTTACCTCTTCTGATTCTGATAAAGAAGAAATAAAAAAACATGATGTACCTGAAGAGGTACAATCGTCCCCCAACATTGTTGCCAAAACAACAAAACCACCATTCCTTGAACGTTTAGCTTTGACTAAAACACCTGAGCCACCTGCTTTCAATATTCTAGGGGAATTACAAAATCTCTATGTCAAAATTCCACTATTACAAGCACTAATATATGTACCAATTTATGCCAGAACTATGCGAGACATTTGTGTTAAGAAACCCGGTAGGAAAACTAAACATCCCCTCATAGTTCATGTCATGGGTGATTTGTCCGCACTAATGTTGGGTAAAGCTCCTCCAGTTAAATACGGTGATCCCGACCATCCTACTGTCACAGTGCGAATTGGAAAAACAATAATTCCTTGAGTTCTAGTAGACTTGGGCGCTGCTATCATTATTATGACTTTTGAAACTTCACAACTGTCACAACTGAAGAATGAAATCAGGGATACCCCAACCATTCTAGAATTAGTTGACCATTATACAATCAAAAGGGAAGGATTCATTGAAGACCTAATCATCTCAGTTGAGTCTTGGAATTATCTATCTGACTTTGTGGTATTACAACCTAAAACAAAGTTGGGGGGTCACCCTCTAACTTTGCACAGGCCTTGGCTAGCCACAACAGATGCCTTTATCAGCTGTAGATTTGGTTCAATGACAATTTCCAATGGATATGAGACTAAACAACTTACCCTCCACCCTCACGCTACACCCTTGATTAATAATGACAATTCCTTATGGGTGGAATTTGATGATCAAACTACGTAACCTATCTTGACTATCAGACAAGACTTAAGCCTTAAATATGCCACTGAGGATGAAGTAATTAATAATTTTATTTGTGAACCATCCTTTGTGACTCCAGAAGCACATAATCAACTAGCTGCACTTTTGGAGTCAGATACCGAAGAAAACCTTAACTCTGAAGATCCACCTCAAACATCAGCCACCATCTCTTCTAAAAGTATACCAGTAGAAATTGAACTTGGAAAAACACTAAACATAAACCCCAACCTGACAGTTGCTGAAACACAACAATTAATGAAGTTACTTCTTGAACATAAGGAAACATCCTCATGGGACTATATAGATATGAAGGGAATCTCTCCTGAATTATGTACTCATCATATCTATATCAAGGAAGATTGTCGACCGATCTGCCAATCTCAATGAAAAATGAACCTTAATTTAAGAGAAATTCTTAAGGAGGAACTTCAAAAATTGGTTAATGCAGGGTTTATATATCCTATATTGGACAGTGAATGGGTTTCCCCGTTGGTAATAGTTCCTAAGAAAAATGAGAAATGGAGAGTATGTGTAGATTATAGAGCCTTAAATAAATCCACTCAAAAATATCACTTTCCGTTACCATTCATTGATTAGGTGTTAGATAGTTTGTCAGGGAAGAAATTATTCTCTTTCTTAGATGGTTTCAGTGGGTATAACCAGATCAAAATTGCACCCCAAGACCAAGATTTTTACTTATAGATTCCTCCCATTTGGACTATGTAATGCACCAACAACCTTTCAAAGAGAAGTTATAGCAATCTTTTTTGATATGATTAATGACTCTATGGAAATTTTTATGGATGATTTTACCCCTTATGATGTCTCTTTTGAGGAAGCACTACAAAACCTTGAGAAAGTACTTAAACAATGTATACAAGCCCACCTCTCCTTAAGCATAGAAAAATGTCATATGATGATGAGTGAAGGAGTAGTACTTGGAAATTTTATTTCATCTGAAGGAATTTAGGTAGATCCATCCAAGATACAAGTCATTAAAGACCTTCCTATTCCCAAAACCCAAACATATGTGAGAAGTTTCTTAGGACATGCTGGATACTATAGAAGATTTATCAATTTTTTTTCCAAAGTAGCTTCTCCTCTGTTTGTGTTACTTATGAAAAATGTTGAATTCAAGTGGACTAAGCTTTCCCTGGAAGCATTTGATACACTCAAAAATCAGTTATCTACAGCTCCTATTCTAAGATGACCTGATTGGACACTTCCCTTTCATATATCCTCTGATGCTTTAGATACTGCAATAGGAGCTGTCTTGGGACAAGAATAAAATCATCTCCATTATGCTATTTACTTCATTAGCAAGAATATGACTCCTGCTGAACTTAACTATACAGTTACTGAAAATGAAGTTTTAGTAGTTATCTATGCTATTAATAAATTTCGACATTACATCACTGGCTATTCTACTTTTGTCCATACTGATCACTCAACTATCAAATATTTAATGAACAAACCTGTCACAAATGCTCGAGTCACCAAATGGTTACTATTATTACAAGAATTTGATATTACAATTGTAGATAGACCAGGAAAAGAAAATGTAGTTGCTGATTTCCTTTCTCGGTTAACACCTGATGATAATACTCTAGTAGATGATTCCTTTCCTAATGAATATGTATTTGTAGTATCTTCTCACTGACCATGGCATGCAGACATCGCTAACTACTTGGTTGCAGGGAATTTACCACCATGCCTATCCCACCAAGAGAAAAGAAGAATGATTCAACAAAGTGCTCGGTATAGATGGATAAGTGGGTTTCTTTTCCACACAGGACTTGATCAAGAAATCCGGAGATGCATTAGAGAAGATGAGTCTTATGATTTACTAAAAGCTTGTCATGATGGCCCTTGTGGAGGGAATTTTGCTAATAAGAGAACAACACATAAAATTCTCAAGATGGGTTATTATTGGCCCTCACTTTTTAAAGATGCAAAGAAATATGTTCGGGCTTGTGATAACTGTCAAAGAATGGGTCAACCTAATCATAGAGATGAAATGCCATTAAATCCCTAGGTAATACTTGAACCATTTGAAATATGGGCCTTAGACTTTGTAGGACCCATTAACCCTCCATCCAATCAAAAAATTTATATAATGGTCTGCACAGATTATATGACCAAATGGGTGGAGTCTAAATCACTCCATAGAGCTACTAAAGAAGTGGTTCTAGATTTTTTATTTGAATATATCTTTATCAGATTTGGAGTGCCTAGAGAGTTAGTCACAAATGGAGGAGCTCTTTTCACTTCTCATGGTTTTAAAGCCACCCTTCAAAAATATCACATTCATCATAGAATGACTACACCATACCACCCCCAAGCCAATGGACAGGTGGAAAGCAAAAACAAAGTAATAGAAGCCATTCTCACAAAAAAAGTGAAGGAAAATAGACAGGATTGGTCTCACAGTCTCCCTGAAGAATTATGGGCTTACAGAACTACCTGAAGAAATACTACATGATTCTCCCCCTATGAATTAGTTTATGGAAAAAGTGTTTCCTTTCCTGTGGAATTTGAAATCAAAACCTTAAGGACTGCTTTAGCTGTTAAGCTTGATTTGACTGATGCACAAACAACTAGGTTGCAATAGCTTAATGAATTGAAGGAAAAAAGACTAAATGCCATTCATCAGACAACCATGATTCAACAACAAAGAAAAAAATGGCATGATAAAACCATCAAGCATAAGCAATTCCAAAAAGGTAATTGGGCTTTACTGTATGATTCTCGGTTTAAAGAATTTCAAGGGAAACTACGTACAAGATGTCTAGGACCTTACGAAGTGGAAACTGTTTTCCCCAATGGAACAATAAGGCTCCTCACAATTGATGACTCTAAAACACTGATATTAGTGAATGGTCATTGCCTCCGTCTGTACCAACGCCCCCTTTCCAAAGAAGATTTTAAGGCCACATGTGTGGCAGATTCACATTATCTCTTTTTAGAGGAGCCTCCTGCCCCTCATTGCAATTAATTTTTCTGAATTTAATTTCTTTAGTATTAGATTAAATTTATTTTACTAATAATCCCTGTCAAGAAATGACATGTTACAATTGATTCTTTTGCAGATTCTCAGGCCTACCAAGAAAGGACAATCTTACTACAATCAGATACAAGCTTCATTTTGTGAAGCATTGCTCCCTCTTTCTTCAATCCATTCATCATCACTTCCCATTCGACATCCCCATCATTCATCCTTCTTTATTTTCTTTCCTTTCCATTCCCCTTTTCCTCATTTTCCCCATTGCTGAAACACCACTGATCAAAAATTTTTTCCTCATTTTCCCCATTGCTGAAACACCACTGATCAACAACACTTTCCTCATTTTTCCAATTGCTCAAACACCACTCTTCAACAACATTTTCCTCATTTTCCCCATTTTTCCCATTACTGAAACACCACTGTTCAACAACATTTCGCCCTTTTTCCCATTGCCGAAACACCATTGTTCATAAAATTTTTCCCATTTTTCCCATTCCTGAAACACCACTGTTCAACAACATTCCGCCCTTTTTCCCATTGCTGAAACACCACTGTTCAACAACTTTTTCCTCATTTTCCCCATTGCTGAAACACCACTGATCAAAAACATTTTCCCCCATTTTTTCCCCGCTGTTGAAACACCATTTCTTCAGCAACATTTTCCATTGTTAAAACATAATTCTTCAACAAACATTTTTCCATTCTTTTCCTGTTGTTGAAACACCACTTTTTCAACATTTCCTATCAATAAAAACATCTGCTTCAGCTCTTTCTCTCTCACTTCTCCTATTTTCCTACTACATTATGTCCTTTCATGACCTTCTCTCATGATTAAACAAACCCTTGATACAATTTCTCTAAATCCAAAGTCTCTCCCATGGTTACTGTAGATCTATTATGGACAGGCACTATATTTTCAAAGTACAAATCAAAGGTAGATGAGGTATGTAAACGTTATATGTAAACACAATTGAACTATGGATAATGAGAAGATCCCGATTCATTACTATCATTCACTTAAAGTCACTATTTTAGCCGTAGTGGGGGGGGGGGGATATCGAAATCTTGTGCCATCATTTCACATGAACCAACTACCATCACTCCTTTTTACCCATCATTTTGTTTGTTTTCACCACCATTTGCATGCCTTCATCTGCAAAAATTACTCTGTTCGGAAGCGGTTACTTGACTCTCTGACTGTGAATTCTACTGAGTTGTTAGCTATGGGAGGCCCTGTTATATGATACGAACCCACCATGATAACCCTGCTAGAATTGTATCCAAAAGTTTACCAAATCTTTCAGCAGGCAGGCTGGCTAGGTTATTTTCAGAGGCTCCAGGGTTTTGATCAACAACAGGTTCTTCAATTTGCTCAGAATATTCAACAAGACCATTCTATTGTTCAAGGGGTTCGGATTCCAGTCACAGAGGATGATATCTCACAGGTCTCTGGTCTTCCCGTCACTAGCATTCGCTGGTTTGGCTGCAAACACATTATCCTTAATGACCAACAAGATTTTCTCTTGCTAGGAGAACAAGTTGAGCCTAAAGGCCGGGGTGTTCGACTTAGCTCGTTTCCGCCTCCCTGGCCGAAAGTTATAGAGTTTGTCAAGCACTATCTCACCTGTGAAGGCTGATACCAGGTAGTTTATCAGTACGATTTTGTCTTGTTATCTCATTTATGACATGCTAGACTAGTCAATATTCCTTACTATTTGCTCAGATGTCTTAGAAACATGTCGCATTATTGTAAACATGATAAAAATCCCATCCTTTCCCTCACCCATCACCGCCTCGTTCAACTACTCATCCAAAAGGGTTTTGCCCAACAAAACCCTCCCCTAAACAATCCACCCATAAACCCTCAGGAAGCTGTTGAACATCCTGAAAATCCTCATGAAGAGCAACCACAAAACCTTCCCGACCCTCCAGAAATACCTATTAATCCACCTACATATCCAATTGATCCAATTAACCCTCCTACCATACCAAGTCCACCCCACAACTTACCAGAATCATCTACTCCTACTGTTCATATCCTTAGCGATGATTCTGAAGCAGAAAAACCTGATAACCCTCCCTGCCCGATCACTGAGGAAAAACCCACATGCAAAATAAAGAAGAAAATTCCTACTTTTCCTTCCTTTTTACCAAAAAAACGAACGAGGGATTCAACAAGACCTACCACTACTGCCACTTCCCTAAACCCCCAACCCATTTTGTTAAAAACCCATACACCTCTACCCTCCCAAACCTCGGAATTTTTACCTGTTCAACCCATAGGCACTGAAACACAAGAATCAGAAGCCCAAGATGCTGCGACATCATTTTCTTTACATCAAGTAGCTAAAACAAAAGAACCAACTAATCATTCAGTAGATGAAACACAAGAACCAGCTATTGCTGTTACACAAGAACCAACTACAACTGAAACATAAGAACCAACTGCTGACTTCATTTCTGAAATACAAGAACCAGATGCCCAGGATGCTGCAACAGTAGCTGTTACACAAGAACCAACTACTCATTCAGTAGCTGAAACACAAGAACCAGCTATAGCTGTTACACAAGAACCAGCTACAGCTGAAACACAAGAACCAACTGCTGAATTTATTCCTGAAATTCAAGAATCACATGCCCAAAGTGTGGCAACACTATTTGCCTTACATCAAGTGGCTGAAACACAAGACTCAGCTACTGATTTTGTAGCTGCTCCACAAGAAACAGCTACCAAGGTTGTGACCACTACACAAAAACTAGTCACCCCTCTTGATACACTGATGACCGATCAACAACCATAACCAACAATGACTTCTCTCTTACAAGAGAACGAGTTTCTAAGATCAGAACTGGAAGCTTACAAACAAGAGCTAGTAATGGCAAAGGAAGTTTATGACAGGGAACTTAATTTGTATACCTTAGCTTGTGTAACAACCATGACAGAGAAAAACACAAAAGATGATCAGTGTAGAGAGTATATGTGCAGCCAATGTGGGGATATTTATTATCAAGCAGTCTACAAAGTGGTTCAAATTCCAATGCCTGGATCTTCCCCTGCACCTACGAATTTTGCAGTTAAAGAAGAAGAACACCCTACTGTTACACAAGAACCAGTAGGACCTTCCAAAATTCAGAAAAATGAACGCTGGCCTACAACAACTGCTACATCTGAAGCCCCTATTTTTATCAGTAAAGTTGTTCAAACTTTGCCTATTGATGAATCTACCCCTACTTTTGTGGAACAATCCATTCAGACTCTACTGCAGCCTACCACTGATGACGCTGAAACACAAACTCTACCTATTGATGAATTTGCCCCTCCTAGAAAGATAAGTACCCCTACTCTTGTGGAACAAGCCACTCAGACCCTACCTCAGCCTACCACTAGCGATGTTGAAACAAAAACTCAACCATGGAATGAGCAGGAAATACTGGACAAATGGAAAAATGAGTCTGCTATTATACAAGACAAAAGTCTGCAGGAGCACAAACTACTTTGGATGAAACACATCTATTCAAACTGGGAATCTTTGGAGAAATCACGCCAAGAATCGCGTGCCCATAAGAAGAAAAATGAAGAGTTAAAAGGAAAATTGCTCCTGATGTTTGATTTGGTACAAAAATTGTTGGATGCTAGGAAACCATCCTCAAATTACTCTCTTTTCCTTATAGAACAACTTACATTTTTTTAGATTAAATCAATCAAAGAAGGAAGACCCTATGCAGTGCTAAAACCAAAAGATTTTGTTAAAACCTTTGCAAAAGCCTCTACTACTGATCAACATCTATTATTTGAGGTATATCTTCATAATGAAGATATTCCTGAGAACAGATAGCTTAATCTCAATCCTTTTGTTGGTGATATCTAGATTCAGGCACTAGTCTCTTTCCTTACCAACCAAATCATGTGGCAGAATGATTTTCTAGCTGCCAAGCATTATGAAGATAACTATCTCCTCTGGATATGGCCAGAACCACAGAACGCTGCCACCTTTGTTGCAGAATATTACAAATTTTTGAAGAAACTAGGGATGACTCAATACATAAGGAAACTATAGGAAACGATACTTTAGGATTGCCAATAGTTTATTAAATCCATAGAGACTATTGCCCTAGAAGAAAATAACACATTTTGGCAACAATCTTCTGAGAAAAGGTAGGAGCACAATCCCTTTAGTTCTACCAATCTTGAGACAACAATCTCTCGGGTACCAAGTTACATCAAATGTGTCCAACAATGTTTTGATAATTGGATAGGTTATCAGTTCCATTTTCCCATTCTATGGATGCCAACAGAGAAGTATCAAGTTCATCATAAGTTGCCCAAGAAGGTTGAAACAACAGCTTGGCAAAGGCTACAACGTGTTCAAGGATTCAGAGCTCCAACAGACAACACTTTCCACACATACTTCTTAAGTAATTTACATGCCCAGAGTCAGAATCCGGATTTTGATTCAGATTGAAGTTTTCTGAGGACATGCAACCTTTTTATTTGGGGGGGATGTTAGGACCCTATAATGTACCTTTTTTCTCATACTTTTTGCTATCATTACATCCTTTTTCCACTCATATTTAAGCCTGCATTATCACCTTAACCTATTTTTCCAAAGGTATATAACGTTTCTTCTCTTTGCTATATGTTTAATTTGTTTTACATGTAATTTTACATTACTCTCATACTTAGCCATTAATCATAAATATATAGTTGCTGAAACAGTTTGAACTGCAGTTAACATACTATTGCTGCTTGAAGACCACGTTGCTAAAATAGTCAACAGTACGCAAATCCCATTGCTAAAACATTCTGTGATTTGCGATGATGAAATAACATTTCACATACAACAGTAACAAGAAGGAGATGTTACACTGGCCGCAACAGCCGTACCTTAAGCCATCACCAACCATCACTGCTACTTGAGACCACTTTGCTGAAACAGTCAAACATGACGCAAATCATGTTGCTGAAACAATCCATGATTTGCGATGCTGAAACAATATTCTACAAATAGTAATAAGAAGGAAAGATAAATAAAGAAGCTATTACACCGGCCGCAATAGGTGTACCTCAAGCCAACACCATTCCAACTAATGTAACAACATTTTGCTACGGGAGATCATAATATCCTATTCCAACATAGAAGATTAGATCAGATCAAGAATAGGATTTGTATGTACACAAGTAATTTTATGATCAATTGTATTAAGAGGATTCTCCTCTTTAAATAGTAGAGAAATTGGCATTAGAAGGGGATTATGAAAGGATTAGCTAGAAACGAATCACGGAGAAGGAGCGTGTTCACGCTACATATTGTAACTTGACACATTTGACAGATGAATAAAAAATCATTCTGAGAATTTCTTTTTAGTTTCTTTCATTTCTAGGGAATCTTGTGAGAAGGAAAGGGCCCACCTTCTTCACAAGATTTACCCATTAGTTTCTGTAGTATGTTAGTATTGTTTTTATTCATACCTTGTTAAAACTCCATTTTGCTGAAAATCTGTTTTGCTAAAACTCTGTTTCCACTGATTGTTACATTGTTTTCATACAATTCATTCCTCGGTAATTGTTAATCATTTTGATTGGTAATTCCGAGTTTATGAAAGTGTGATAATCAGAGACAGGTGCTGAAGATTCCTGCTTGGGGAATAGGGTCCTGTTCTCTGTTACAGAATAGCTAGTCTTCGGTAATTGTTAATCATTCTGATTGGTGATTCTATTTGATGAGTTTATGAAAGTGTGATAGTCAGAGACAGGTGCTAAAGATTCCTTCTTTGGGGAATATGGTTCTGTTCTCTATTACAGAATAGTTAGTCTTCTTTGCAGTGTGTTGAAAAGTTTCTTTTTCCTAGGTTGCTATTTCTTAATGTAATCCAGGATTCTTCTGATAGTTATTTCCTTTTGAATCTTAAAACTCTGCAATAGATAGATTGCTTTTACTATAATTCAAATTATAACTTCAGTCTGTTCAAAGCAAGGTGTGATTAGTGTACTTTTACTACAATTCTAGATTGCTTTTGAGATTGAGCATATACAGTGTGTGATTTCCTTTGAAATAAACAGACTTCCCTGGGTTGACAATTTATGTAACACTTGATTGTTTAATTAATAAGCAATTATAGTGACCAACAACTTGTAGAAGTTTGAGGTACATGTTTCTCCTATTGTTTTACATTTTGATTTTCTGGTACCTTTGGAATTTCTTTTTCAGTGATCTCATCAAGAACTATGTATTCTGGTTTTTCTTTTTCCTATTTCCTTCCCTGCAACTGATCTTTATACATGACCTTGTCATTGAATATGAAATCTCTACTCCTAATGATTTTTGTGATTTTTATAATCCCATAAGCGATAACTAAAACCATTAATACCATATCCAATAAAGGTACACTTGTTGGATTTTGCTTCAAGATTTGTTCTATTTTTTTTTATCAATATGGACAAATGCTTCACAACCAAAAGTCTTCATAAATGAATAGTTTACCTTTTTAACTATCCATGCTTCCCATGGAATGCCACCATCCAAATAAATTGAAGGTCCTTTGTTTATCAAGTAAACAACAATATCTACAACATCTGCCCAAAACTATAAAGGAAACCTTGCATGTAATCTCATACTCCTTGCACACTCCATGATGGTCATGTTCATCATTTCTGACACACCATTTTCATGTGGTGTTCATGGAACTGTCTTCTCTCTACGAATCCCATAGTATGAAAAATAATCATCAAACACCTTGCTGCAGTATTCACCTCCATTGTCTAATCTGAGACATTTCAACCTTTTTCCTATCTCATTCTCTACCAAATATTTCCACTTCTTAAAAGTGTCAAAAACATCATATTTTTGTCGAATACAATAAACCCAAGTTTTTCTAGTTGCATCACCAATAAAAGTAACATAATAATGAGAGACACCAAGACATGATACTTGAGATGGTCCCCATACATATGTATGTACAATATCTAACCTTTCACTCTTCTTTTCTTTTCCAACTCTGAGAAATTTGACTCTCTTCTATTTTCCATAAACACAATGCTCACATAAATCCAAATCAATTTATTTAATATTTGGAAAAAAATTTCTTTTATTAAGTATCTATATCCCCTTCTCACTCATGTGTCCAAGCCTATGATGCCACAGTGTTGTATCCACTCCTATAGAAGCTAAATAGATAGAAGAGTTAGTATTACCAGTACATAAATACAATGTACCTACCTTCTCCCATTTTGCTATCACCAGTGATTCTTTGGTGACCTTCCATGCCTTATCTGTAAAAATAGATATACAACCTTCACTTTCCAACAAAATCATTGAAATTAGTTTTTTCCTTAGATCTAGTACATGAATTACCTCTTTCAACAACCATTGGTTTCCATTCTTTTTCTTTATTTGTACCTTACCCATGCCAACAATTTTGCATGGTGCATCATCACCCAAATGAACCTGTCCAAAATCACATTGAACATAATCTAGAAAATGTTTCCTATGGGGTGTGGCATGAAATGAATCCCCTGAATATACTACCCAAGACTCAAAAATATTATCTATAGAAATAATCAAATTATTTTGTAACACATCTCCTCTTACATTTTCTTCATGATTTTTCTCCTATTGTCCATCTCTTTGCTTCTTTGGAGCTCTGCAGTATTTCTTCATATGTCCTTTCTTTCCACAATTCCAACACTCTATCTTTCCCAGTCTGGATTTGAATATGCCCTTCCTAGAATTCCCGCGGTTCCCTGAGCCCTTTCCTCTATCCTTTTTTCTTTCCCTGTTCTCCATATTTAACGCATTACCTGATGTCTCACCTATTCTTTTCCTTCACATTTCCTCACTAAGGATAACACCAACTACATCATCAAATTTTAGAGTGTTTGAACCAGAGAAAGAGTTAATTACAACCATGACCAAGCCATTCCATCTTTTTGGCAATGAGCACATGATTAGAAGAGCCTTGACCTCGTCATCAAAGTCCACTTTTATAGAACATAGATGATTAGTAACCATATTAAATTCATGTAAATGATCTGCAAACGAACCACCTTAATACATATTCATATTAAATAATCTCTTCATTAGAAATACCTTATTGGACGTTGAGGGTTTTTCATACATTTTAGCTAATGTATCCATCAACTCCTTCATTGTCTTTTCTTTTGAAATATTGAAATCCATTGATGATGCTAGGCTCAGCCGTATTGTTCCTAGTTCCTTTCTGTCAAGAACCTCCCATTCTTTGTCCTTCATGGCCATCGAATTCTTTGATATTCTATCCAATGGTAGGAATAGATCCTTATGATATAAATAATATTCCATATGCATCTTCCATAACTGGTAGTTTTGGCCATTAAATTTCTCGACCCTAAACTTTTCATCTTCTCCCATTTCTCCCACTCAAACCAGGAACCCTCTTTTCCTGCAAGTTACCTTTCGCTCTGATACCAGTTGTTAGAAAAATAGGATCGTGAAGCAATAAAATAAAACAAATGTGGAAATAAAACACAAAATACACAAAATACAATAAATACACATATATATGTGGTTCACCGAGTCTGGGCAACGTTCACCAGAGAAATTTCCAGGTCCTTCCATTTTATTATCCAATGAAATGAAGGGATACAACCTATAGTATGCCCGTTGTAAATTCCTCTTCTGTCTCTCATAATATCCTCTCTCAGAATACAATAATCATACACATACACAACCACAATACAATTCCCTCATAAAAGAGGGTTTCCTTCTAGGGAAAAAATCCTTAAAAATAACGTCTACTGTCAGATCTGCGACCTTATAATGAGCGATCCAGATTGGCTATGAAATTACAATATTTTACAAGGAAATTTTTCCCAATATTTCTCTTCGGGGGCACTGCCCCCGAATCCCTCACCAAGGGGGGGATACAAAAATTGTCGTCGCCCCCCTCTAGATCCCTCTGGAGACAGTTGTGGGGGGGGGGGGAATCCCCCCCCCCACAGCCCCACGTTAGGGAATGGGGTCCAAGCACGACTGAAACAAACCTCTAAATCAGGAAGACAATCATGCTCCACAACCAACAATTACCTTGTTGGTAACTATGATGACTAGTACATGAGATGAACCACGATGCGTCAAGAGAGGGACCAAGTAGTGTCAGAGGTCACCAATACCTTCTATACCTTTTTCACCAAGTTGGGTATCAAATGTTCTGAGCTACATTTGGTTCTGAAATACCATGGGGCTCTACACAAGTACATCCAAATTGAAATGGATTTTTTGGACATATCATCATTGGGAGATTCCTATCGATATGTTGTCAAAATCGAGAAAAAATTTAGGCACCAGAACAAATGGGAGTTTGGGTCTGCAAATCCACAACAACCAAAATATCATAAAGATGGACCTAACAAACAACCTCCTGAAAACCAGTCTAAGCCATAGGAAAAGAAGGGTCATGAGAAGATGAAGGACACTGGAAAGTGGTGTGATTTTCCAAAACCCCCCTGGCACAACACCGATAAATGTTGCTCAAAATAGTCATTGGTGGACGAGATCAAAGAAAAATATCTGAACCCAGATTCAAAATCCGATTTAGAAAATAATGGGAGAAGACATATCATCAATGCAGACCCCATTGCTACTGTTGCGACCACAACAATTCAACCAGAAAAATCAACAAATCCTGAAGAGGGGAGCACATCTTCCATTCACATATGTGGGTGAAGGGGACCTTGTTGCATTTCATTGTTGATAGAGGAAGCCAGAAAAACCTCATCCCAACAAAATTCATCAAACAGTTGGGATTGTCGACAACACCACACCCACATCCATACAAAATTGGGTGGCTTCGTCAAGGAATAGATCTTCGTGTCATCCAGTAGTGTCAATTGTCATATGACATCCATCCCTTCAAGGATGAGATATTATGCGATGTTTCCCCGCTGGATTTCTGTGATGTTATTTTGGGCTGACCATAGATGTGGAAGAACCATGCTATTTATGAGTCTTGACCCCGTAGTGTCATTTTTACTCTGGGGGATCATATCTGTAGGATACCAGAGGTAGTTCCAACTATTTTCCCACCTAAATAGTGCCACAAGGTTGTATCTCATACTACAAAATTCATCTTCTTCGCAATCTGTCCAAAAGGTGAACAAAATGACACTACAACCTCAGTCCAGGCACCTTCTATCTAGCAGAATTAGGTCTAAAAGATTGAAGCAAAGAAAAAATATTAATTCTACACATAGTCATCTCATGTAGCTAGACTGGTTACAAATTCCCAACCATTCCAACATCATATTCTCAACAACCTTCCACAAGCCAAGCAACACAAGTTCTCCAATAAGGCAAGCAACTCACCAAGGTTCAAATTCAACAAATGTTCCCCCCTCTCCCCTGAGAACTCAATGCAATGGATACCATTACGTCCTAAGGAGGGAGGATTGATCCAGGTGGATATCATTGGCCACCCACCTATTCCAACTGGCTCAAAACAGTCTTATGGAAATTTACTATTTTTAGCATTTTTTTGATTCCTAAACTTTCATGGCCATTTTGAGGGCCTAAATGAAGGGCACCTCAACTACAATCTACTACAGAAAAAATATAAGGAATCTTGGAATGATGCCAATCTATGATGTCCATTGATCCAAGTCTCTCCAATCCCTCCACTACTATTCTCCAGTAATGTCCTCTCTACAAGTGGCCCTCCAAACTCTCATGAAACCCTCGCAAACTTGATCTGGTGAACTATTGCAATCTCTGATTTATAGAGGTCCTCATCGGACCACTGTGAACTATTGCAATATCTGATTTATGTGAAACCCTCTTGGAACCTACATATTAAATAATCAACCTCCTTCGTAAAAATGCCACAAATACCCTATGCAAGCCAATATGCCTCCAAACTCTCTCTCAGATGAAACCAAACACCACAATGAACTCAAATGATAACTTCAAATGAATCCTCCTCTTTGTCTAGCTAGGGTGGATATTGCACCACCGAAAATAAATTGATATGGAAGGTTTTTTCTAAACTCTAATGAAACAATGGCTCCAAGAGTACTCTAAAATGAAAGATCAAATCATAATGCTAAGGAGAAGGGGTACCCCTCTATTTATCCTTCTCTCAATCCTTCTATATCTTTCCCCTTTTTGACGAAATCAAACCTTCACTATATTTTCCCTCCAATTCCATTTAAATATAATTATTTATTTTATTTAATGTATCTTTTAATATTTTTCATTATTTTAACCTAGTGACACCAAATAAACCTCCTGGACTCCATTTTTCCTTTTTG
This sequence comes from Picea glauca, assembly GCA_000966675.3. Taxonomy (NCBI): domain Eukaryota; kingdom Viridiplantae; phylum Streptophyta; class Pinopsida; order Pinales; family Pinaceae; genus Picea; species Picea glauca. The sequence continues at coordinate 296,089 of JZKD02S2178768.1, read as the reverse complement.
ACTATAGTCTATGGGAGTTGTATAGGCTATTGAGTCATCCTCTTTCATGATCAATTGGAAGGGGACATTACAATTCTCCATTCCCAAGATTTCTTGTCCTCAAGCAACTCCAGATCAAGGTGTTGTAAGATCTACTCTCCTTCATAGGTAGCATCTTCTGCTGGAAATCCTCTCCATAAAACCAAGTACTCTCGAATGATCCTGCTCCTCAGCATTCATTCCCTTTCATAAAAAATCCTCTCTGGAGATAGGACCAAATTCCCTTCCTCATCTAGTGGAGGAATATCTATCAAAGCAGTGACTTGTTGTCCCAATGCCTTATTTAGGAAAGATGCATGAAAGGTGCCATGGATATTTCTACCCTCTAGTAGCTCCAGCTCATATGCTACTTCCCCAAATCTCCTGATCACTTTGTAGGGTCCATAAAAGTGGGGATTTATCTTCTCTACACCACTCTTCTTCAATGATGACTATATGTAAGGATGCAACTTGAGAAATACTATATATCAAACCTAAAAGTTGTGTTTTACCCTGTGCCTATTAGTATAAATATTTTGTTGATTCTGAGTGACTCACGAATTATCCTTCAGGACTCTCAAGATGTCCTGACTTTCCTACAACTAGTCTTTGGCCTTGGGATCTCTACTCTCTCCAAATTCCAAATACACAAAATATGGAGCAACATACCCATACAATGCCCTGAATGAGATCATCCCGATGGACATATGATGAGTGGTGTTGTAGAAATTCTCCCTGAGATGCGACCACTTTATCCATGCTCATTGCTTCCTTGACATATAGTTCCTTAGGTACCCCTAGATCCATTTTTTTAATATTTTGGTCTACTCGTCTATATAGGAGTGATATCTAGTACTAGGTGTCAACTTTGTCTCGAATAACCTGAACATATCTTGCCAAAATGCACTAATAAACCTTCTATCATGGTCATTGACTATGTTTCTCAGAAGACTATTGAGTCTGAACACCTCTCTGAAGAATATATTTACTACCCGAGATGCGTTTCACTCCATACAAATGGAAAATAAGTGTGCATATTTAGTCAATATATCCACTACCATGTAGATACAATCCTTGCCCCACACCTTTGGAAATATTATGATGAAGTCCATGGAAATGTTATCCAACTTCTACTCTGGAATTGGAAATGGTTGAAGCAGTCCTGTAGGATGTGTAAACTCTGACTTTTTTTGTTGGAAATTCATGCACTCACTCACATGACGAAGTACATCTCCATTGAGACCCTTCCATGAAAATATCTCCCTCACCTACCTGTAGGTCTTCAGATACCCCTGGTTCCCTACCAGTGGTGCCTCATGTACTTGTTGGAGTTACTTCACACACACTTAGGATTTATTTTTCCTAAGGTTATTCCTTGTTTATAAGTCATAATTAGTCATTATCCATTGTCCTATATTTTAGGGGAGAATATTCCACCTCGAGAATATTCTCTTTCAGTTGACACTTCAGTTTGACTAGTTGAGTTGATTTTAGATGTTGCATTGGTTTTTTCACCATGCAACATTGGGATCATCAACAACTCACTACTCTTTGTTCAATCAGTTAACTGAAGACTAGTTGACTAGTTAACTCAGCTAGGTGGCAGTTCACTCCCGTAACTGCTTGAGAGACTAGACTAGGTGGTAGTTTACACTTGTAACTACTGGTGTGTGTCTAGATAAATCTAGACCACCACTATGGATCATTAGTTACTCATTTATCCTATATATTGTGTAAATTATTCACTCTTTGAGTGTGGAATACGGTTAATGAGAATTCTTCCATTCTTTCTATCTTGCTTCTTCTTTCTCAATTTCTCTCTGCAAATGTGTAGTATTTTCTAGCTATATCTATTCTGTGCAGGTTCAACACATTTACATGGTATCATAGTCAACAGACTGCTAATAGAAAGCTACACCAAATCATTTTTTGCAGGTACAAAATATTGAAGACAACAAAAAGATGGATTATTCACCGGAAATACTTCTCACGCCTCATAACTATTTGGAATGGAAGCCAAAAATTCTACTTCATCTTAGATGTAGAGGCTTGTACCAAATAACTATGTAAATGGAAGTAGATCTTGATTCTATTGATGAGAAAAATTACTTTCTCAATATACAAGATATGGCCATAGGAAGTATCAACATGTCTGTTTCTCCCGAACTTTTCCATCAAGTATATGAAGAATATCAAGGATTAACTCCAAATGAATTATGGACCAGACTGGAGGTTCTATTTGGGAATAAAGAATATTGTGAATATTTCATGCAGGAGGTTGAACAAATAGATCCAGAAGAGAAGCCATTAGAAGATCAGGCTTCTTATTATGAAGAGTCTTCTACAAACGTTTTGCAGAAATTTGTATTCCAATAATTGAAGATGATGTCTACTCCATTTCAGATTTGTTTTTTGAAATTCATTTGGAATATGTATGGCATGAATCTCAAGATTTTAATGCAAAAAAATTTTCATGCACCATGCATGCATCTCAGGAGTCACATATAGACACTTTTGCATGCACAATGCATGCATCTCAGGAGTCAAAAAGGGAGCCACACACATCAGATGGCGTTTTGATATTTTCTGAGAAAAAATTGCAGAAACAAATTGGATATTTGAATTCCTCTCGGGAAAATATCCAATTTGAAAAAAAAATCATCTGAAACAAAGTCAGGAAAGTGAAGTTATGATCGTTTTAAAATCAACAAAAGTTTAGCGTTTTTCTGGAAACGACCGCACGGTTTTCAAAATTTCATCCAAAATTTATTTGGATATTCTTCATTACAAGAAGATAAAGTGGATATGTGTGGAAATATCAATGATGCATATACTTCATCATATCCGTGCAGACATCTACATCTTCAACAAAATCTTCAAAGAGCACAAACTTGC
>JZKD02S2178768.1:283028-293126 GCA_000966675.3 Picea glauca | reverse complement strand
GGGGGTTTTGTTCCCATGAGGTTTTCCCTCTTTCCTCGTTTAGTTCAGTGTATCTTTTGTATTTGGGTACCTAACATGGCCTCGTAGCCGGGACCCATTCTTTATTTTCACCATACTGATGTTTAGGGGGGGTGTTGGAGTTACTTCACACACACATAGGATTTATTTTTCCTAAGGTTATTCCTTTTTTATTAGTCATTATCCAGTCTCCTATATTTTAGGGGAGAATATTCCACCTCGAGAATATTCTCTTTCAGTTGAGACTTCAGTTTGACTAGTTGAGTTGAGTTTATATGTTGCATTGGTTTTTTCACCATGCAACATTGGGATCATCACCAAATCACTACTCTTTGTTCAATTAGTTAACTAAAAACTAGTTGACTAGTTAACTCAGCTAGGTGGCATTTCACTCCTGTAACTGCTTGAGAGACTAGACTAGATGGCAGTTTACTCTTGTAACTGTTGATGTGTGTCCAAATCAATCTAGACCACCACTATGGCTCATTAGTTACTCATTTATCCTATAAATATTGTAAATTATTCACTCTTTGAGTGTGGAATACGGTTAATGATAATTCTTTCATTCTTGCTTCTTCTTTCTCAATTTCTCTCTACAAATGTGTGTAGTATTTTCTAGCTAGATCTATTCTGTGCAGGTTCAACACATTTACAATACTTCCATCAAAATATTATCCTTGAGTGTGGACTCAGGGAAAATATAGATCATGTCTTTGTAGTAGATGATGTCATCCACTACCCTGTACCTATCATCTTGAATATTTCCCTCCATTATCTCACAAGCAAAGGTTTTCTTGGAGTATTCCACCAAGATAATGGAATTCCAATATGCTAATATCTTTGTCATGGAGAAGGATACTGGTCTCCTGGATAATGCATCAACAACTATATTCTTCTTCACCTTTACATACTCAATGTAAAATTCATATTCTTTCACCTTACTCACCCATTTTTGCTGCTTCTCATTCAGGTCTCGCTACTCCAAGAAATATCTCAAATTGTTGTGGTCAGTCCTAACCACAAAGAGTCGTCCTACCAAGTATTGTTTGAATTTGGACAATGCATGCATGATGGAAAACATATCCTTATCATATATCAGTATCATAGATCAAATATATCTTCTTGGGATCCCTTAGATTTTCGCTCTTAGAAGCTATCAAGTGTTGGTTCTGCATCAATATTGCTCATATCCCCTCACCAGATGCATCACACTCCAGGAAAAAGGGATGTGTGAAATATGGGAGTGATAATATTGGGAAAGTGATCATCACCCTATTCATTCTATCAAATGCTACGTGTGCATTCTCAAACCATCGTAATAAGCCCTTCTTGACGAGGTTTTTCAATGGCACAACCAATTGTGAAAATCCTTTAACAAAGCGCCTATAATAGTTGCATATCCAAAATAATCCTCACAAACATGTGAGTGTCCTGGGGGTGGGAAAATTTAAGATGGTATGGATATTCTCCCGATGCACCTTTACTCCCTCAACACCAATCACGAGCCCTCGATAATGGATCTATGTCAACCCAAACTCACACTTTTCCTCGGAAAAATGCGACTGCTCCTCCATATTGGTGAGAATCTTGTCCACATGATACTTCTCCCACATTCTATTGTAGATCAAAATATCTTCAAATAATACCAGTAATCATTTCCAAAACTATTTTTTGCATGTATGGTTCATGCATGACTAAAAGGTAGCCGGTGCGTTAGTAAACTCGAAGGGCATGAATAGAAACTCATAGTGCCCATAATGACACCTAAATGTTGTTTTTATGGATATCCTCCTCTATGAATCGAATCTAGTGGTATCTTGATCGCATATCAACCTTTTAAAAGTACATTTCCCCATTCATCTCGTCGATTAACTCATCAATATTGGGTATTGGGTATTGGTTTTTTATGGTCTTCTTGTTTATTGCCCTGTAGTCTATGCACATCTTCATAGTTCCATATTTCTTCTTCACCAGTACAACTGACGAAGTGAAAGGAATAGAGATAGACATAATATGTCCCATATATAGAAATTCATTTATGGCCTTATCTATTTTATCCTTGAATCTCTTCGGATGCTTGTAGGGGGTGCTGATTATAGGCTTTGACCCCTCTTCTAGCTCAATGACATGCTCAAATCTTCTATCAGGTGGTATCATGTTGGCAATGGCTCGAACACTCTTTCATGCTTTCCAAGTAATGCCTGGATATATGTAGGGTAATGCTGGTGATCTTGTGATGGATTCTCCATGGTGATCATGCACTCTGTTGCACAAGCCACATCCTCGTGTCTAAAAAGGGCCTCCATGTGATGGTTATACATGATCCTAGGGGCACCTGTCGAAATGAATCTTAGGATGACTTGTTTTGCACCCTTGTCCTAGAATTCCATCATCATATCCCTATAATTCATGCATATATCTCCCAATGAGTACAACCACTAAACTACTAGCACCACATGAGTATCTGCTAAATCCATGATGCAAAATTCATCGATCAATGTATAGTTTCCCAATGCTACTTAAAATCCCCTAATCCTATGAGTACACATCATGTTGTACCCATTCTCTACTATCACATTGAATCCCTCGAAATCCTCTGTAGGGATTTGTCTCCTGGTGACAAGTGCAACATCAATGAAGTTGTGGGTGGCTCCATCATCAACCAATGTTGTAACCCTTTTCCCATACACAATACCTTTGACCCTGACGGTGTAATATTTAGGGACTCCTGAAAGTGTGGAATGGTCACTCTCTTGGGGATATCCTACAATGGAACATATTCTATAACATGTGATGGCTCACCGTTTTCCTGTCCAATACCCTCATCATCACCGTCATCCTCCTCGTCGTAAAATACGTTAATATAATAGTCTTTACCTTTGCCCATACATCGATGACTTGGTTCCCATGGCTCCTTGAAACTATAGAAAAGATTCTTCCTTATTATTTCTCTCCATGTATGCTTTCTAGTTGATTGTTGTTAATCTAGTAAGAAAGAACAAACCCACATAGGTGACAGGGTTTGTGGTTGACCTCGCAGGAAAATGCGTGGAAGGACTACAGATGAACTGGGCTAGTTACCTAGTGGATCAGTTAGAATTGGATTGTCGCAAAGCTTAGTATCAGGGATATGAATTCCATTTTAGCTGGCTACTGATCCTCATCACATTCAATGCTTGGGAGATGTCGAAAGGTGCAAGCTTCCATGAAATTGAGCCGTTTGAGCCACTAGCCGCGAAGTTCACCACACTCTGGTGTTCGAGTGATATGGGGAAACAATGGTAGTCGAACACAGTATTCCATACCTACTACCTACAGCTAAAGATGGATATTGAGTATTTCCCTTGTATGACGTCGAATACCCTAGACAGGTTTAGGCCCCTTATGAAGTTCCATGCAGATAGGCATTTTATTTATATTACTTCACATGTAGACAGAAGTAAATAAGAGCTTCAGTCCTACTACAAGCTCATAGAGGAGGACCTGGAAGAAATCACTAAGGAATGTCCCATAGAGTTCCTTATACCAGTTGACCAGGTAGCACTGTCTAATCCCAACCTCATTGGAAGTCCAGTGGTTACTCATGAAGAGTAAGATGCACCCAACAATAGCAAGAAGAAAAATAAGTAAGATGTACAAGAAATACACAACACATAAGAAGAGACTGCATCAGATTCACTTAGCGGAGGAGGAGACAAAAAAGTGGAAAAAGAAGAAAAAGAAGGGGAAGAAGACAAGAACAAGCAGGGCGAAGTAACACTGCCTAGGAAACCCCTTGAAGAGGCAGATACATCCAAGAAAAGAAAGGTTTCCCCTATGAAACCTACATCGTGGAAGAAGTTCAAAGAGAGTAAGCCGAAGATACAGACTATACTCACGGTCGATGAATTTGACTTGATTATCGTAGCCGTATGAGATGCCTCGGAAGATATTTTGTAGAGAACTGAAGCCAAACAAGAAGCCATGTATGATAGAATTAAGACAGAGCTGAGAGGAGTACAAAAATCCCTTCACTCCAACCACATAGTGTCCAATGCACCCCCGCCACTAGAAGAACCAGAGTTGGGAGATGATCCTGCCCAACTCTGCAGAATAGCTGATGCAACCGAAGCTCGCCTTCGTCACATGGAGGAAGAAAAAGATCAGGATTTAGTGGCCCTGAAGCAAGCACAAGAGGAAATCATATAGAAATGTTGAGTTGTGCAGCAGGAGAAGGATGAACTTCAAACCAAGTTCGAAGAAAATAAAGCGCAGATCTAGTAGGAGAAAGAACAGTTTCTTGCGGAGTAGGTCAGAGTTAAAGAAGCAATCAACAAAGAACTTTTCTCTATGACAGGCTTGAATAATATGGAAGAAGACCCGATAGTAAATCAAGTCGTGAAGCTTGTTGAATCCATTCAACAACTTCAACAGAGGGTCACAGAACTAGAGCTAAAAATAGTGCCAAGCACTCAATAGGAAGTGCGAGACCAGAGAGAAGCAACTACTCAGAGAGTAGTTGAAAGGATCAAAGAATTATCCATGGAATGTAAACAACTAAGTAGTCATAGTGCACATACTTATGAGCACCTTACTGAGGACCCTGAATTGAAGACACTGGAGTTGTATCTCTAGGAAGTAAAGAAATAAGCAAAAACAATACAAGCATAGTTGAAACTTCTATCAGTAGTTGAGATTATGAAAATATCCCAAGAACAATGAACAACTCATCAACAGGTCCATGCCATCTAAAGAAAAGTCATGGAAGTGACTCAGAAGCTCCAGCCAGTCCAGGACACAACTTGCCTACTTTTTGAGGATATTGAAGGCCAAGGAGCATAGCTAGAACAAGTAGTCACGTCGGTAGAACAACTCTTAGAAGGACCTGTGAACAAGGCAGTTATTCAAGAGTTTGTCGAGCAGGAGGCCTTGGCACAGCAACAGGTTGAAGTAACTCAAGGAGTTTGAGGCAGAGTTACCCAAACCAGAGTGACTTGGGATGAGTCACATGTGAGTGTTGGGGGCCTATTGTCCCTTGACCAAGTTTTGGAGATCCTTCGTCATATTTGACCTTATTTGGGACTTCAACAGGATGGTCGAAGGAAAAGCACAATTCAAAGCAGAGATCGCAGGATCTCAACCCCTTTTTAGGGAAACTTTTGGGATTAGGGTTTATGTAACGGGTATGGTATGTCGACCCATGGGTTTTACCCATGTTTAGGCCCATTTTGTATTATATAAATAGATATCTAGGTGATGTAGGAAGAGGTGAATGTGGTAAGTGTGAATAGTTGTGGATTCTTTGTGCATGCTATGTGTTAAGAAATTGCAGAGCTAAGGGCAAGTGATTGTAAGAAGCTTATGTATAGACCGTAAGAAGGATTAGTGCTTAAACCTAGATCAGGGAAGGAGGATCTGGCGAGGTGCGCACAAATCTCCTGTCCTATGCAGAGTGGGTTTTGAGGCTTTGTGCATATAAGGAGACTGACATAAGATAATAAAGAATACAAAGAGTTGGTAGATGTAGCTCCACACTGGGGTGAACCACGTATATCCTGTGTTATGGTGGCTTTGTGCATTATGTTGTATGTTAGTGATGTGATTTATGCTTAGTGCCGATATCTTTATGTATGATGCATCTGGTATAATAGATTAGTGCTTGGTAAGGTGAATGAATGTTATATATGATCTATGTCTCCATGCTAAGTGCTTGAATGTGTTAGATCTTGTTGAATACCACGTTGCTATGTAATTAGGGTTTGGATCTGCGATGTGGATAAGGGTTAATTACTGATGAATGTTAATTGCTAAGTGCTTGTTAGAGTGGTTTAATCAAAGATCCATGTCCCATCTAGGTTGCATACATTTGAGTCCTGCAACCACCCCTACCTCTACCTCGAGTGAGATTTCATCTGCTTCGCATGTTGCTGAAAGGGCCGATAGTTAGGGTTTTGTTGGTGCACTGTTGAAGCATTGAACCCTAGTGTTATCACTGAAATTTCGTCCGCACATGGTTACAAGAACTTAGCATCGTCAAATAGTGATGAAGTCGTCCATGGACCCGAATTAACACCAAAACATTCATAAATGGTAAAAAACTATACAAAGTAGTGAAAAATTGAAGGGCGCTATGAAGACACTGAGCACGTGTGCACATGCACGGAACAGGAACACAGAAATCGTGCACATGTTCACGATGCGCGACTGTTATCGCAAAAATCCGTGCACCTGAGAAACAACGCATTTATGAGAGTGGTCGGCCTCCCACCCACTTATGGTTCATCTCCCAAGCCGATTTGACACTCAAATCTACACTGGATTCGACTGGATGGTTGGTCAAAGACCTAGAAATGCCCTAATTAGCCTCTTTTCACACTACAAACTAGTTGAGCAATAGCTCAAAGGAATGCTATAAAAAGGCCATGGATACACTTCATTTTTCAGGGAATTCAAAGCAAATTTATGCTTCCATTATTCTCTTGATGAATCTATCCTTGACAAGAGTATATTTGCACCATTGCATTGGGAAATCCATCTCACCCCTTGAGTGGAATAGCAAAGAGTTCTTTCATCATTTTTCATTTTTATTTGTTGTAAGAAGAGCTTGCTTGTGGGGTTCCAAGAGCCCTCCCTTGGAGGAAGAAGGGACTCATAGTCCCCTTGCTTCTCGGTGTATTCTTTCACTAATATTAGCCTTATCATTGGTGACATGGGTCTCATTGTTCTTTTTGTCTCTATGTCCCTATGCTCATGAATTTAGTTGTTATTTCATTTCTTAGTTTAATTCTTAGTTGTTGTTTTCTATTTCTTTCCTTAACTCTTTTCCTTGTAGCTGTCTTGCTCAGCAGACCCAACTGAGCTTGCAAGCACCTCTATTTTGCTCACTAAGGTGATGGAAGAGGCGCAACAGATTGGTGACTCCACTGGGGAAAGGTATCAATTTCCTACCCCATTTGGGTTTTTATTGCTCTTTATTTAGTTTGTTTAACTTGCAGGTACACTAACTGGCCTAGGCTGACCTTCCAATCAACCAATTCCAAGTTGAATTGAGAGAAATCCATCTGGATTTTTCATTCTCGGCCATGTGTCATATATGCGCGGGTTCTTAGGCCCACAAACATGCATCGTGCACACATGCGTCTAAGTCATAGTTCTGTCCTGCGCATGTGCGCTCATTGACTTTTCTCTGTTCACGCACATGCGCTATGTGCGCCTCTGTCTCCACTGAGACCCACGCATCTACGCAAAAATTCACATTGTAAAGTTGTTGAGATGTGGGGAAGGCCATTTTCCTTCTTAAAAATGATTTCAAGCATGTTTTAAAGCTGCACCACAATTAGTCCCCTCTTCATTTAAAGGGGTTAGTCAAATACACATAGGCACTTAGGAGGTTAAAATCAATTTTCCCTCTTTGCTTTCATTTTTTGCCACATGGAGGGCTTGTTTTGACTCACAAGATAAGTTGGGAATCATTTTTAATCAAATTTAACCTGCATTGGGACTAGAAGTTGAATAACAATCGCTTAATATGCTCTTCTCTCGTGCCTCTAAGCGCTCTTGAGAATCAGAAAAAGATTGTGAAACGATTTCATCTCCCTTAAGAACATTAAAACCTTTAGGAGAGGAAAACAACCATTCTTGGGACTGCTCTTAGTTTAATTTTTCAAACACATCTTAATATTTTGATGGGCCCATACATGCCCACATGCTACAAAGATAAGATAGTGTTGAAATTTGCTTTCTTAGATCAAATCACTAGGGAAGTTTAAAGGTTTTGTAACGGGCCCATACATGCCCACATGATCAATCTATGATAGTTTCAAATCTTTTCTTAGATTACATCACAATAGGGAGTTAAAGGGATAGTAACGGACTCACATGTTCACATGCTAGCTTCCTAGGGACTTTCGAATTACACAAGGTTGTACCAAAGGCACTTAGTTAATTAGGTAATCAAACACTTGTAAGGACCAAGCGAAGTCCACATGCAGCAAGGTGACATCTAATTCACTAAACATTGGCACACTTTCACTCACACACAAAATTCACTCACATAACTTCTTCTTGAAATGTGGAGGTCAAAGTAAGTTTCCTCCAAAAGGGATTCCGAAAACACCCCACCCTTTTCTTGACGAAACTATCCACTCCCATTTTAAATCAATGAGGTCGGTTTGCACCCCCAACCTCCCAAAACAACTACATATAAAATATTTCTAAAAACTCACTAAGTTTTACTCCACAGGAGGTGCCAAAATAAATTTTTTAGTCTAGGTAGGATTTTGGGGATAGGCATCAAAATAACTCCCCATTATCTAGTTCTCACATTGTCAAAACCGTAGAAGTTGTCAAATAGGGAACTGAAATCCTCCAAGTCAAGCGTTCCTAACACCATAAGGAATGGAGATACCCATGAAGGGTTGAAGGCCGAGGTCCGGTTGTTCTATGCGTCCCCTGTTGAGCTACCCACCTCTTGGATGGGATCTAGCTTGTGACCCATTTCTTAGGCCAAAAATCTAAATGCCGCACTTTGAACGAGGTACCTAGTGACCAATTTTAGCACATCTACCTAGGTCGCAATTGTGGGCTGCAATTGCACCTTGATTGGATTTTGTGTGGCTATTTGGAAATATCGCCAGCTCTTTCAGGATATGCCCCCTTTACCCCTCATTATAACCAATTATTTCATCTTTCACTAGTTTCTCTTCCAGTGAATTCAGACCCCACTGTTGAGTACTATTGGAAGGTCCAGTGCTATTTGAGAGGAAGGACATTACGTCTTCTAGGACACGAGCATTTGTTTTCTTTTGATTCCCCACATAGAAAAAACCCACTTACCCATATATATGATTCTTTTTAAAAAACATTTTATGTATGATGCACCTCTGATTACAGTTTGATTTGGATATATATATTTTGTAACATTCAACGCAAAGGATCTTGTTTCTATATTACTCTCAACACTATTTTCACACATTCACGCAGCTAGTTGGACATCATAGGGGACCCACAGAACCCCTGGAATTCATGACGCTTGCAAAACCTCCCTCCTATATTAGGGGGAGTGTTTGGTCTTGCCCACTCATCAACACCTCCTTCACACACTCCTATGAGTGATACTATTTTAGGATCATCTTTGCTTGGTTCTACATTACTTGGGTCCACTTCCCAAGGTCATCCGTTCACTCGCTCTCCTTTACATGGAAGTGGGGGACCAACTTCCTCTCAAGGAGGAAGCACCAACCCACCTAGCCCCCCTCAAGGATCAGGTTCACAACACACTCACACCATGGCTGGAGCTAATCCTCCCCCCCCATTGCAGATGTCATATTTGGCCTCTCTCAACATACCATATTTCAACAAACTCACCAATGATCCTATATTGCATGCTCCCACATGGCCTGCAATGCCCACCAAACTACCTTTGGACATACCAAAGTTTGAATGAAAGGCAGGTGATGACCCTTCCAACCATTTCATGACCTTTCACCTATGGTGCTCTTCCAATAGAATTATGGATGATTCCATCATACAAAGATTATTTCAATGCACACTCACTGGCCCATTGACCAAATGGTATGTAGAAGAAAAATTAGGGTCCCACACAACTTTTGAGTCCTTGGCCAAAGCATTCTTGACCTTCTTCCAATTACCAATCCGCCATGACAATGGTCTAGAACTACTTTCTGATTTCAAACAAACCTCAGCCACACATATCGTTGACCACATTCATGCGTGGCGTAGGTGACATAGTTTGTGCAAAGCAGAAACCACCAAGCAACAGTGTCTCGATTGGTTTCTTAGATCACTTGTCTCTCTCCTCGGTAAGGATGTAGCTTCCACCTTCCCTCAATCTGAAGAGGAAGCCATCAGTAAGGCTCAATAGTATGACCTTATCTATGCACAATCAGGGTATTTATACACTGTACTTCCTGATCTTCCAAAACCTGTGCCATTTGGCCAAGACAAACCTGGGATGTCTCACTCAACAGACAGACTGATTGGTACCACCACTCACCACGGTCCACAACCCCAACCACCACCGATGTATGGAACACCTCAATACCCACCGACATACGGGGGCACTTCTTATTACCCCCCACC
>JZKD02S2178768.1:226337-267383 GCA_000966675.3 Picea glauca | reverse complement strand
TCTCCATCTCTCATCCTCAAGTTATACAACTTCTTTCTCAGGAATAGTTTATTTACCAGGGACTTAGACTGATACAACTTCCCCAACTTTTCCCATAAATCCTTGGCTATAGCTTTCTCTGACACATTCAGTAATACTGAATCGGAGAGACATAGTCGAATTGTGCTCTTTGCCTTCCAATCCGTCTTTTTCCAATTATCTGCAGAAGTTCCTGTAGGTGTCATACCTGGATCTACCGCGATCCACTGATCTTTGTCCACCAAAATATCTTTCATCTTGAGCTTCCACAACTCAAAGATTTTCCCATTAAACTTCTCAATCTCCATCTTCGAATTGCTTGCCATTTCTTTTCACTTGAAAAACAATACTGTAGATCTCCCACTGTAACAAGGCTTATCACAGTCCCAAGCCAAACCCTTGATGACAAAGGCGTCCCCCTGAAGCCAATAAATCTCTGATACCAAATGTAAACTCTAACCTTGTACAATATCTATTGCAAACTGATATTTAGAAAAGAACAGAAAAGATACTATGGCAAATACAAACATTACACAGAGATTTTTCACCTGGAAACCTAAACCGGGAAAACCAACATATATTATATTCATACATTGTGTTACATTGTTTATAATACAATATACATACAGGAGCCAGGGACATCCAAAACCCTAACCCAATGACCTGTATTAGTCCAAAACCCTAACTCCTTAACCGGAAATAGAAAACCATCGGCAAAAACCATGTGCCAAAAAAACCACCTAATATCATGTGGTCCCGGAAATATGTCGTCTCGGCGAAAATATGTCGGCCCAATTTTTTTTTTTCGGGGGAACTACCCCCGAACCCCCAAGCGGGGGGCTCCACCCCCTTGCACCCCCCTCTAATTCCCCTGCGCACCTGACGCAGATGCTTAGACACTACTCCTCGTGCAAAGAATATAACACATACCCAACAATGAAGTCATCCATGGACCTGAATTAACACCAAAGCATTCATAAAGGGTTAAAAACTATACAAAGTAGTGAAAAAGTGAAGGGTGCTATGAAGACACTGGGTGCGCGCGCACATGCGCGAAACATGAACACAGAAATCGTGCACATGTGTACGATGCATGACTGTTATCGCAAAAATCCGCACAACTGAGAAACAACGCATTTATGAGAGTGGTCGGTCTCCCACCCACTTATGGTTCAGCTCCCAAGCCGATTTGACACTCAAATCTGGATTGGATTCGACTGGATGGCTGGTCAAAGACCTAAAAATACCCTAATTAGACTCTTTTCACACTACAAACTAGTTTAACAATAGCTCAAAGGAATGCTATAAAAAGGCCATGGATACACTTCATTTTTCAAGGAATTCAAAGAAAAGTTATGCTGCCATTATTCTATTGAGGACTCTATCCTTGCCAAGAGTATATTTGCACCATTGCATTGGGAAATCCATCTCACCCCTTGAGTGGATTAGCAAAGAATTCTTTCATCATTTTTCATTTTTATTTGTTATAAGAAGAGCTTGTTTGTGGGGGTCCAAGAGCCCTCCCTTGGAGGAAGAAGGGACTCATAGTCTCCTTGCTTCTTGGTGTATTCTTTCACTAATATCATCCTTATCATTGGTGACATGGGTCTCATTGTTCTTTTTGTCTCTATGTCCCTATGCTCATGAATTTAGTTGTTATTGCATTTCTTAGTTTAATTCTTAGTTGTTGTTTTCTATTTATTTCCCTAACTCTTTTCCTTGCAGCTGTCCCGCTCTACAGACCCAATTGAGCTTGCAAGCACCTCTATTTTTCTCACTAAGGTGATGGAAGAGGTGCAACACCTAGGTCTACCCCTATGCCAACAGGTGTATATTGCGCCACTGAAACTAAATTGAGATGGAAGGGTTTTTCTAAAACCTAACAAAACAATGGTTCCAAGAGCACTCCAAAATGAGAGATCAAATGATAATGCTAAAGATAAGGGTTACTCCTCTATTTACCATTCTTTTGGTCCTTCTATATCTTTCCCCTTTTTGACCAAATCAAACCTTCACTTTATTTTCCCTCCAATTCCTTTTAAACATAATTATTTATTTTATTTAATGTCACTTTTAGGATTTGTCATTCTTTTAACCTAGTGGCATCAAATAAACCTCCTTAACTCCCTTTTTCCTTGTTGACTATAGCCTACAAGAGTCATATAGGCTATTGAGTCATCCTTTGTTACGATCAATTGAATGGGGACATTACAAAATTGAATCATTGGTTGCAACAACTAGAAGTGTTTTTTAGCGTTCACCATGTAAATGAAGGGAAAAAGATTTCATTTTCTAGATTGAAGTTATAGGGACATGCTTTAATCTGGTGGGAAGGACACACACAAACACTTAGGATAAAGGGTGATATTCCATTAACTAGGTGGGAGGACTTCAAAACCCTCATAAAGTCCCAATTCTACCCTATTGGGTATGTAGAGGACCAATGGATCTGATGGCACTACTTCATGAAGAGGAAAGGGAAAAGTGTATAGGAGTACACCACTAAGTTTAGAAAGATGGCCATCATGTTGGATGTCTCTCTCGAGAACCCAAATTTACTCCTCAAGTATCTGAGGGGTTTACATAGTCATCTACAAAAGAATGTGATGCTCTTCAATCCAAGGACAATGGATGAGGCATGTGTACATGCAAAATACCTAGAAAACATAGGCCAAAAGAAGGGGCATCCAAGTGGTTTGAAGTAAAAAGAGCACCAGGAAGATCTAAGGAGGGGAAGAAGAAGTGGAAAGGTGTAGAATATAAGAAGAAATAAGACACTGTACATCAATGCAATGATCCCAAAAATCATTGCAATTAATGTAAAATTTATGGACAAACTGAGGAAACATGTTGGAAACTAAATCCAAATCTAAACCGAAGAACCAAAAGAAGGACAAAAAGAAAAAGAACCTTCTAGCCACATATTCAAGAAATCAATTTTAAAGTAAATCAAATGTGGATGAAACTATTTTCTTCATATCTGTTCAGAAGGAGGTGAATCTGAGTAGCCTTCATCATTGGAAGATAAGGATATGACCAAGCTCTTCCACATCAAGATTTAGGTCAAGAAGACCAAGAAAAATGCTCTGTTTGAATTTGGTTTATAGGCTAATAACATAGCAGAAGATCTTGACGACAAGCTTGGATTGGAGGTTCACGATCATCCTAATCCCTATCCATTGGATTGGGTAAACAAGGATGTAGAGATAAAGGTAACGAAACAGTGTAAGATTAAATTTTATATAAGTGTTTATTTTATCGATGAAGTGGAATTAGACGTAGTATCCCTTAAATTATGTGGAGTAGTGTTTGGAAGCCCCTACATGTATATGAGGGATGAAATATTCATGCAAAGAGACAACTAGTACCAACTTATCAAGGATGGAAAGTCCTACATCATCAACGAACATAAAGACAAGTCAAATATCTCACTGGTAAGTGCTAACCAAGCCAAGAAGTTGATTAGTTCTAGTAAGAAATATGTTTTTCTTTTCTTAAGAGAAAATCAATCTGATGATGAATGAATGAGAGTGAAGACATCCATGGAGGGGTTTACTAAAGATAAAAAACATTAGTTGGATGAGTTTCTACATGAATATAGATGAGTGTTCCAAGATCCTAAAGGGATACCACCTAAGAGGGAAGTGGAACATAAAATCCAATTATTTCCATACTCCCCATTTCTGAATATTGGGCTATATAGACAGTCCATTAAGGAAGCAAATGAAGTAAAGAAGAAATTGCAACAATTGTTGGAGCAGGGTGTGATTCAAACAAGTACCTCACCTTGTGGGTCACCCATCATAATTTTTCCCAAGAAGGATGGGACTTGGAGAATGTGTATCGTTTACAAGGAATTGAACAATATTACACTAGAGAATCAGTACCCTCTTCCAAGGATTGATGATTTGTTGGACTAGTTACAACATGCCAAGTAATTCACTAAGATGTATTTGAAATTAGGATATCACCAAGTACAATTCATAGAATAAGATAATTGGAAGACCACTTTCAAGACAAGGAAAATTTTGTATGATGGTTGGTTATGCCATTCGGTTTATGCAATGCACGAGCTACATTTATGAGACTATTGAATGATGTTTTATGCTCTTATCTAGATTCATTTTTTATTGTTTATTTGGATGATATATTTTTTTATAGCACTACCTGGAAGGAGCACATATCACATCTTATGCAGGTGTTAGAGACTGTTATGTAGCTAGAGAGGTAGTGGGGGCCCCAGAGGACCCATAATGGAGGCCATTCAATGTAAGGTGGACTAGGTCCACTATAGTATTAAATAAGGCCCATTATGGTAGTTAGTTAGATATAATAAATGTAAGAGGACTTATGATTCTAGAAGGTTCCTCCTCTAGAATGTTCTTAGGTGGTTGGTAGCACTATATAAAGGGGTTCATGGAATGTAATACAATATAAAAGATAATTATTGTATTTCTAGCGGAATGTCAATAGGAGGAAGCCACTCGAAGGCAATGGGTATGTGTTGCACTAGATACTATGAGACAGGTGAAAGATAGAACATTTGATCATGACTGGAAACTCTGAGTTAGTAATAAATCAATTCACTCAGAAATATAAGATTAAGAAGGAAAGGCTTAAATTATATATCAAAACAGTAAATGAATTGATGGAATCCTTTTGTTCTTTTAATATTTCTTTCATTTCAAGGGACAATAAATCATAAGGAAGAATCATTAGCATTGCCAACTTCACTATCGAACCCAGATGATGTCCAGAGTGAAACATCTTTTAGGTAAAAAGAGTATTATGATCTTCTATACCTGACAATCAAGAGTATTTGCAAGTGTTTGAGAACAATGAAGACCCATAATTTTTTTTGGTAAATGATAATGAATATGAGGATAATTACATTACCGTTGTTCTGAAAAATTTTGTTCAGTCTGAATCTCCTTTTACAAGACATGATCATGATAAAAATCTCCTGGAAGAAGTATCGGTCCGAAAAATTCAAGAAACGAGAAAAGTAAATATTGGGACTGATAGTTCCCCAAAGTGTATTAACTTGGGAATTGATTGCACAACTGATGAAGTTTATCAATATGTCGTGCTATTTAGATAATATATAGATGTGTTTTCATGGAGTTATGATGATTTAAAGGCATATTATAAAATAATATTTCATCATATCATCTCGTTAAGAGAAAGGGAAAATCCTGTCAAGCAGAAGATAAGGATGATGAACCACAAGTTGAAACCACTAGTGAAGATTGAGTTGGAAAAGTTGAAGAAAGCTGGAATAATATATCCCATTAGGCATTCTGACTGGCTTTCAAATCCAATGGTTGTGAGAAAAAAGACTGGGGAGATTCAAATGTGTGTAGATTTCAAGGATGTTAACAAATCAAGTGTAAAGGATAATTATCCTTTTCCTAACATGGAATTTCTCCTCCAACAAGTCATCGGATCATATTGCATGTCCATGTTAGACAGTTTTTCTGGGTATACTCAAGTCTTGATTGTAGAGGAAAATTGAGCGAATACAACCTTCATAACACCTTGGGAGACATTTGCATATGTTCATATGACCTTTGGTTTAAAGAATGATGGAGGTATGTTTCAAAGGGTTATGGATCATGCCTTTGAGGGTTTTATAGGAAAATTCATGGTGGACTACCAAGATGATTTAATAGTCCATTTGAAGAGAATAAATAAGCACATTCATCACCTGATGAAAGTCTTTGATAGATGTAGATTATATGGAATTTGTTTGAATCCAAATAAATGTTTTTTCACTATGAATGAAGATAAATTGTTTGGTCATTTTGTGTGAAAAGAAGGAATATATATTGACCCAGAGAGGGTTAAAGCTATAAATGAACTCAACCCTCCATCATCTAAGAAAGGAGTCAAGTCATTTTTTGGAAAAATCAATTTTGTACGAAGATTTGTCCTGGATTATGAAAGTATTGTGAAGATGATCAACTCATTGTTGAAAAAGGACCAAAGGTTCAAATGGAATTAGGATACACATGAAGCTTTTAGCAACATAAAAAGGGAAATCACTACATCCCTAGTCCTCATTAGTCCAGACTTCCAAAGAGACTTCATCATTTATTATTTCACAATAGAAATTGTTGTGGCATCTGTTCTTACTCAAATAAATTCCAAGGGTGAATAACTAACAATAAGTTTCATGAGCAACACCCTTCATAATTATGAATTAAGATATTTAGAATTGGAGAAACAAGCCCTATATCTTTTAAAAGTAGTAGCACACTTTCAGACTTACATATTTAATTCTCATGTCATTGCATATGTTCCATCCTCTCTTGTTAAGATGATTTTAAATCAACAATTGAGAGAAGGGAAATGGAAAAATTGGTTGGAGAAGATTCAAGAGTATGACATTGGAATTAATCCTTTAAAAACGATCAAAGGGAAAGGATTGTGTAAGATAATTGCAAATGGTGATACTTTGAATTGAGTAGTTTATGTTTCAATTGGGGAACCTATATCTGGTTATGAATGGTACAAATATATTGTGTTTTATTTAAATTTTGGAAAATTCCCGGTCACTATGACTCCAAAAGAAAGAAGAGAATTGAAAATGAAATGAAATCCGTGTGTATTGATTGCTGATGTTTTATTTAGAAGGAATTATTATGGCATGTTGTTGAGGTGTGTTGATGAAAAGAAAGCTCAAGAATTAATGCAAGAATTTCATGGAGGTATATGTGGGGAACATTTTGTGCCCACTGCTATAACACATAAAATAATAAGGACCATATTTTATTGGCCATCCGTTTTCAAAGACTCATATGCTATGGTGAGAAACCATTAATTCACACAAATTTTGAAGCACTCTGGATTGGGCCGTACATTATTGAAAATATCCTAGGTTTCAATTCATATATGCTCAAAGACATGAAGGGGGAAATGTTAATGTTGCTTGTTAATGAGCGACACTTGAAAATATTGTTCTCTTGAAATTTTCTCTTCTCCTTGTACATATTTTTCATTTATTTTGAACATCCTTACTATTCAACTCCATCTCCCAAAGGATAAAAACATCTGTTCATGAATATTATGTATTCTTGACACAACCTGTGAGGGGTTATCATGCCAGAGTTGGAGCCAATTTTTGAAACTCTTTTGTGCTCCCCTCCCTTGTTCTATTTTCCCACCTCTTTACACCCTTTCTTTTCCCCCTTCTATGTTTTCCCTTTTTCCCATTTCCTATTTATCCCTTCTCTTTCCTTTTCTTGGTTACTATACTTAGCCATTTTCACATCCGTGGACTTTCAGACCCACAAATTGTCACACGTAGATTCTCTTTCATTCACCTATGCATAATTCCACCTCAACGATTAGAATTTTCTTTAATTCACAGGTACGCGAATTCCAATGTTTTCCTTCCCTTTTCGCATCCTTCACCTTGCACTTCAAATTTCGCGTTCTACATTTCAACCATCACTTAAGTTGTATTCTTATCATGGATGTCAGGTTCTGATATGTCCCATTCTTTTGATATTCACGAGTTCAACCGACCACCTTCTATACTTAGTTTCTTTGGATCGCTTATCTAACTACGAGTTTGTGGGTTCACGAAAATTTTATATTGACCTTCTCTCATCTTCATCCCCACCATTACGTTGTTTTTCCCAATTCAAAATAACTGCTATTTAAATGCTAACAACTGTTTTGTAGACTTTGAAAAGGACGTTATTAATGGAGAAAGACTCGAGAAATATTCATTAAATCTTCATTTAATCCTCATTTGTGAGCAGATTAAATTATCATCATCTCTCGAAAAATATCATTTGTAACTATCATTCAACTAAAGAAACATTTCTATCAACTTAATGGAAGAATCAAATCGACAACATTTTTGTGGTGATACTTTAAATATTTTTGGCTGCAAAGATCATAATTTCTAGTGGGTCGAGAGCATATTGGCACTATTCATGTCTTCCTACTGCTCAAAGAAATGAGAAAATGATTTGGACATCTGGGATTGCTGTTGTTGGTTGTATTCAAGAGGTTTTCAACTGTAAAGAAAATTTTTCATGGTGTGTTGAAAAATACATACTAAATCAAAGGGAAATACAAATTTAGGGACATTCCCCAATTTCTTTGTCACCTCAAGTTTTCCGTAAAATGTTAAAGCTACCACAACCCACTCTCACCTTCAAAGGTGAAGATTGCAGAGAATTTTTGAAGAAACATAATAATGGGATTGAACTCTTGCAAGAGTACTAGGATAATCGTATGACCATACCAGTGGACATAACCAGAATTCAGGTTGACTCTTTGAAGAAACCTTATCGAAAAATCACATGGTTATTCACCAGAATAATAGGTCAGGAGAATATTGCTTCCATATATTCGATGATTCTATACATTTTGTATTTTACAGTCCAAAATAAATCCATTTTTTACTAGGGTAAGCTCATTTCCATCGAAATTGCTTCCCAATTATCACATTACAAAAATTATAAGAAATTATTTATGGCTTCATATTTGATATTTTCTATCACACACTGTTACCAATTCCCAAATTTGACTATCAGCAAGAGGGTACAATATGAATTAGACCCTGTTACCTTTTGGTATTAGGCGTTATGGAGGTATTAAACACATTTATTTTCTATGAAGTTTATAATGACTTTGTTTTAGTCTTCAAGAAACTTTTATTCGACGAAAGAACCTCCAGAATATCTATTGAAGCTACCAAATTTCTAGAGAAGAAAGGAATGATAGAAAAAATGGAAAATCATAGTATTATAAGAATATTTTGTTCAAGAGAAAATCCTTCCTTTCTTCCATATTATGTGCCTGATAAATTTTTCATCACAGAGGTAACAAGGTAATACAATTTATGGTTGCAATTTTTCCATGAAAAAAGAAAAAAAGCAATTGATTCCTCTGCCCTAGAAGGTTGTAGAATTTGTATTGAGGAATATAAATAAAATTGATGAATTTACAGGTCATTTTAAAAATGTTAGTTTGAAATATGCTGAGAAGATCAAAGGTTTTGACCCAAACAAAATATTTGTTGAACATATGCAATCAATGGGATTTAGTAATTCTTTCATTCAAACTGTTTGGAATGAAGAAGAAAAAGTTAGTATCTAGAACACTCATGCACATGATACTTCCAATATGGAAACATTAGTCAACAACAACGACCATTACTAATAAAAAGGAAAACATTTTGGTGAAAAGAGTGCTCAATATCCAGTTTTCACTCCGAAATATACTACATCCAGGAGCAATGCTCCAACGAATCACCCAATTAAGAAGTCTGTCAAAAATAGCTATAGTGGAGGAGGAGATAAGAACCCTCCCTCCAGAAAAATTGAAAGTTTCTACAATCTTCCCGTAAGAAAGAAAAGAAAAACTCCATTGCAAGAGGAGGAGAACAATATTTTAGAAAATGATATTCAAATTTTCTCTTTGAAAGATATGGAATTGAAAGCATATATTCAAAATATATTTCCTGGAATAGAACAACAATATCACATTGTTCAACAAAACACTGCATTGGAAGTTGTTGAGAATGAAAATTTTAGTGAAGAAGAATCCTTTACTATTTAGAGTGTTGTTTTTGATAAAGATTCTAAAAATTTAATATTGTAAATAAATGATCAGATAAATAAGAAAGGAAAATCCCACTCAGAGGTTGACCTTAAGTATATGTGACCATCTCAAATTTCCAAAATTCACAAGGCAACTGGGGATGTGCTTGATGATTCTATTAATGTTTTGGAAGTTGAGAATTCTAGGCTAAAGGAAAAGATCAAAGAATTGGAAACTGCCTTGATTCCTCTTCGCATTTTGGCTAGCCCCTTAACAATGGTAAATCCAATCACATCAGGTACCAAATTCAAAGGATCATGAATTTTGTTTATGGTTGTTCGAAATTATGTCGAGAGGAATATTAAAAAGAGAATGTCACTCGTAATGAAGGCCTAGTAAGTCTCTAAAAATATTGTTTCTTTTGGTTCGAGAGCACATGCGTTCCATGAATATATTCAAGTTGATTTTAAAATGAAGAAAGGTTTTATACAGTTGTTTTCTTACCATTTGGAATAAAATTTGCAAATATGACAGAGGGAAAGAGAAGAGAAGAATATTTTCCTTCAGCCACTCTAATTAAACAGTTGAATGCCTGTTGGATAGAAAAGATTAAAAATCTAAGAGATATTGTTCAGAAGTGCAGTAAAGTCATAACAAAGAGGGAAGAATGATTCAAAATTCTTACAAAAATAGACTTGGAAGGTAGCACTGGCGAAGTTCAATATCCAAAATTAATTTTTAATTCAATGTTTATGACAAATAATTTTTTTGATGAACACATGGAAATATTGAAAGGATTATCAACGAAAAAATTCAATAGTGTAATTGAGTATGGTGAAGAAGAAATTGATAATTGGCTTATTGATTAATCTATAAAAAATCAAGACATTGAAGATTCAATCCATGGTATTTCTCATGATCTAAGATATTTAGAAGGAGAATGATTTAATATTAAAATTAGACATGAGATAAATGTTGTGCCCATGAAAAAGTGTATTGAATATTGGTTTAAAAGAGAAAT
Organism: Picea glauca; assembly: GCA_000966675.3. Classification (NCBI taxonomy): domain Eukaryota; kingdom Viridiplantae; phylum Streptophyta; class Pinopsida; order Pinales; family Pinaceae; genus Picea; species Picea glauca. The sequence goes on along the minus strand of JZKD02S2178768.1, from coordinate 256,783 downwards.
TGATAAGTTAACTAAAGAAGGCCAAGAAACAACATTTTGGACAGTTCCGGAAACCATCAGCAAGGAGAATAAAAAGAAAACATCAAGCAAATGAAAAAGAGAGAGATACCATCATAGTAAGCCCATTATAATCACATTATGCTTTCCTTATCAATTTTGATCCAATTATTAACCAAAATTTGATAACTTTATTTTGTCTTATTTCCAGATCTGGCTGCTCTACATCTTCCCACCTTATTCCTTCTATAGTTTATTTCCTTGTACATGTTTACTTTTATGGTCCGTGGGATCCCTAATCCCAGTCCTCTGGAAAAATGCCTTTTAAATTTCAAAGCATTGTAATAGACTCAGTTTTTTGAAAAATTCCATGAGAACTAATTTGGGATCGCTGTCTTTTATAACTCTGAGCTTCAAGTATAAAGTATTTGAAATTGATCCATCATAATCTTGTTTTGAGCTATGCAAGTATTTACTCTATGAAATTTGGGTTACATGTTTGGACCATCTTCTTTTATTTTTATGTGTGATCGGAAATATTTATTTTCAATATGATGGATGTGAGGAAATTGTGTTTATTTTTTTCAATGTGTGTTGTGTGAGGTTCCTGGTTCTTTCTCAGGAAATTTCCTAAATATATCTTTTTATCTTTCATCATTTTTCTTTTTATCTTTCTTTGAGCATAAAGATTGGACCATCTTAAGGTCCTACATTATTTCTAGATCTAAAGTTATTAAAGAATACCATAATCCAAAGAGGAGTAACTCCTCTATAAAAACACAGGAGGATTCATATCCTCGTGAGGTTTTCGTTTTGTTCATGGTGGATTCAAGCGTCAACATTTTTGGCGACCATACTGGGGAGCAACTGAAAGATTTAAATCTGGTTTAGCATCCCTAAATTACATGACTTTGCCTCAGTCTAACCAACCCCAGTTAGAAATTGGATTAAATAATCAATGAAGTATTCTACATCATCTATATAATCTTGCAATAACAACAACTGAAACTAGAGAAGAATTGGAAAGGTCTTGGAAAACACTGGTTCAAGAAGAAGAAAGAGAATTCCTTCAAAGGAAAAGAAGAGACGAAAGACAAGACCGAAGAAATGAGAGACGAGCTTGAAGAGTACACAAACAAGGATGGAATTGAAGTTGGATAAATACAAAGGAACCATATAAGATGTAAATACAGATCTTGTTGCAACCCAAGAAACTAAGAAAATGATTGAGATTGTGGAGATGAATAGAACAATTAGACAAATGCAAAATGAAATAACTAGATTGAGAAGGAATGATATTTACGTACCCAATACAAGGATGTCGGTCCAAGAAAATAGAAGGAATCCTTCTCAAGAGAAGAGAGTGAGGTTTGAAAATGTCGATAATCAACAAAGACATAGGGTTCCCAGACACCCAGTCATGAATGCAGCGGTTCTTAATGATCCATATAATGAACAAATAGTTGAATAAGAAAATGATTATTTACCAGAGGAAAATTTTGAACCTATACATACAGATGAATGTGAGACGTCCATGTATATATTTGAAGAATACAAAGATGACCCTGACTCCCAAGAAAAAGTTTCCCAAACATGAGAATTTGTAAATAAGTACAAAAGTAAAGATAACTCTGAAAAAGACAAAGCAAAGGACAAAGATAAAGTCGAATAAAAATATAAAGAAAAGGAGAATGAGAAAGAGAATAACAAATATGTGATAAGAAACATTGGATCTAAGAAACAACATCAAACATCAAGCCCCCCACAGATGAAATATAATGTGGTTGAAGATCTGAGTAAGTTGAGGATTACTCTGCCTTTAACAGAAGTGATGAAGATTCCCCAACAAAGGGAAAATATTTTGAGGTTGTTAGACAAGCCAACTGGAAGAATTGAAGCAGTTGGAACAAGCCCAAAACAAATTCAAATTACATCAACAATCAAGTTGAGAGGTAAATTCCCACCCTTCTATATTTCAATATAAAACCATGATGTTTCACTACATAATTGCTTAGTTGATACTGGTGCGACAAACAATATCATGCCTTTGGCAGTAATGGATGCAATGGGTATGAGTTGAACTAGGTACTATGAGACAGGTGAAATCATTTATGTGATTGATTCCAGGAAGGTTCCATCTTATGGAGAAATTAAATATTTATATGCTTGGATTACTGTTTCTCCTCATATTATTACAATGTTCAATATTTTCATGGTGGATCTTCCTCCTTCATATGGAAGAATTGTGTTCAGTCTGAATCTCTTTTCACAAGAGAAGATCATGCTAAAAATATCCTGGAAGCAGTATCGGTCCCAAAAATTCAAGAAATGAGAAAAGTCAATATTGGGACTTGTTGAGATCAATTCTCGCTTCCAAAAATTCCCTGCCATTTTCTATTTTCCAAACTGTTTTTTTCCATTTGTTTTCCCTCTTCTATACTTACCCCAATTCCCGTTTTCTTTTCTCCCTTATATTCTCCCTTTATAGTTACTATACTTAGTCATTTTTTCGAAAAACGACGGGTTCGCTGGTTGGAGGACTCACGAAATACTCATCTCCATCCATATTCCTATATCATGAGTCTGAACAACCATCATATTTTCCTATACTTAATCATTTCTGTAGTCGTAGTTTCACGGGTTCAATATTTCATATCCCATGGTCCGCGAGATACATTTTTCACCCAAAAGATTCATGATCTACATTTTTACGATCATACTCCCCGAGCTCCTAAGTATCCCATCTCCCCTATATTGAGTTTGGCATGCCACATTACAACACTTAGCCAATTTTCTATCTTTTGCAACCGCGGGTTTGCTGGTTCTTGGGTTGGAGGGTTCACAAAAACTCCCAAATCCTAATTTCTCTCGTCTGTCCCTTCCACCTTTGCGCTTTTCCCAATATGAATTTAGTATGGTTTAATGCTAATAAATCAACATGCAGGTTCTGTAAATATAGTCATTAATAAGAAAAGGGCTCGAGGAGATTTCTCATTAAACCACATTAAAGCACGATTTGCGGAAGATTATACTATCTCTCCCAAGAACTCATTTAAAATATTATCTAGATTAAAAGAATGCTCTCGTCAACTTTTGGCAACAACAACTTGAAAAAGGTTCTATGAAGATACTTTGAAATTTTTTGGACGTGCGGACTAGAACTTTCAGTGGTCTAGAGCATATTCTTACTATTCATCATCATCTGCTCAGAAGATAGTAATTTGGACATCAGGAATTGCTCGTGTAGGCTGTGTTCCTGAGGTTTTCGACTGCAAGGAATTGGTTTCGTGGTGTGTTGACAAATATACACCAAGTCAATAGATTATTCAACTTCAAGACCATTCTACTGTCTCTCTTTCACCTCAAGTGTTATGTAAAATGTTAAAGCTCCCAGAGACAACACTCACTTTCAAAGGTAAAGATTGTAGGGACTTCTTGAAAAAGCATGACAATGGCCTGGACCTCTTGCCTGAATTCTTGGAGAATCCCATGACCATCCTTGAAGATATTACCAATTTGCAGGTCAACTCGTTCAAAAAAATATTTCGGGAAATTGCTTGGTTATTCACCATAGTGGCAGGCCAAGAAAATACCGCCAACATTTCCCGTATGATTCTTTATATCTAATATTTTACTATCAAGGATAATGTCATTTTCGATTTGGGAAAGATGATTTCCATTGAAATATCTTCCCAATTGTCACAGTATAAAAAGATAATAAATTATTTATGGCTTCTTATTTGTTTTTTGCGATAGCATATTGCTACAATTTTCCTAAATTGTCTATTTGAAAGAAGGTGAATTGTGAGTTTGACCTAGTGACCTTTTGGTACCAAGCGTTGTGGAGACACAAAGCTTCTATGCACTTTTATGAATTTTTCAATGAATTTTTCTTGGTTTTTAAAGGAATTGTTTTTGGAAATGATACCCCCAGAATATCTGCCCAGGAAAGTAAATTCCTGGATAAAAAGGAGACTTTGGAGAAAATGGATAATTACAATGTTATCAGGATTTTTGTTTCTAATGGAAATCCCTCCTTTCTTCCATGCCATATATCTGATAGAATGTTTATTACAAAAGTTGCAAGTAAATATAATTTTTGGCTGCACTTTTTTCATGAGAAACGAAAAAAACAATTCATACCCTTGCCTTGGAAAATTGGGGACTTCATATTCAGAAATATGAAAAACATCGATGAATTTGCAAACCACTTCCACACTATGAAACTCAAGTATGATGAAAAGATAAAAGGGTTTGACCTTAACAAAATTTTTGTGGAACATATATTAGCAGTGGGATTTAGCAATTCATTTATCCACACCGTTCTAGGAGAAGAAGAGTATGATGAAAAGATAAAAGGGTTTGATCCTAACAAAAACATTTTGGAACATATATTAGCAGTGGGATTTAGCAATTCATTTATCCACATCATTCTAGGAGAAGAAGAATATAATAACTTGGGCGCTCCTACTCACATTGCTGGCAACTTGGAGATGATACTCAGTACCAATGAATTTTACAAATAGAAAGGAAAGGGTCCCAACGAGAAGAGTGTCCAGTCCTAGACTGTTACTCATAAGACTAAAACATCTCAGATTAGTTTTCCAACATCCCAACCATATAGAAAAGTGACGAACAATAGTTCAGGTGAAGGAGGAGAGAAGAATCCACCTCCAGGAAAAATTGAAAGCTCACACAAAATTTCATTGAGGAAAAAGAGGAAACATTTAGTACAAGAGGAAGAACACCAATGCATAGAGAGTGATATCAATAGTTTCTCCCTCAAATATATGGAACTCGAAGCAAGCATAGAGAAAATGTTTCCCAACATTAATCGTCCAGGAAGCATGACCAACCAGAATCCATCTTTGGAAATCGTTGAGAATGAGACCTTCAACGAAGAAGAGTCATTTGTTTTCCAAAGCGCTATTTTTGACAGGGAATCCAAAAAATTGATTATTGAAAAAAGTGACGTAAATAATAAGAAAGGAAAATATCATTCATAGGTTGACCTAAGAGATATGCAACCTTCCCATATTTATATAATTCATAGAGAAATAGGTGATGCATTGGACGACTCTATTGGTGGTCTCAAAGTTGAAAACACAAAGTTAAAGGAAAGGATTAAGGAACTGGAAGAGACCTTCATGCCGCTTCCATTTCTTGCCATCCTTTTGGAAATTGTTGGACCCATGACTCCCACTGCTAAATTAAAAGGATCCTCAATCTAGCTTACATCATCCAGGAGCTATGTGGAGAATAATATCAAGAAAAGAATGGCACTGATCATAGAAACTTGGGAAATTTCAAAGAACATGATTTATTTTGGCTCGAGTGCACATGCCTTCCATGAGTATTTGAAATCTGACCTAAAAAATGAAGAAGATTTTTACCTTGATGTTGTGGTACCTTTTGGTGTTAAAGTTTCCAACATGACAGAGCTAAGGAGAAGAGAGGAGGACCTTCCCTCTCCAAGTCAAATCAAGCAGTTGAACGCATGTTAGAAAGAAAAGATAGAAAACTTGAATAACATTGTTCAAGGATGCAACAAGCCATATCAAGGAGGGAAGAACTATTCAAAAAGTTCACGGAGGTGGACCTATCCGGAAGCACTAACGAATTCCAAGATCCCAAATTGATCCGCAACTCGTTGTTCCTAAAAAACCAACAATTTGATGAGAAAGTCGAGATTTTTAAAGGATTGTCAATTGAAAAGTTCTATGGTATACATGAATATGATGAGGATGCCATAGAAAATTGGCTAGTGGATTAATCTATAAAAAATCAAGACATTGAAGAATTATTACATGGAATTTCTCTTGATCTGAGACACTTGGAGGGTGAGTTTTTCAACATAAAAATCCATCATGAAATCAATGTGGCACCAATAAAAGGTTACATGGAAGAATGGTTCAAGAAATCTATCGATAAAATGACCAATGAAGGGAAAGAAACAATTGAGATGGTTCATGTAACCATTGATGAAAATGATAAAAGGACATCAACAAGTAAATGAAAATGACAAGAGACCATCATAGTAGGTTTATGTTGATCACATTCTTCTTTTTCTTTATCAAGTCCTTCATCCAATTATTCCACCTCTTTCACTAAAAGGGTTTAACTCAAGACTGATAACTCCTCTTTTCTTCTTACCAGGTCTTATTGTTCTTCTACCACCCACCGTATTCCTTCTAAGATATTATTTCTTGTATTTGTTTGCTTTATGGTCCGCGGGAGCCCCAATCCCAGTCTTTAAGACAAGCAAATTTTAAATTTCAAAGAATATGTAATAAACTATATATTTTTTAGAAATTTCAAGAGAGCTACTTTGGGAACAATCTTGACTGTGCTTTGTAACCTTGTTTTCAAATTATAAAGTATTTGAGTTTAATCTATCATTATCTTTATCTGAGATACCCATGTGTCCACTATGTTAAAGTTCTCTTATGCATGTAGACCATCTTGTTTTTATTTTGTGTGATCAAAAATATTTATCTTAAACTATGATGTATGTGAGGAAATTTTTCTTATTTGATTTAAATGTGTGAAGTGTGTGATTCCTGGTCCTTTCTCAGGAACCTTCTTTGAAAAGAAAACAAAAAACATTTTCCTTTTATTTTCTTGCAATATTTATGTTTCTTTGAATTAATACGATGAACTTTTGTCAAGTCCAACATTCTGAATATTTAGAAATCCCAAGAAAAATTGAAGAGGAGTACCACCTCTATAAAAATGCAGGGGGATTTACATCCTCGTGAGGTTGTTGTTTTGGTCCTAACGGATTCCAATGTCAACATTTTTGGTGACCATACTAGGGATTGAACCCAGAATCTTTGGTATACGAATGAGATGCATTGATGAAAATCAAGCCCAATAACTAATAAGAGAATTCCATGAAGGAATATTTGGTGGTCACTTTTCACCTAATACAAATGCCCGCAAGATAATAAGGGTTTGATTCTATTGGCCATCAATATTCAGAGACTCATATTACACAATAAGGAAGTGTGTATCATGCCAACGATTTTTAGGAAAAATGAAGAGATTTGCGATGCCTTTACAACCCATAATTGTAGAAAAACCATTCTCTCAATGGGGACTTGATGTTGCCTGGCCAATCAATCCGAAGTATAGCAAGGGACATATGTACATTCTCACTACTACACATTATGTCACAAAATGGCCAGAAGTAGTGGCATTGAAGAAAGTTGATTCTGAAGAGTTAATCAAGTTCCTCAAAGATAATATTTTATCAAGATTTGGTGTCCCAGATAAATTTATCACATATAATGGTTCAATTTTCATCGGGTTGAAGTTTACAGAGTTTTGTGGAGAATATGGAATTATCATGGGTCAATCGTTGAATTATTGTCCACAAGGTAATGACCTTGCTGAATCCACAAAAAAAAAAATTGTTCATATATTGAAGAAAACCATTGATAAGAACCAAAGGAATTGGCATTTGAAGCTAACAATTGCATTGTGGGAAAGCAAAACGACTCCAATGGATAGCACCGAGATGTCCTCATATGCATTGGTTTATGGGAAATAAGAAAAAATGCCAATTATCCTCAAACTCAATGCCTTGACTTTCATGGTTAATATAGAAGATACATAAGATAGTTCACCCATCCAAAGGAGAATCAACCAGTTGTTGAAGTTGGAAGAAGAACGAAGAAAAGCCTTGAATTGAACTTCCCAAAGGTAGCAGAGTGTCAAAAGATATTTTGATCAGAGCACAACTGTAAATAATTTCCAGAAGGGAGAGATGGTGTTACTTTGGAATAAGGACGAAGAGAAATCATCGATGCATACAAAGTTCGAGGCACTCTGGATTGGACCATACATCATCGAAACGATCTTGGGTTTTAATTCCTATATGCTTCAATACATGAAGGGTAAAAGACTAATGATTCCTATCAATATGCAACATTTGAAAGGTTTATTCTCCTAAGACTCTCTCTTTCTCATTGTACATAATTTTATTTTTCAGTTTTTATATTCTTACTTTTACTCCATATCCAATGGATGGAAACACCTGGTCATGAAAGGTTTTTGATTCTTAACAACCCATAGGGGGTTATCATCCCACAGTTGGAGCCAGTTGTTGAGATCAATTCCCACTTCCGAAAATTCCCTCCCCTTTTCTATTTTCCCAACTTTGTTTGTCCATTTATTTTCCCTTTTCTATACTTAACCCAATTCCCCTTTTCTTTTTTCCCTTCTATTCTCCCTTTCTAGTTACTATACTTAGTCATTTTTTCAAAAAATGACGTGTTCGCGAACTCACATAATCCTCATCTCTATCCATATTCCCGTATCACGAGTTCGACCAACCAATATATTTTCCTATACTTAACCATTTCTGCAGTCGCGGGTTTGTGGGTTCAATATTTCATATCCCATGCTTTGCGATATACATTTTTCACCTAAAATATCCACAATCTACATTTTGATCATCTGAATCCCCGAGATCCTAAGTATCTCATCTCTCTTATATTGAGTCTGATTGACTGCATTACAACTCTTAGACAATTTTTGACCTTTCACAACCACGGTTTTGCGGGTTCCTAGGTTGGTGGGTTCACAAAAATTCCCAAATCCTAATTTCTCTCATCTGTCCCCACCACCTTCACACTTTTCCCGATATGCATTTAGTATGTTTTAATGCTAATAACTCAACATGCAGGTTACGTAAATATCGTCATTAATAAGAGAATGGTTCGATGGGATTTCTCATTAAACCACATTAAAGCACTTATTGCGGAAGATGATATTATATCTCCGAAGTGCTTGTTTCAAATATTATCTGGATTAAAAGAATGTTCGCATCAGCTTATGGTAGTAACAACTCGACAACATTTCTATGGAGATACTTTGAACATTTTTGGACATGAGGACCATAAATTTCAGTGGTCTAGAGTGTATTCTTACTATTCATCCTCGTTTTCTCATAAGGAAGTAATATAGACATATAGAATTGATCATGCAGGATGTGTTCCTGAGGTTTTAGACTACAAGGAACTAGTTTCCCGGTGCACTGAAAAATATACACAACTTCAGTGGATTATTCAACTTCAATACCATTCTCTCAACTGTTGAGGAAAATATATGAAATGATCTTACTCAAGCATTTTCAGATTTTGCTTGGCTAAATAAAAATAGACGGGAATGTCACCCTATGTTTATAGCCATAAAAAATAATATCCTAACTCACAAGTATTGATTACAAGTTCTTAGGCTAGTCTTTTTATAAATAAAAGCTTGCTAGAAAATTCATTATTTATATGATTTTCTGAATATAACAATTTTTGAGATAAATGTAGAGATAGAAGTAAAGACACCAAGATGATAATAAAGACAGATGAGACATAAATAAATCCTTTATTTAATTCCAATTCATCAAAGATTCATTCTCTTTACAAAATTTTGTGAAGAAGTTTTGGACCAAAGTCAAACTTAGACGTCCCGGATGAAACATACAAAAGGATCATTGACAAAAAATAAAAAAATGAACTCTAAAATTTGGATCATCTTGCCACATATTGCTTCCCACTCGACTCTGCACAATATCTTTTGTCAGTCATGGAAACAAATTCACAAACAGACAAGTTTACATAGACTATCAAAGATAGATCAACACCTCTGAAAAACAAGTGTCTGAATGATGTAATTCATCCCTGAATCTTGCTGCCTACAATAAGACCCTGCTATCATAAAAAATAATTAGGATTATGATCAATTAAGGAATGAATGAAAATTGAACTATCTCAACACAAACTCAAAGAGAAAACCTTAGTATGCTTCTCCTTCTATCCTCCTCTTGTTCCTCCCTTTCCTTTTTCCTTTAAGCAAATTAGAATTGGTTGAAGTAGTTGAACTACTTCATTAGTTAAGTTAACTAAAAACTCGACCAACTTTTTAGTTAGGGGGAAAAGTAATAAATCATAATAAGGGTTTTAAATAAATAATGACTAGTAGGTGGGACCCCTTGTGACTCCCATTTAGCTCTTAACAATCATAACATAACTAGTTAATTAAACAAGAACATCCCTCCTTGTGACTCCCATCATCACAATCATGTTTGAAAATTTATCTCATTGATATTTGACATTATTTTCAAAAATACATTACTCATATATCCAAAAAATATATTGTCCAAAAATCTGAGGTCAACTGTTCTCAACAATAAATAAATGAATAAAACTTAAAATCCACATTTTCGAGTGTGTGAGGTAATCCTTCCCTTGTTGCTGCTAGCACCCTTTAATCTCTCTGAATTTTCCTTAGTTTGTGTGGAGCATTTAGGCCTAATCTTGTTGATCATATGAGAGCAATCATCCCTCAAATGCATATGGGAGGACACATATTTATCAAAGCCATTGGAGGGTGAGGAAGGGGCAGCAGTGGATTTTCCTTTGACAGGGGCATGATGAGATTCAATTTTCAACCTTTTGCTTGAAGAGCTCATTCATGTATGCATAATTGATTAGAAAATAGTTCCTTTAACAACCATACATGACAAATCCTTTAAAATATGAAATAAATTTTGGCTCAACAACATATCAGACTCATGCAATCCAATCCATACAAAGTGTTTAACCATTGTCAATGAGCAGGGGGTGAACAAAGGTTCTGGGATATGCGAGGGGTTTGTATTGAGCTAAAAATGTTAAAATGAGGGGAAAAAGAATCACGGTTACTGCTCACAGACAACACACAATCAACTATAATGTAAACCAAGGAATATGTCACTATAATCCATCCAAGAAACTGCGATTTCAAACTGTTCCAATACATAATTCTCTTAACTATAATCAAATTTTAAGAATAGGGAGTGAAAAATGAATGTGGAAAGGCAAGGGGATCGTAATTAATGAAATGTGAAATAGTGGTAGGGAAAGAGAGTGGATATTGTTCATAAAATTAATTAAGTAATCCATAAAACCATTTTATATCAGATGTAAAAGATCCAACACCAACCAAATAATCATTGTGATCAATTAAACAACTACTATGTATAATTCAATCAATTTTGTGTATTAACTTTCTCATTGTTCTCAATTAAATATTTAACACAATGTCATCAAACCAAGACAATATGCCTTCCAAACAACCTAGACAAGAGTTTTGCTTCCTTTTATTGCCTACATCAAATATTTCAAAACAATTTCCAAATGAACACATAGTCCCTTGTTTCCACTCTGTTTAACATCAAAATATCAACCATTGTCCATGAGTTATTTCCTCAATCAAACACAGTCACAAAAAGGATGCTCGAATTCATCCCTCCATTCCATTTGGCAATTAAATTGTAATGAGACCATACTACCACAGAACTCGTGCCTATATCTGTTATGGTGCATGACATTCATCAAACATACATAGTGGACAATCAAACACAATTGTCACGATTTCCAATACTCCCATTTGGAAATTAAAACACACAATAACAACATCCCTGCGTAAAAAGAAAAGAGGAATATCCCTGATCACCATAAAACAATGTTGATTCAACAATCTAACTGTTACAAAAGAAGAGGCAACGACTGCATGCCCACTTCATCTACTCGAATCAAACCATTAACCATGATGAACTTATCAATTTGATTGTTATAATAAACAATGCAGTGACTAAATACCAATAACCAACTTCACCGCCAACATAATCAAAAGAGACGAGCCAACAATTTAACTCTGTCGATGAGACACCACCACTCATAACAATCAACAATATACTCGACAAGACATAATGATTCCTTTTATCAAAACCCGGGCTTTGAGAAATCAAGGGTTCACTCTGTGGACCAACACAGGGAGACTAGAGTTGACCCCTATCAACAGGTGAGAACTTATGAGATCATACGGTGGACACACGGGTCATACCACCAACAACTTTGCAAACAAGGCGATAGTTCATGAGATAGGAGAGACTAGGAACAATGGAACATTGACTTCATTTGGGTCCATAATAACACTAAGAACACACAAGGTATAACTCTCGTGTTGTTCCCAATCAACCCGAACAATGATGATACAAAATAGAGCCATGAAATAGAAATCAACCTTTAGCAATACCCTTGGCATAATATCCCACTGCGCAAACATCAATAGAATGAACGGACCCATACCCCGGTGAAACTATACGCAGTGACACAAGGTGGTTCAAACCCATCGACCCCATAACAATAAAATGACTGGGTATGGTGACAAGAAATGTGTGTAAACCAACACATCGAGACTGAATGAAATCCTCCATCCAAGACCAATAAAGATGACATAGATCTTTCATGGCTACTAATACTCAAAAAAACCAGTGAACTTGTGATTTCAACCATTATTGCAATGAAGCCACACAAAACATCCATTTCAGAGAAATATCACAAGTTTACACAATTTTCAATCTCAAGAAAAACACATACCCATACATCACCGAGCCAATATATATTTCATAACCAGAGCAGGTTCATGGATGGCGAAAAGACATACCTGTAACCAAGAAAACCTTAAAAACGCAAGCTTGGCCAAGCAGTTCTTCCTTTGCTTGAAAATCAGAGCTTAACTAAAATGAACAGAATTGAACAATAGCCAAGCCAATGGTGACGTCCAGTGGGAGGGGTATGGAGTGACGTCCAGTAAATGCATGTCGCATCCATCCTCCATTCATTCAATTCCTTACTACATGCTAGCCCCCTATTCCATTAATTCATTTAATTAAACCATGCATCGAAACCAACATCCAATATTTTCCAAAAGTGCCACCCTGTGTCACATTAACCACTGACAACCATACTATAACACATATCACATGGGTTTCCATATAACTCAATAAATCGTATAACCGCTAACCCCGTTAGCTAGGACTAACAACAATCCCTTTAATTCCAATGCATATAGTGTAGCATATTAGTATAGTTTAGCTTCTTCCTTTTGTATCTTGTTCAAATTTCTTTAATGTCTTTTCAACTTCTCTTATATGTTGTTATTAACATGTATCTTGTGCAGGTGTCACAGTAATGAATCAAGGAGAAGATATAAAAGTTAATAATGGATAACATAAGCCATCATAACATGAAATTAGAGTTTAGAACCACAAAAACAAAACATAACATGCCTCATCCATCATCCATTTGTCGCAGTTAGAACCAAAATTACACCATCAATCACATAGAACCCTGTAAGCAATGTCGAAACAACAACATAAATATCAAATAGGCACCTGATCGGATCCTCCAATCTACAAGGGGTCCCACCTACTAGTATTATATATATCATTTAGCATATAATTAATAGGCTTTAGCAATACTTTGCGGTCAAAAACCTCGTTGTGATTTTAATCGTCAACAAATTGACGACTCCACAGGGAAATTTTATTTCAATAGATTTAGAACTCAGAGCTCATGGTTTCGTAGATAAAAAGTAGTAGATCAAGTAGATATAACCATAATGATTATGCAACCGGGGGAAGTGAGCAGATTTAATGGAAAAATGACCGGGAATTTGGGAATAACTCATGACAAATGTTAAGTATGAGGGGATTTATCCCTGTATGCATAATCATTCAACCAAAATCTTCTCTTTACTCCAAGGAGAAAAATTTATGGACTTGCTCTTTTAACTCTCAAATGGGTGAATAAATGGAAAGCAAAAACGGGAGATAACCAATTTCTTATAAGACAACTGTGACAACAAATAACAAATTCAAGGGTGCCTTCATGGAAAACATCATAACAATTGTATAAGCTTGATTGTTATTGACTAACAATTCCTTGTAGGAGTGTGACTATGGCAGAATTGATCCAATGTCTTATTCTTGACCAAAATCAGCTAAGAGATAAAAAATCAATAAAACTCATGACAAAAATAAGACTACAAAATTTAAAACAGTAGAAAATAAGATGACAAAATGTAAAAGAAATAGGAAATTATTAAAACAGAAAGAAGAAATCAACTACCATAAAAGTGGGAATGAAAACAATGGAAAAAAATCAAGCAGAGCTAGACTACTAGTGTACAGAAAATCCAAACAACGTTAGAACTTGTCAAGTTGGTTCCACATAATTCTTCAAGTGAGAACCGTTAGTGCTATAGGAAAACAATCACTCCTGTAAATATTTTAGCATGTAAGAATTAGTACCTAAGACAAAAGTCGTCTTGAAAGGACCCAACCATATTTCTGAAATTTTGAATGTCTTCCCCTATTGGCGTGAGCTGAATCCCACAACAATACTTTTTCATTGACCTTAAATTTAACAGTCTTGACACTCTTGTTGAAATACTTATTATCAATTTGTTGTCTCCTTTTAATATTATCCAAAGAAAACATCCTTTGCTCTTCCAAAGCTAGGAGTGCGTTTATTCTTTGTGAAACATCAGAGGAATTTAATTCTTCGATCTGTAGCATCAACCTTAGGGAGGAAAGTTCCAGCTCAGTTGGAAAGCAAAATTCTTGACCATAAACAAGATGGAAAGGAGTGAAACCGGTGCTTACCTTGGTGGTAGTTTGATATGCCCAAAAGGTGTAAGTAAGGAGGGTGTGCCACTAGAGAGGCTTATCTTTGATGAGGCTTTTGATGATTCTTACCATATTTTCGTTGGTAGACTTAGCCTACCCATTTCCTTGGGGATAATAAGTTGATGAAGTGAAATGTTTAACCCCCAACTTAGCAAAAAATTTTGTCATCTTAGCAGAAATGAAAGCGGAACCATTGTCTATAATAATTTCTAATGGAAGACCAAATCTGGAAAAAATGTTATTTTCAAGGAAAGAAATTACCTGATCATCTGTTGAATGATTAAGTGGGACAACTTCAACCCATTTTGTAAAATAGTTTGTGGCTGTCAAAATAAAAATTTGTCCTGCTGAATATGGATGATTAATAGGAACAATAAAATCCAATCCCCATTTTTAAAATGGAAAGTCTTAGAGGACAGGTTGTAATGGCATGGATGAAAGGCATTCCTTCCTTGCATATTTTTGGCACTTGTCATAAGATCTCGAAAAAACATAAGAGTCATAGAAGATCGAAGGCCAATAATATCCCTTCCTAATAATATTGAAAGCAGTGGTGTTAGCAGAAAAATGACCTCCTACCTAAATGACAGAACTTGAAGAACCATGAGCTTCTTGCAAAAGTTTATGTGCATCCTCATTATTTACACAATGAAGAAACACACCATCATTAGATCTTCAAAAGAACAAGTCTCCTATAATGACGTATCTTGCAAATTCAAGACAGATCCTTCTCCTTTGATGAGTGTCTAAATTATCTGGACATCTTTGGTTTTGTAAATAGTAAATTAAATTCTTATACTGGGGATTTTCAGACACAGGGAGGATATGGTTATCAATGTAAAAGAGAGATGATAGGGAACTATCCTCTTCCTCAATTTATTTACTATTCTCAGCATGCTGAGCTAACTGAAGGGATAAGTCATGTCCCTTGATAGTGGTAGAAGTCACGATATTCAAATCATGCTCCTGGATCTTGGCAAGCCAATGTGCAAGATTCCCTAAAAGATAAGTCTGTGAGAGAAAAAACTTGGCAGTAGGTAAAGGGAATTTTACCAACATATGCTTACCTAAGATGAAGTGGAGAAACTTTTCAACAAATTTAACAAGAGAAAAATCATGTTTCTCAATAAAAGAATATTTAAATTCATCATCAGAAAAACTCTGACTCATGTAAGCCACTAGTTTTTCATTGCCTTGGACATCATTTTGCATGAGGACATCAGAAACTGCTTCCTTGGTGTAATTAGTATATATCGTGAAATCCTTCTCAAAATCTGGCTTCGCCAGAACCGGTGCAGAACTAATTGGTTTCTTAATCCCTCCAAAAACATTTTCGACATCATCTTTCCAAGTGAAAGAATGATCTTGCTTAATAATATTATGAATTGGTTTGAACAACGCCGCAAAATATGGAACAAACCTATGGACAAAGTTAATAACCCCCATAAAATCTTGAACCTCCTTCTTGGAAGTGGGAGTAGGTAGATTAAGGATAGAAGCAATCCTTTCAGGATCAATTCTTATTCATGAATCAGAGACAATTTTCCCAAGGAGATTTCCCTCGGTAATGCCAAAAATGGACTTAGAAGGATTTAGAGAGATGCCAAATTTCCTACATCACATGAGAACTTTTCTCAAATAACCAAAGTGATCTGATCATGTTTTAGAGTAAATAGTTAAGTCGTTTAGGTAGATCTGAATGATCCTGCCGATCAAATCATCGAAACCTATTTTCATACCTCTTTGAAAAGTGGAACCTTCATTAGATAAGACAAAAGGCATACGTTCATAAGCAAAGGTAACCCAATGAGTAATAAAGGTGGTCTTATATTTATCTTCCCTGTTTACCTTGATTTGATTGTAATGGAAAAACCGTCAAGTAAGGACATCATTTGTGACCCTGCAACTTGCTACGAAATCATTTCCATGTTAGGGAGAGGGAAGTGATATTTTATACTAGCTCGATTTAATGCGCGAAAATCAACGAATAATCTAATCTGGCTAGTTTTTTTCCAAACAAGAACCAAATTTGAAACCCATTTAGAGTACTTGACCGAAAAGATGATTCCAACTTTCAAGAGTTTTTCCATCTCCTTTCGAATAGTTTCTTCTAGCGTAGGTTTGATAGGTATTTGTTTTTTCCTAACTGGTTTTATTCCTTCCGATGGCATGTTGTATAAGACCAGGATCAAAACCATGAATATCCTCATAAGACCAAGCAAAAACATCTTGAAATTCGCCAAGTAGCTTGGCAAAATTCATTTTCTCTTCATCTGAACATTTGGCACCTATTTAACATTCTTTGGATACTCAGGTGTCCCAATGTTCAAGGAGACAGTTTCACCCACCTTCCTTTTCGACTCCTCTTCTTTCTATTTCCCTTTATTTCCTACATCACTCGATGAAAACGAACTCTCTAGAGGAGTCAAGCCCTTAGGAATCTTGTTATATTCTATGGATATAATTTCCTTAGGCTTAAAAGGTTCATTTTGAATGAAATCACAAATGATCTCATCATTAGGGAAGACCTACCAAGATTCTATATTGTTGGGGATATGCGGATGATATAGAGATTGAAAGGTACAATCAGGTCTGTGTGGTAGAAGTTGTCGATTAGGGGAGGCTGCAAAAATAGCTAACCAATCAGCCATTGAGTTTAAATCCCTCTTAACATGAGTGATGTTGAAAGATAAAAGGTTCGACATAATCGCCCAAATAGTTTAGGTGTATCGTTTCATCAACTTGTTGTTAGGAGAGTAAATTTTACGTACAAGGTTTACAACAAGATTGGAATCCACAAAAAATGAAAGGTGACCACAACCAAGATTATAAGTGTTCTCAATGCCTAATAACAAAGCTTCAAATTTGGTGACATTGTTTGTGCAAGCAAACTCCAACCTATAAGAAAAGTTATGGATTTTTCCTACAGGAGAAATCAAGATAATGCCAGCTATGTTACCTTCATTAGAGAATGAACCATCAAATTTCATGTGCCACATGCCATCATCTAAATCAATTTGTTCCAAGGCAATGTTATCCTCCTCAAAAAAAATGGAATACACCCCTAGGTCCTCTTCGATATAATTCACATTAGGCTATGGAACACTCTCTATGTAAAGTGAAATCCTTCCCTCTCTAAGGACTATAATTTTTTTACCATCCCAAGGAATGGATAAGTGTGTCACATTGAGTGAGAGGTATCCACCCGTCAAAAATTGCCAATCTCTTCCCAAGATAATTGAGTAATTACTTACTGGCATATCAATTACCTAAATACTAAGGGTTATTCTTATTTCAGGGTGAGCACACAAAACCAAGGTCACATCCTAAATATTGCCTATGGTTGTTTGTTGTAGAATATTATAGGAGAGCATTCTTCTAGAGTTTTCATTTGTACAAGGCAATCCTAACTCTTCCATAATAATATTCGACATCACACTTGGGCCTGAACCGCCATCAATGAGGCAACAATGGACAATCTTATCCATAATCTTTACAGAAATGTAAAAAGGGGGGTTTTTACAGGGTATCTAAAGTTATGTACACCTACTTTTTTTACAGACAAATCCTCTTCATTTACCTCTTTAGGAACATTGGCTACAATGTAAGCTTTTCCTTCCATGATTTTTTTCAAATGCATCTATTATTCAGGGACGACAACCATGTCCAGAAGGGTTGCATCTGCTTTGATGTTGGCCAACTGATTCAAGATATTGTACTTGGAAGAGGGGAGAGGGAAAGTTGTTCCTTGAGTATCATGAACCTTAGGAAATTGAACAGTAGCAGTGGGTGAGGATGAGCTCAGGCTAGAAGAATTGTGGGGAGGATCAAATTTTCCCTTGGGAGCGTAGGATTTGTTCCTAGTATTGATGATCATGACATCTTCTAGATCTACAAAATCTAGGACAACAATAGTATTTTCTGGTCTTTTACCAAAGATATTATCTCTGGAACTCTTCCTTACCTCACATGTAGCTTCCTCATGGTGTTCCTTGCAGAAGTTACACCAACTTCGAGGCAAGTTAGATTTGGGCTGAAAATTATTTTCAAATGAATTTATAAAGGGGGGTGCAGAAGAGGATGAAGATCCAGGGGTGATAGGGGAGACAAATCCCTTTTGCTTGAACACTATCATACGATTATTCATGTCTTGTACTAGTTGTAAGAGGGCATAAATGTCTATCTGTTTAACTAATTCTCCCTGAGGAAGACCTGTTCTTTCAAGTTGTTCTTCATACTCTAAACAAGTATGCAGAGACGAACCGATATTATCAATGGATTTTACCTCAAGACTATGACGGTAGGGGGAAGGTAATGCATTGTAGTAATGCATGAAATCAGCTTGGTTCCAAGTTCGAATGAGTTCAGGGATCTGATTGTATAACTTAGTGAAACGCAAGTTGAAGGACTTGATGGTTTCACCATCCTTATAGACGATGTTATTGTATTCTCGTAACTTCTCGGCTGGGATTTTAGATTGTCCATAAGTGGATCTGAACTAGTAGATTAACTCCTCCCAAGTAGACAAAATCTTAGGAGGAAGGTCAAAGAAATCGACAACAACCTTTCCCTCCAAGGAATCGACAAATAAGAACATGCAAGTATCATTGTCATTCTCTCCTATGTTGTGAAAAGAAGAAAATGACACTAGGTGTTCGTTGGTAGTGACAATGTTATTTCTTGAAACCTAGGAAGATGTTCTTTGAATTTAGGAAGTGGACGAGTAGCAAGTGCTAGGTTAAGAGGAGAGGACACATGCCATCGTGTGATTGTGGCATCTTCTTCAAACTGAAAAAGCCCATAATTTTTAATGACTTTAGTGGGATTTGTGGTAGGTTGGATAGGGATATGGTGGCTATATAAGCTACCAATCACTGACGAAGATGAATACTGAGAACATGAAGCACTTCCAGTACCACCAAATCCACCACAAAGTTTTCCTTAGATAACTTTGTTGGGTAAATAACACAACGTTCCTTCTTCCTATTTTAGATATAGGATTAATTTTGGGTGATAAGCCTCTTCTTCTTCTAGAGACACAAGAGTCTAAGGAAATGAAAGAAAGGCCAAAACTGAAGGAACAAGAAGGTTATTGCCAATTTCTAGGTTGTCTACATCTATATTCCAAACGGTCTTGGGAACTAATATCTTGTTCAATTGCTGCCCATGAATGATTAAGCTCAACACGAGTATTGGCAATGTCTAAAATGGTGTTAAACAGAGTCAAAGAAATGCTAGTCTGATCTTGAAGACCGAGTTCAATATTGGGTTGCCTTGCAACATGCACAATCATTAAGAAATAAAAACAGTCAAAGAATCAATATCGAAAAGAAAAAAATATGTATCGATGTTAATCAAGCATAAAATATTAACTAGAGAGATATTGAAGATCTCCCCAGTATGGTCGCCAAATAAATGTTGAGGAAAGTATATGAAATGATCTTATTCAAGTATTTTCACATTCTATTTGGCTAAAGAAAAATAGAAGGGAATGCCACCCTATGTTTATAGCCATCAAAAATAATATCCTAACTCACAACTATTGATTACAAGTGCTTAGGCTAGTCTTTTTATAAATAAAATCTTGCTGGAAAATTCATTATTTATATGATTTTATGAATATAACAATTGCTAAAATAAATGTAGAGACAAAATTAAATACACCAAGATGATAATCAAGATAGATGAGACATAAAGAAATCCTTTATTTCATTCCAATTCATCAAAGAGTCATTCTCTTTAAAAAAATTCGTGAAGAAGTTTTGGACCAAAGTCAAACTTAGACGTCCCTGATGAAACATACAAAAGGACCTCTGACAGGAAATCAAAAGATGAACACTAAAATCTGGATCAACTTGCCACAGACGGCTGCCCACTCGACTTTGCACAATAGCCTTTGTCAGTCATGAAAACTAATTCATAAACAGACAAGTCTACATAGACTATCAAAGATAGATCAACACCTCTGAAAAAAAGTGTCTGAATGATGTAATTCAACCCTGAATCTTGCTGCCTACAATAAGACCCTGCTATCATAAAAAAAAAATTAGGCTTATGATCAACTAAGGAATGAATGACAACTCCTGACAACTCCAATAAGACCCTGCTATCCTTTAACAACCATACATGACAACTCCTTTAAATTATGAAATAAATTTTGGCTCAACAACATATCAGACTCATGCAATCCAATCCATACAAAGTGTTTAACCATTATCAATGAGCAGGGGGTGAACAAAGGTTTTGGGATATGCGAGGGGTTTGTATTGAGCGAAAAATGTTAAAATGAGGGGAAAAAGAATCATGGTTATTACTCACACACAACATGTAAACCAAGGAATATGTCACTGTAATCCATCCAAGAAACTGCGATTTCAAATTGTTCCAATACAAAATTCTCTTAACTGTAATTAAACTTTAAGAACAGGGAGTGAAAAATGAATGTGGGAAGCCGAGGGGATTGTAATTACAGAAAAGTGAAATAATGGTAGGGAAAGAGAGTGTATATTTTTCATAAAATTAATTAAGTAATCCATAAAACCATTTTATATCAAATGTAAAAGATCCAACACCAACCAAATAATCACTGTGATCAATTAAACAACTATTATGTATAATTCAATCAATTATGTGTATTAACTTGCTTATTGTTCTCAATTAAATCTTTAACACGGTGTCATCAAAATAAGACAATATGCCTTCCAAACAACATAGACAAGAGTTTTGTTTCCTTTTATTGCCTACATTAAATATTTCAAAACAATTTCCAAATGAACACACAGTCCCTTGTTTCCACTCTGTTTAACATCAAAATATCAACGATTGTCCATGAGTTATTTCCTCAATCAAACAGAGACACAAAAAGCATGCCCTATTTTATCCCTCCATTCCATTTAAAAATTAAATTGTAATGAGACCATACTACCATACAACCCGTGCCTATCTCTGCTATGATGTATGAATTTCATCAAACATACACAGTGGACAGTCAAACACAATTGTCATGATTTTCAATACTCCCATTTGGAAATTAAAACACACAATAACAACATCAATGCGTAAAAATCAAAGAGGAATATCCCCGATCACCATAAAATAGTGTTGAGTCAACAATCTAACTGTTACAACACAAGAGGTAGCAACTACGTGCCCACTTCATCTACTCAAATCAACTGATTAACCGTAATGAACTTATCAATTCGATTGTTATAATAACCAATGCAGTGACTAAATACCAATAACGAACACCATTGTCAACATAATCAACAGAGACAAGCCAACAATTGAACTCTATTGACGATACACCACCACTCATAACAATCAACAGTATACCCGACATGACATAATGATTCCTTTTATCAAAAACTAGGCTTTGAGAAATAAAGGGTTCTCTCCGTGGACCAACACAGGGAGAATGGAGTCAACCCCTAACAGTGGGTGAGAACTTCTGATATCATACGATGGACACACGGGTCATACCACCAACAACTTTGTAGACAGGGTGACAATTCACGAGATAGGAGAGACTATGAACAAAGGAGCATCTGCTTCATTTGGGTCTGTATAACACTGAGAACATGCAGGGTATAACCCTCGTGGTGTTCCTAATCAAAACAAACAATGTTGTGATAAATTAGAGCCATGAAATAGCAATCAACCTTTAGCAAGCCCCTTGGCATAATAGTCCACTACGAAAACGTCAATAGCATGAACGAACCCATACCCCGGTGAAACTATATGCAGTGACACAAGGTGGTTCAAACCCAATGACCCCATAACAATAAAATGACTGGGTATGGTGACAAGAAATGTGTGGAGATGACCAACAAATCAATATTGAATGAAACCCTCCACCCAAGACCAATAAGGATGATAGAGAGATTTCATGGCTACTAATACTCATAAAAACTAATGAATCTGTGATTTCAACCATTATTGCAATGAAGCCACATAGAACATCCATTTCAGAGAAATATCACAAGTTTACACAGTTGCCAGTCTCAAGAAAAGCATAGACCCATACATCACCAATCCAATATCTATTTCATAACTAGAGAGAGTTCATGTGTGGCCAAAAGACATACCTATAACCAAGAAAACTTTAAAAACATGATCTTGGTCGAGCAGTTCTTCCTTTGCCTAAAAATCAGAGGTTAACCATAATGAAAAATATTGAACAATAGCCAAGCCAGTGGTGACGGCCAGTGGGAGGGGTATAGAGTGACGTGCAGTAAATGCACGTCGCATCCATCCTCCAGTCATTCAATTCCTTAGTACACACTAGCCCACTATTCCATTAATTCATTCAATTAAACCATGCATCGAAACAAACATCCACTATTTTCCAAAAGCGCCACCCTATGTCACATTAACCATTGCCAACCATACTATAATGTGTTGAAATTTCTAAGACAACTGAGGGGCAGGTGAATCAGTTGTTACTGTGCTTAAACAATTTTAAGTCTATTAAACCATTTTTAATATTTCATCAAGTGACCATCAATATTATACATCATATGGACAACATAAATAATGAGCATCAATCACACATAAGATATACACAGAGACATATTTTCATAAGGAAACCCATAAAGGGAGAAAACCTCTTCTTCTTCAAAATGATAGGTAGTCTTTTAAGTTCTATACAACATCTATGTTTGAGCACCAACTCAAAGTGAGGATACTACCTCTATTTTACAAGCTCCAACTTGTTGAGAGCACCAACTCTATGGTTTCTCTATCACCCACTAGAAGCACCAACTCCCTAAATATTCTAGCACCAACTGGATTTATACAAGCACCAACCTGTATACAAAAAACTCTATGTTTTCCCGAGCACCACCCAGCCACCCAGTTTTTCTAGACATAACTAGATAGAAGATACAACTTCCAATATTCAAGAACCAACTTGAATATCAAAGGACCACAGTCCTCCTAGAACCACCCTTCCTTCCTGATTATAAATAAATGATTGACAAACAAACAATACATGTATCTCAATTCTTTCCCCTTCTTCACTGTTCTGCAACTCTTCTCTGGTTCAAAAACTGTTCTGCAATTCTGCTCTGCTTCATGCTATTATGCTATTCTTCTCTTGCTTCTGTCTATTCAACGATTGTTACTCATATCTGAGTTTTATCTCATGCTCTGCATACTGTAATTTTACCCTTCTTACAGTTCATCTCATTTTTCCGGTTAGAACAACCAACCTCACATAGTCACTGCATCTCTCCTTTTATACACACCAGCCTCATCAGTTACACTTCAAATCTCCTTGGGCAAAGAAGAAAACATCTCAGCAACTGAATCGACAACCGATCAACTGAACCGTAACTGAACATTTAATCATGAATATCAATAGTAGCCCTTCGATCAGATTCTCAAATAACCAACATCGTTGGATTAAATCCGTAGGGTCTTGCGTTTATCCCATATGCCCACTAGCTGTGATCACATGCCTAATCAAAATGCGTTTCACATTTCACATTTCAGAAATCCTGTGTCGAAGGGTCTCGACGCTCCAAGTTGCAATCCTCGAAATGGATCTTAGCTCCGCTAGCTCCTCCCTCTCACTTGACCACTGGCGGTGACCAAAACCTATACAAAAAGGCGTTTTCGCATTTCGTATTTCAATAATCCAGAGATGAAGAGTCTTGAATATTCATGTTGCAATCTCTGAAAATGGGCTTAGCTCTGCTAGCTCCTTCCTCTAGCCTTTGATGATGTGACCTTATCTATGACCATGGGCCAGTCCTTATCGCGATTTCGCATATCTCAAGTTGGAAGGTTATAGGATTTCCTTCCTTTGACTTTCCAGTCAGCGAGATGCCAATCGCTCGCCATGTGTCCTCTGCATCCAAAATTCCACAACATACCTTGATCCAAGGGTTTAGATCAACCCTCAATCCGACGACTCAGATCATTTCGAGATATCGCATATCGCGATTTCCCACACCATGTTCCGTTGACTCCTCCAATGTGCAATTCAGTGAAATTCCAATTGCTTGCCATGTGTTCAATAACTCCAATGGTCAGGATTGTTATCGCAATTTTGCATATTGTGAGTTCGAGGGGTTAGAGAACCTCTTTCCTTTGGATTTCTTGATCTTCAAAACTCTGAAACAAAACCTTTTTTGCACTCTGATTGTTTTCCACATGTTCTTCTTGGATCAACGGTCCTCCTGCTTTTAGGATTTTCTCAGCCCGCTTCATCTTGTACTTAAATATCGTGCTCCTCTTTTGGATCCGACGATGGCCAGTCTTCACACTCAGATATGATGCCTAAGATCTGTTCTCCTCTTCTATGTGCTACTCCAGTCTTAATTCAGATCTGACGGTCATCGAGAATTCTGAATGGGATCCAACAATCATTGTTTCTCCTCCTTCTAAGCTTACACTATTGATCTTGTGATTCCATCATTGTCACTGTGTTGCTGATCATGATATTTTCCATCATTGACGAACATGTATACTCTTCCTTTGTCTGAAAAACATGCCAACAGTCTCCCCCTTTGGCATTGATGGCAACCCCTTGAAGATCATCCAATTATACCACTGTAGCACCTTAAAATTACCACACTTTCTCCCCCTTTGACATCAATGTCAAAGAAGAAACATGTTCCTCTTGAGTTGTTGCAGTACATACTCCCCCTATCAACTATGAGCAGCTTAGAAATACAATAGATATTCAATAAGTACTCCCCTGGACTAGGTGAACAGATTAGACGAAAGAAGTTATAACCCCCAACTTTTGACAAATATATCCAAAAGGGGTCGCTGCTAACGGTTTAGTAAAGATATCAACTATCTGTTCTGTGGAAGGAATATAATTCAACTTAATGACTCTATTTGTAACTTGTTCTTTGAGAAAATGGTATTTTATTGGGATATTATTAGTCTTGGAATCAAGAACATGATTCTGGGAGACACTAATGGCACTAGTGTTATCACAATGAATTGTAATCGAATCAGTATAATTTACCTTCAAATCTGTAAGAGTTTGAATCATCCATAAAATTTGAGTGCAACAAGTAGCAACAACAATGTACTCTGGCTCCGTAGTTGATAAGGAAATAGATCACTTCTTCTTACTAATCCACGCTACCAACAAGTCACCTAGGAAGAATGCACCTCTACTGGTGCTCTTTCTCTCATCCACACAATTTGCCCAATCTGCATATGAATAAGAAGTTAACTAAAAATTCTGATTTCTGGGATACCACAGACCATAAGTCATTGTTCCCTTCAAGTATTTGGATATCCTTGTGACAAGTACCAAATGAATTTGTTTAGGAGCAGACTGATAACGACCTACCATTCCAACAGTTTTCATTATATTAGGACGATATGTTGTTATGTACAAAAGACTTCCTATCTTAGAGTGATATGTCCTTTGATCAACATTAGGTGAAATGTCATCTTTAATAATCTTGAAACCAACCACCATAGGTGTACTAACAGGAGAGGAATCCTCCATCTGAAATTTCTTCAACATCTCTTTCAAATATTTTTCTTGAGAGATAAATATTCTTGCAGAACTCTGATTTACTTGTAAACCCAAAAAGTATGACAGTTCTCCTATCATGGACATCTCAAACTCTATTTTCATAGAGTTAGCAAACCATTGGATAGAGGGTTCATTAGTATAGCCAAAAATAATATTATCTATGCAAACCAAAAAAACTAGTAAATTATCACGTTCACACTTAATGTAGAGATTGTTGTCAACAATACCTTTCTTGAATCCTTTTTCTTGTAAGAATTTGTCCAGTCTATAATACCAAGCTCGTGGTGCTTGTTTCAGTCCATAGAGCGCCTTCTTCATATTGCAGACATAGTTAGGATTATCTGTCAATGAGAATCCTTTAGGTTGCTCCATATATACTTCTTCCTCTAGATATCCATTAAGAAATGTTGACTTAACATCCATCTGATACACTTTAAAGTTCTTATGACATGAATATGCAAGAAACATTATGATAGCTTACAATCTTGCCACTGGTGTAAAATTTTCATCAACATCCTGACCTTCAACTTGTGCATACCCTTTACAGACCAATCTGGCTTTATTTCTAACAACTTGTCCTTTTCCATTCATTTTATTTTTGAACACCCATTTCGAACCTATTACATTCTTGTCTTCAGGTCTAGGAACAAGCTCCCAAGTATTCTTCTTCTCAATCTGATCAGGCTCTTCATTCATAGATCTAATCCAATCATTATGATAGCTGGCTTCATAAAAAAAATTAGGTTTAGCCATAGATAAAAAAGCAACATGGGATTGTTCTGAGTCTTCAATCAATTTCTTTCTTGTCTGAACTCCTTTATTTATATCTCCAATTATCTGATTTTCAGGATGATTCTTTCTAACAATTATGAGAGGTGACTTTTCTTCTTTTTGCTGATTTTTGTCAGTTGGAGTATTCGTATCTTCATCTGATTCAAATTCTTCTCTTTCTGATCCTTCGACCTGTTCATCTTCATTTTCGATTATATCTTCTGTGCTTGTTTCAACACTGCTTACATTTCCTATCGAGATTTCTTCATCAAATTTTATGTCAATACAATCAACCAATTTATGCAACCTCTTATTGTAGCATCTGTAACCTTTATTGTTTGTAGCATAACCTAAGAATATACCTTCATCATCCTTGTCATCATATTTGCCAATATTTTCATCATTATTCTTGATATAACATTTACTCCCAAAGACTTTAAAATGCTTGATTGAAGCAGGTCTTCCAAACCATAATTCATAAGGAGTCTTGTCACTATGTGGCCTGAGATGAGCTTTGTTCATAATATGAACAACTAGATGTGTTTCTTCCACCCAATATGTTTGAGCAATATTTTTTTCATTCATCATTGATCTTGCCATTTGTTGTACTGATCTATTTTGCCTCTCAACAACTCCATTTTGCTATGGAATCCTTAGGATTGTGTACTCTCTTTTGATCCCATGTTTATCACAAAACTCTTTGAAGTTCCATGAGATAAACTCTCCTCCACTATCAGACCTTACTACCTTCAATCTTTTTCTTGTTTGATTCTTATTCAGAGCCTTAAACACTTTGAATTTTTCAAATGCTTCAGATTTTTCCTTCAGAAAGGAAACCCATGTTAGTCTAGAATAATCATCAATAATAAACATAAAATAGTTTTCTTTTCCTGTACCTTCTTTTATTGATGGTCCAAAAAAATCTATATGTACAAACTGGAGAGGTTTTGTCTATTGAAGGAAAGTTTTTAGATTTGAACTGTGTCCAAGTAAGCTTTCCTATCTGGCATTGTTTACAAACAGAATCATATGGCTTTGATATCTTTGGAAGATCCTTTACTACCCCACTGTTTTTGAGATTGATTATATGATCAAAATTCAAGTGTCCAAGTCTCCTATGCCATAGCCAAATTTCATCATACTTGCTTAAGTGGCATTCTTATTTTTCTTCTTTTAACACATAGAGATTGTTTTTTGTTCTTATCCCTTTTACAACTAGCTATCCTGAATTCACAGATTTTATTCTACAATCTTTAGAAGTAAAAACGAATTCACATCCTTGGTCACAAACTTGATTGACACTAAGCAGATTATGTTTCAGACCTTCTACAAACAACATATCTTGAGCTTTCCCTTTTCCATTACTCAAACTTACCATTCCTTTACCTTTTATTTTTCCTGGTGCATCATTTCCAAAAGTTGCATTCCCTAATTTGCTTTCACTTAGAGTTAGAAACTTACTTTTGTCTCCAGTCATATGTTTGGAACATCCACTGTCAATATACCAGGGATTCTTTTGTCTTTGGGCTGATAACACTAGTATACACTTGTCATATTCTTTCTTCTTCCAAATCTTGAAATTTTCAGAAGTGGGATTCGAGTCTGGCTTAAAATTCCTTAAGAGACAATCTACAGCTTTATGTCCATAGTTATGACAGATGTAACATTCTGGGTCACTGAATAACATATCAAAATGATTTTTATGCTCATAACTATTGTTATGTTTCACCTGCGTCCTTCCCCCATCCATCACATGATTTATAGTCTGTGGTATTTTGTTTCTTGGCTATCTCAATCTTTGTTGTGGAAGATAATTATTCCTTGAGTATCTTGATTTCACATATCTAGATCTTAAAGAACAGCTTACAGCTTTGTGACCAAAGTTAGAATAGAAAAAAACAATAACCATAGAAAAAACCTTTGTACTTGAAAAAATGTTGTAGTCGATTTCTTCCATGCTGATGATGTCTTTAATCAAAAGATGTGTTTGTGTTATTTCTTTGATCTACAGATTCAGTTCTGGTACTTTTTCTTTCATTCCTTCTTGGTGGATGATTTTCTTTCCTTGTTTCTGCAGAGTGGTTGTTGTCAATGATTGTAGATTTGACAAACTTGATGGGTTTTGTATTACTTGGATGATCACTACTTGATCCTTCTTCATATCCCAAGCCAAATTTCAAATTTGGATTCCTTTTTTGATTTAGAATGGAAGTTAATTCTTCTAATCCTTTAATACTTGACAATTTTTGGTGATACAATGCCTTAAACTTCTCCATTTCTTTTCTGGTTTTAACTATCTCTTCTTCTAAGGCTTCACACCTTGCTTTCTTCTTTGAAAATTGTTGTTTCAGTATGTATTCTATTTTCTTTGCCTCTTCTAACTCCACTTTTAGTAGATAAAAGTTTTCATTAGGTTTTTCACCATTCATTTTAAACTGCATCAACAACTGTTTTTGTTTTTTCTTCTTACATCCGAGTCTGTCATTTTCTTCCAAAGAACTGATTAATTCACCTTCCTTCCAACTTCTTCATCATCCATTTCACCTCTTGTGTGTTCATAATCAATATCTCCCATAGCCATAAGAATAAAATCATTCACTTTGTCTTCACATGATGAATCACTATCTATGTCTTCTGAGGAATTGTCATTGTTTGCACACAAACTTTTCTTTTTACTATATTTCTTGAATTTGTACTTCTTTTCATCATCAGAGTTCTGGTCCTTTTTTTGGTGGGGACACTTAGATGCAAAATGACCTATCTTACCATAGTTAAAACATTTTAAGGGAAGCTTGCCTTGATATTTTCCTGATCCTTTCTTTAACCTTCTCACAAATTTTACCTCAATATCATCTAAATATGAATCAATGTTCTTGTCTGCTTTAAAAGATGCTTCTCTAGTAATGGATTTATCTTTGTTGATTCTCATTTCATATGCAGTTAGAGTTCCTAGGAATTGATCAATGGATAGAGTTTTAAGATCATTTAGTTCTTCTATTGCAGAGACTTTTGGATTAAATTTATCAAGCAGAGATCTTAAAATATTTTGAACTAAAAATGTTTCTTCAATCTTCTCACCAAGACCCTTCATGGCATTCACAAGTTCTTCAACTCTTAAAAAATACTTGCTAACTGTTTCATCTTCATTCATCTTTAGTTGTTCAAACTTCAACCTATATGTTTGAAGTTTGGCATATTTTACTTTCTCATTTCCTTCATAACTGTTAATAAGTTTATCCCACATAACTTTAGCAGTTTCAAGATGCATCACCTCTACAAAATCAGCTTCAACAAGTCCATTCAAGATAGCATTCATTCCTTTATCATTAAAGCTAAACTCTAACTTATCATCCTTGGAAGGAAACACAACAATCTTTGTATATCCATTCTCTACTACATCCCAAACATCAACACCTAAGGCCATTAAATATGCTCTCATTCTAACCTTCTAGAAGGCAAAATTTGTTCCATCAAACAGAGGAGGCTTAGTAGCTGAAGTCCCTTCATGACTTGTCATGTTTAAGATTAAAGATATACCTTTGAATAAAAGGAACCCACTCTGATACCAATTGTTGAAATTACTAAGACAACTAAGAGGGGGGGTGAATCAGTTGTTACTGTGCTTAAACAATTTTAAGTCTATTAAACCATTTTTAA
>JZKD02S2178768.1:175410-197322 GCA_000966675.3 Picea glauca | reverse complement strand
AGACTAGGAGGTATAATTACAACTAATGGCCTAAAGCCGACATAAATAAAATAAAATTACTAATATAATATGCCCCAATTAAGGGGTAATGAGCCAACATTAGGGCTTAACAAAGGATAGGGAATCTAAGTGAACTTCTAGATCCAGAGAGCTTGGATGGATGTCCCACAGACTCAGAAACCAGAAAACAAGCAATCAAGGGAAGGGAAACTAGACTAACCGGGAAACAATCCGTTCCCCAATGGATTTGCCAATTTTTTTATCAGATAAATCATTAGGTGCGGACACTAACTGATCTCCCTAGATCCACCTAGATCTAGAACAAAACACACCAGAACATGACGCTTTCGTTAAGTTTTAAATATTGAATTTACTAACTAAAGAGGGATAGGTGACATACCGTTTAAACAATGCTTCCTCTCGCCATCGCCATCCTAGCTCTGTTCCAACACTCATACAATGATGAACCTGCAAAATAACGCAACCAGCCAAAGTGATAGTAATAGCATAAACTCAATATAAACCTATGTATGTGATCAAGGAATCATACAATAAAACACAACAAACTTTATAGGAAAGAATCATATTACTGTATCATATTAAATGTGAAAGAGGGATTACAACCATGGCCTTGATGTCATAATATCCCTTCCAAATGTCCTTCGTTCCCCACACACTTCCACTCCAAGAATTCTGAGAGCATAGATATGATAATATTCACAATCTATCTTGACAAAATGGCTCATCTAGCCAAGCTAACAATCTCCAAAGCTCAATCCAATCCAAGCTAATCCCAAAAGCTAATCTCCAACTTAGCCCTTCTCCATGGGAGCTCCTCTCCTTTTATAAGATGAAGAGGATAAGGTGAGGAGGTTAGGATGATTATTTATCAGAAGATAAGAGAGAATTATTTAACACTGGATTTGAGAGAAAAATTGAGAAGCAAGCTCATTTTGGTTGGAAGAAGCCATGGGTAGGGTTTTGTTACAAGCTGATAAAAGAGGCTAACAAGTGACTATGGAATTAATCACACATACCTCCTTGCTTGGTATAGAGAAAACCATTTGCCAAGATCCTGTGGGAGGAGGAGAGTAAATTCCATCCTTGACTATCATTGAGCAAGGAGAAAGAGTGTCTTTTAGGGCATCATGGTCAATATCGGGGCTGTCCATCGGTAAATCCACCAGGAGTGGTCGTGCCTATGGTTGGGAGGAAATATACACTCCTTTTAGCAGTCACTTCACGTTTTCCATTTCAGATAAGTATTTTGATACTTTGTGTAATACAATGGATGCAATGATTGAATGTATTTATTTATGGTTAAAGTTTTATAGTGTTTGATAAGTTATTATAAATTCTCATTTGTTTCTGTGAACTGCTATATTTACATGGCCTTCTATTTATATCAGTATAGATGCTAGAGAGTTATGGAATGTGAGTCTGCAGGAAATTCGGGGTAGGATTAACTAAATGTTTAAGTCTTGCCGACCTTTTGAGTCTACATTAGAGGGAATGTCAAGTTCAAACTCTATGAAAGAAGGGAACTTACTTCAGACCTTTCACCCATGTGACCGAGAGCTCACACCCACGACCTTAATTAAATATCGACTAAAATATGAGTGTATCCCTTGAACCTTGATATGGGTCCATATGATCCAAGGTTGGAAACTCCTCTCTAAGATCGAAAGGAGTGAAGCTATTCTGACTTTGGAACTCCAGGAATTCAGAGCTCCCGAACATATGACGTCACAACCCTCGAAAATAGATGAAGGCCGAAGTCACGAATTAATGAGAGTCATGGATCTAGGAACCCATTGGGAATTTATCTCTTAGCCATTAGATCGAACCTAGTGAGGAGGGTATCCCTAATCACTTCGACAAAGTTCCATTTCAGGAGAATAGGAGTGGTCTAACACCAAAACTCCTGAATGCCAGATTCGCGAAGTAACATGGAACACTGAGAGTAGAGGGACGTGTGTCCACATATCAATGACTATCTGAAGGTTCATATATTCAGCGGTATGAAAGTGTAAACACAAGAATGCATAAGTTTCCCCAAAGCTCTACAAGCTAGAGTAAATCCTAGCTGTGAACGCTAGGTGCACGTGGAAATATACCATGCGTTGTTTGGAGTTCAGAGCTCTGGGAGGAAGCTGGAAGTTACATGATGAACTCCTGAATGCATAATTTGCAAAGTGATGTGGACCTTTGATACTCGGTATCCCTCTCAATTGTCAATATAAGGACTCTGTTGGGAATCCCTCTTAAGTTCCCAACCAACCAGGACATGTCATGGAGCAACATGTGTCCCCCTCTTGTTCCTTGTCAAATGTCAACTGTTGAACCAAAGTCGTTGGATGAGAGGCTACGTGGCAGGAGATCCAATAGTCTGAAGACTTGGTACTCTGAAGGAAATTGGCCAAGAGTATTCAAAGTGTGGATACCCCAAAATTTGTGAACGGCGAAGTAAATCTCAATAGTTGACAAGTAGAGGACATGTGGCATCAAATCTAATAGTCCAAAGATTTGGCCTTTAGGGAATTTGAGATGTGGTGAGTTTGTAAGATCTGAAGCTTGGAATAGCGAAGCAATGATAGTCATCATATATAGATAGATCTCGAACATGAGGTCTGGAGGATTTTAGAATATTGTTTGTCAAGGGTTGATGTGACTCACAGACGTCATCCAGGGTGACATAGACATGCAACTAAGGTGCCATGTGTCATCAGAATATGAACATTTTGTAGACCCCTTAAGCCTTTTAGAGAGTGACATGTATCACCCCCTGATGAGGGCACGTGTCACCCCTAGCCATTTCTACGTGTCAACCTCTGGTATATGTCCACCTAGCCAAAATGGTTAGTAATGTGACGGGGAATCTAGGAGTTTGGGACTCTAGAAGTTTGGAGCGTGGTGTCGAGGATAAGCTAGAAGGGTTGGAGCTACGTGGAAGCATTTCAAAAGTTCGAGAGATAGGATCTCCGGAAGATTTAGGGTGTAGTGTTGTAGAGAGACCAAAGGGCCTGAAGGCCAGAGCCACGTGGAAAGCTTACATGACTTCAGGAATTAATACTCTGGGAGGTATTGTGCATAGAAAAAAAGAGGTGCTCTGCACTGAAGCACCAAACACCGAATTATCCCTAGGTTTATTCCTTAACAAGGATGAAGATCCACCATCAGATTTAATGGGGAATGAATATCCATCGTAGATATAGGAGAATTGGGAGCTTCGAGATATTGGGGAAGTTTGGATAAGATGTAGGATATGTACCCACATGGATGCCATGCGATTCTTTACTAATAAAACCCGAAGAGATTCGAGAGACAATAACTTGCAAACCTGAACTTAGATTCCAGTATGGTGATGAACGTTGAAAATCTTGTGGGAGCAGGAGCCGATGGAGATCCCAGAGTTAAGATTTGAGATAGTTAAGAAAAAATTAAATTATGATGCCCTACCCTTTAAAAGGGTATTTAGGGGTCAAGTGTGTTACAATTAGTATTAGAGCATGGAAACAACACTTGGTCTACTTGGGCTCATGCATAAGTCATATAAGAATATTATTAGAGAACTTTAAGGGGTAACAACCTACCTTACCCCCTTCTATAAGAAAATTGTCTGAAACTCTACTGAAGAGAGAAATGAAACCTTCTATGTTTTTGGAAATCTGCACGATATGTTGCTAATGTTTCCAAATAAAGAATCTAACTTCACTTTGCAATGATATATGTTATTCATAAATTGGTATATCATTAACTAACAAGAAATGTTTTATCATCACTCAAGTAGTCAGTGAACAACAAGAAAACTATAGCGTAAGGGATGGTGACACACCATGAGTTGGGGGAAATATCCCACAATAGAGAGGAAGAATAAAGGAGGGTGGTGGAAACCCCTCTAGATTTGACCTAAATAGTAAGAATCCTCATGGAAGAATTACAAAGTTGTAAGGATGAAAATGAAAGGTTGATAAAGGAGCAGGAAAAGAAGACTGGAATTAATGGATTCGTACTGCAAAGTCTATCAGACATACAAAGGAAACTGCAACATGGTCCAACTGCCAATCATGTGGACAAGAATCATACTAAGAAAAATCCAATCCCACATGAGATACAAAAGCATGGTCCTAAAAGTGGCTACACTAGGAGGAGCACCTCAAAGAAGGCCCAACATGGGGCCAAGAGACATTCACCAGAATATTCCTCTGAGGACACTAACAACTCCAAGGAATATTCTAGTGGAAAAAATAGCTCCCATTCCCAAACAAGAAGAAAGAAGTGAAAACAGACCAAGAGTCATGACCCTGAAGAATTCAAGAAATCCAAATTGCCCACCTTCGATGGAGAGATTAAGAAGGGGGAAGAAGCAATAGTTTGGCTACTCAGCTTAAGAATTACTTAAGTGTCCATGACTACTCTGAAAATGTAAAGGCGAAGATATCCATTTTCAACCTGAATGGGAAGGATTCCTTTTGGTGGGAGGACCTTAGGAATGTGAAAGGAATCCATGAGAAGGACTTGTAATGGAAACAATTTGAGAATTACTTCAATAAGAAGTATCTATAAAAAAAATACTTTGATGGGAAGACCAAGGATTTCTATAAACTCAATATGGGACAACACACCATAGATGAATATATCAAAAAATTTCTCGAGTTGATGAGGTATGTGCCCTACATAAAGGATGAAAAAGTAAAGATGCAACGTTTTATTAGTGGATTACCTTAGTCCTACCAGGAAAAAAATGATTTTGATGAGACAAAAACCTTATAGGATGTTATTTGAAAGGCAACATATTTCTATGAGAAGTTGAAGACTAAGACAAAATCCCATGAAGAATGGAAGAAGAGAAAAAATTCAGGATTCAAGAAGAAGGGTTTTAAATATTCAAGATTTAAGAACCATGGGAAAAGCTCTAGGATGAGCCTTCTCTCTAGAAGTGTGTATCAACAAAATTTTCCATCCCAGAGTGGAAATAAACCATTCAGAGCAGTCCCTAGTAAAAATGATAACAGAAAGAGAGAACCCTTGAAATGTTGGGGTTGTGGAGAAGAACATATGCTGAGGAATTGTCTGCATAGGCAACATAATAATAAGAGGGTATACAACATCCAAGAGGTGACCATAGTCAATGATGTGGCTAGGAGAATGCAACAAATTTATGCAGCCTTGGATGATAAACAAGATGACCACCAAGCTTCAGTGGTGGAGATGGAAGGTACGATTTCCAACCATATTGTTTCCATCTTAAGTGACCCTGGTTCTAATTTGAGTTATATTTCCCCTCAAATTGTTGAGAAATTTAAATTTCAACAAGTTAAATGTAACCCACCTAACCCCTAAATACTCTTTTAAGGGATGGGGCATCATAATTTGTTTTCATTAACTATCTCAAATCCTAATTCTAGGATCTTTGTCATGTTCTACTCACCAATAGGTTTCCAACCACTGTCTAAATGCTCGAATCCGAGCTCAGGATTGGTAGATATTCCCTTTCAAATTTATCCGGGCGTTAATAGTCAAGGGCCACTTGGGTATATCTCATATATAACATCTTGAGTTCCCTGAATTATCATATCTCTCAATGCTCTTGTATATATGGTAGAGATCCATCCACCATTAGATCCAACGAAGGATCTTCATCCCCATTTACCACATACACCTAATGGGAATTTTGTCGTTTGGTATTTCAACGTTGAATGCCCCTTTTTCTGTCTGTGCATGAAACCTCTAGAGTTCTGAACTCCCAAACTCACATGAGCTTTCCACGTGGTTGTGGCTTTCAGGCCTTTCAACCCCTCTACAATACTACACCCCAAATATTTTGGACTTCCAAAGTTCCTTACCTCACCATTCACATGGCCAGGCAGACATGTACCAGGGGCTGACACGCAATGAGGGTCAAGGGGTGACACATGCCCTCGTCACGGGGTGACATATGTCACGTTCAAATAGGCATATAGGTTCTAGGAAAAACACAAATCGATGTGACACATGGCACATCGATCATGGATCCACACCATCCTGGATGACATCAGCGTGCCATGTCATACATGATTGACAACCCTCTAATGTCAATCATATCTTACAGTGAAGATTATGCCACGTATATTCATGAGTTTTTCAATGCAAAATCCTCTTTTCTCCCAGAGTTGGTTAGTGTCAAGATGATCACAACCTATATCTAATGGTCAAGCTCTGTATATGTATACTCACAGATCAACAACTCTCAAGAACTTTGGGAATCTGACATTTGAGAATTTTGCGATGCAAAATCGTCTTTGCTCCCGTATTTGGTTAGCTTCAGGATGACCATAGCCTGGATATAATAGCCAGGAAAAGTCCTGAAGCATCCTCTGATAGATGACTATTGACACTTTGGGATTTGGTTCTTATCAATGCACCACACCTGAAATCCCCCAAAGTGGCAAGTTTCCAGACTAAAGGATCTAGCGCCATGCGTCCATAGAGCATCAATGACCCTAATTTAATTCGGGACCCCACGCTTCAAGAGTTCCAAAGTAATTACAAATGAGGACCTATGGAGTGAAATTGTTTTTAGAGTGTCAGATATTTTGACACGTATCTTCAACCTCTGATGGCCCAGATCTTCTCCGGATTTGGAAACTTTGACGATTCTACACACTCCTTATCTGGAAACTCCTGAATTTTATGGCTACGAAGTTCTATATCTTCCTCCACGTGTCCCCCTTGATGATGGGCGGTTCTGATCCACTTTGGGACCATGGGCCTTCAACGAATCTCCTCTCCTATGCACTGAAAAGGGTTGAGTCCCATGCACTTTACCTATATTCGACGACTGTCAATTATTTGTGCTCAGATCCTACAGCTAGTGTTACGAGGAAAATCTCTCTATGGATAGGGTAAACCACAGTAGATGAAAATGACTGAAAAAATCAACTCTAGTCCAAACATATGCTATATAAACCAATATGCAAGTGAGATAATAAAGAGGCCTACCTCGTCTAGATGTTCGATGAAGTCCACCGTTAAGCACTTGAACCCAAATCTATATACTTGCAACTAGTTCTCAACAAACAATCAAAGAAAGCATATGGTGATAATGTAAAATTTTATCACATTAGATATCATAATCCATTAATAAACATAAAAAATACGCCCATGGATAATAACTCATATATTTGCAAGATATCAATCGGACGGGAAAGGAGTATTTCTATTAATAAATGATCTGCAAAATAGTAGCCAATGATGAAAACTATTGACAAAGGCAAGGAAACCACCAATAAGGCTAATGGCATCCAAGACACTGCATGAATCCCAATGTGTGAATAGATGTCTTGCCTTCGAACAAAAGGGAAACCACCCAGTCAATGACCAATGATGAAATGTCGATTTTTTGGTTCACGGTTACCTACCAATGATGAAAGTAGGGCCAGTGTGCATGATAGGACTACAATATCATGTGAGTCTGAGACGAACTGAGGGTATGGGACATGAAAAGTCAAGAGTTTTGAGGATTGGCTGACAGAGGTTGAAAAACTTCCTTTGAGCATGAGCATGAGACATATGGAGGAATCTGACAACATAGACCAATGATGAAACCATGAGATGCAGGAGGCATCAATGAAATTATCTATAGGGACTGGAAGAGTAACCAATTGGTAGAGAATAATCTGTAATGATCTCAACTTCCTGAGGCCATGCTAATCCCAAAATTATGATGATGAAATAACTTTGTGCTCTGTTCAAAGGCGACACGATTGCTTCCAACATAAGATAATACTCCCTTCCCACCCATATTTTTTTATTTTTCATAGACAAATGAATGCTATGATATAGAGGAGGAAACGAGTGTCACAAGTAAGAAAACCTAGTTCCAATAGTGGAACATACCTATGCTCAATGCAAGGAAATGCATGCAGAAGATGGACACTCGGGGGTATGTTCCCTCCTAGGTATAGGGTGTCAAATTGCGAAGGATATAAACAATGCTCTACTTGATTGAGGATGAAAAAATGCTGAGGCAAACAATTTATATTGCAAAGAGAGAACCGACTATAGGCTCAATACTTCAAGCAAGGGCATGAGATGCAATCACAACTTAACACCAAAAAAATCCTTTTTTATGTCTTTTAGTCTACTTGATGTGAAAAAGGGATAAAATTGTGCCAAATAGACGTCTTTTCAAAACCAATTTACGAGTGTGAAAGAGACAAGTTCACTGGACAATCTTTTCACTTTTGTATAACAAGTCGGAAAAAGAGATTAACTAAGACTCACGACCTTTCAAGTTCAATTTAACTAGTGTGAAAGGGACAAATCACTCGGTAATATTTTCACTTTTTAAAGACGAGTTGGAAAAGAGCTTTAAATAAAACTCGTTTGGGAGTCCTCGGGGAATAAGGTCGCATGTGTATGAATGTGAAATGAGGCTCAACATAAAGTCAAGTATGAGCTATGAGGGACTCTCGGTCCTATGAAAAAATCTTTGCATGGTCACCAAGTGAAGTAGGGGATCTAACTAAGGCACCCATGTTCGTTAAGTCTCTACCACTTGATTATGACACTACTTTATAGCAGATGGAAGGTTCTGTGTCACAAAAAATGGGTGCGTACCTAGGGCATAAAGAGTGACAGTTATAGGATAATGTGAAAATGCATAACGGAGTGGATACCTATCCTATATGGTGGGTCATGAAAATACCTACCCATGGTGACGAATGACCCACATAATGCTGAAATCAACAAGAATCCGAGTTTAAAACTGCAAAAACCAACTTGACCCACCTTTGTTTTAGTCCATTAGGTGAAAAAATGGCTTAAAACTATAGAAAGTGGGTAAAAATAATTTATAAATAGTAACAAAACCAAAAATTACTATACCATTTTGATTTTTTACCCAACTAGTGCAAATTGAACCAAAATACCTCCGAGATTCAAACGACGATTGCGGGAGAATAAGGCAACAAAATAAAAAACCGTCTGGATCAGGTAATTATTGTTCTCTTCCTCTTCTATTTCAGTGGATTAAATTTTTAAATTAGGTTCTAAATTTTTAGTTATTGAGGGCACAAAATGTGATTTTCAGTGTACGCAGGTTGACTTCATTTAGATCATGTATACGACGAAGTATACACCCCTATGTAAACTACAGGGAGAATATATCAATCTCTACACATGATTGTAATTGAAGTAGGCCACGTACATACATGCAAACAAATTTTTTAAAGGGTTCTAACTCAATTTTTTATTTTTCCTTGGCAGGATGGTTCTTGAATGGAGAGAGAGAGAGAGCAAGAGGAGGTCGATTCTATTGTAGATCGAGATCCGGGGGGGAAAATGGCCTTAAAGCGATGTGGCTTGTATAAATTTTGGGTGTTCAAAGGAATGAGAGCCCAGGTGAGGTTGCTCGAGATGCTTGTGGGTTACTGGGACACTGAGAGTGAGAGATTGAATCTCGATGGGTAATCATTTAGAATTGAAGTAGAGGACATTTACTTTTTGACTGGTCTATCTCTCCAAGGAGAGGTTGTAAACCTCAAATCATGGGGAGTAGGGAGTGGAATGAAGATAGAGGAATATATTGACGCCCACTGTGTAGAAGGGACTCCTAAGGTGGGGATTCAACTCCCTATCCGGGCAATAAACGATCTCAGTCTAAATATTATTGTCCTAGTATTGACCATGATTACAGGTTCGACCTTGTTTTACCAGGCATCGAGGCCACTCATGTTCTATGCAGTACAATGTATGAGACCCATAATATATGATTGGTTTACTTCACTACTGGAAAATATGAAGAGCAAGTTGACAGAGTGCAAACAGGGAAGTAAGAGAAATTTTGGGTTTTCCTCTATTCTATGTAGTTTCTTTTTCGAGCGGATTCCAGGTTTGGGACCTAGAATCAAGATTCTTCCTAGTGGACCTCACGATCTAGCCATGGCATGGTGGACCGAGGTAATGAGGCAACAGGGGGAGGTAGGGTTACAACAACATACAACGAGGATTTCTTCTACTGGTGGGAGTGGTAGGTCATCGCTCTGGATGACTATACCTATGAGGGGATCGACTTCATAGGAGATCAAGACATGCCACTCCCACCAGGGACCACCTACGGTGACATAGGTATGTCAAGTGATTTTACATATTTATTTTTTGTATTTTTGTATAGTATAATTTTTTTTTTTTGGATGGTGCTTAAGTGTGGTTGGCCCTTTGTTATGTAAGAAAGAGAAGATCAAGGAATAAAAAGGAGAATGCACACTTTGTGAAAGACACGGTGACTGTTAATGGGTCAAAGTGAGCAAAAGAGCAAAAAAGAAGGAGCGAAGTAAGCCATTGGATGAGGAGATCGAGGATGAAAGATAAGAAAGAAATAAGGATCGTGTACAACTCAACAAGCGGGAAAAGACACTTTTGAATGCTTTGGAGCATCGTGTGAGAAGGAAGGAAAGACAGGTTGGTGAAGCCCTGAAAATGTGGGTCAAGTTGACCTAGGTTTTTAGACACCTATGGTTTTGGTATCTAGGGTTTTGGAAACCTAGGTTTAATCCTAAGGATGTCAGTGAGATATTGTAATGTATAAATAGAGGTATAAAGGACCTAGGATGGGTTGGTGTTATGATTATTATGGTTGTCTTTGTCATTGTGTGATCGATCAAGTAGTAGTGTGTGAGAAACTAAGTGTTAAGTATGAGAGCCTTCTGGTATTGTAAGATCTTCAGCTAGGTGCGAAGATCAAACCTGCAGCTGGGTGCGCAGGGAGGGGAGAGAAAGAGAGGAGAAGAAAGAAGATATGCTAGCTAAGAGTGTAGACAAGAACTGTATGCTTTACCTTAATATATTATATCACATTTCTATGGACATATCCCTAGAGAGAGGGTGAACCACGTATATTTTGTGTTGTGTGTGATTAGTATTTTATCTCTTTCATTGATATATCGTGGTTACATTACTATTTTATATATGATAAGTAGATGTGCAGAATAGATCTAAGTTGATAAGTGATATATGAACGATGTGTTGTTCTTGTGTTAGATCCACTTGATATTCCCTTTGGTTGTAGACATCTTTGTCTTGCAACCCCCTCATAAATTCTTCGGGTGAGACTGCATTTGCTTCGCAGGTGCTGCCAAAAGGGCCAGTAGTTAGGGATTATTGGTGTGCTCTTGGAGGTGAACCCTGGGT
The DNA here is from genome assembly GCA_000966675.3 of Picea glauca. NCBI lineage: Eukaryota > Viridiplantae > Streptophyta > Pinopsida > Pinales > Pinaceae > Picea > Picea glauca. The sequence goes on along the minus strand of JZKD02S2178768.1, from coordinate 186,150 downwards.
CTGCCCCTGTGCCAAAAAATGGTTTTGTTGTAGGGACATGAATATTATTGAGGGAATGCCAAGGTTGTTTCCATCAAAGACAAAGACTCAAAGTGGATAGAGCTTCAAGAAAAGGAATTCGTTGAATCCCAGAACAAGAAATCGAATCTTAGTTCAGAGGATTGGTTGGAGAAATATATATTTACTGATATACACAAAATTTTGTTTGAGGGAATCTATCAAGAGCTGTATGAGTGGCTAGCCAGATTAGCAGATACCCAGTTCAAGATCTGATCTAGACCTCCTATGGTTTGGACGTCAGAGTTGATAAAGAAGGTCAAAAGAGTTGATAATGCTGTATCATGAGCAATAGATCAGTAGTTCAATAGCACCATTGGAGGGTACATAACAAAGTTTGTTGTTGATAGAGTACAATCATATAACCAAGATGAGTGATATTTATTTAAGGGACCCAAAGGAAAATTTTTGCAATTCCTAAAGTTGATACTCAAGAGGCTATTGCATGAGAAGAACATCTTGAAGATACAATAGATTGGTCAGATCTAGAAAGGCTAATGTTCAAGAATTCGGACAACGACATTGACACAAAAGTCGGAGATACGTGCAGTGGGAGAGTGTTCTAAGAAGTTCACCTTTCAAACATGTTTAAGTAGAACTATAGGGAGGAGGGTTTCTATAGTGGAGAAGAGGTAGAACTAAAAAATGAAGAACATTTAGAACCCGCTAGGGAAGAGGAAGGAAAAGATGAAGATCTTCACCGGGGATAACTAGAAACCTCAGAAACTGCACAAACCATCGAAGTAAGTATTGTTATCCCTCCTGTTGATTCAGTAGTATTAAGAAACTAGAGTAATCCCAATCACCAGAGTGTCCAGAGCACTTTCAATAGTAGTCCACCACATATCCAGTCATGAACCCTAGGAATATCTATGGAAGATGAGATGAGGCTTCCTATCTTTAGGGGATATGGATTTGAATATCTTGATCAACACTAGTTCCTATTTGAAGTCGTATGGAATATTAAAAATTTCACTCATGAATCTATCAAAAGAACCCAGTTTAGTACCACTCTAAGGGATCATGCACTGAGCTGGTACATGAAGCTTGTCCAAGGACTTGCACAACCTAAGCCACTAAATCAGATTAAGAATGTGATGATTTCATAGTTCAAGAAACCAAAGTTGGAGTGACAATGTATTACAGAGCTAAAAGAGATCAAGCAGAAGGTGGCTGAACCTATTTGGGAATTCGATAAGAGATTCAAAACCTTAACAGGTCGATTGACTTTTCAGATCCCAGATGAACAGAAAAAAGAATGGTTCATTATTTCCCTCTTACCACACATCAGAGTTCCCCTGATGCAACAAAATATTGCTTCATAGTCTGAGGCATTGGATATCTCCATGAAGTTAGAATCAACCCCTATGGGAGAATCTAGCTCAGGTATGAGTCAGATCTTGAGTCAATTGACTAGTTTGTCTTTGCAGGTCGAAGATATGGAGAAAGATAAGGGAAAATATAAAAGAGAAGACATCTAGTGTGTTAGATGTAGATCAAAATTCCATGACAAGGAACAATGTCCCCTATTCAATGAATACTTGGCTTCTATAGATCTCATCCCTTTGAAGCAAGTCACCTTACCTTGGTGTGAGGCATGCAGAAACAAACATCTCCCTGGTGAGTGCTACTACATGAAAAAGTATGTCCAGACACCTACAAATTTGTACTGTACATTCTGTAAGTCCATAGGACATGATGATAGGAATTGTAAGGCTTACTATCTCATGCATGAAAGGTTGAGAGACACATATAATATTCAAGGCGAAGTACAACAAGAAAGAAACACTACACAATATAAATCTCCTGGGAGAGAAAACTTCAATCCTCGTGGTGGATTCAGAGGAAGAGGACGAGGAGGAGGAATGGGTTGAGGCTGAGAAAATATCCTCTATTATAACTGCATAGAACTAGGAAACCTCACAAGGGATTGTCAGAACCCTTTTGCCACTTGCAGCTACTGCAACTTGTTTGACCATGTTACAGAAGATTGTTCTGTGCTGCTAGTTAAGCTTCAAGAAAGACGAGGACCTCAACAAAACCCACAAGTGAAAAAGCTATATGTTTAGCCTTGTGGAGAAGACCCTAGAGTCAATGTTATAACTAGAGGAGGTGTTGTTACAAGAGAAGACAAACTGACCCAAGGGAAGAATACATAATATTCAGGAATCAGGAAAGCTACAAAGAAGACATAAATTTTTGATGCAAATAAAGAAAGACAAATATTTGAGGAAGCCAGAAAATAATTCCTAGGAGATCAAGGATATTCATCAAAGACAAGACTAGAAGTGAGAGAATATGGAATTCCTATGGCATTTGATCAGTCTACTTCTCCAAAATAAGGAAAAGAGGTAAGCAAGCTCACAGAATTTTTATATACTTGCATTAAGTTGATTCAGGATGAGAGCGTTGTACAAGAGTTACAAAATTTAATCAGACAATATGAGCTAGGAAAGATAGACCCCTTACTGAATAGGGAAGTACATCAAATTGGTAAGAAGAGAAAGACAATACAGAATTACATTTGAATGCTCAAATAAGAGAGTATGAGATAGATTATGTAGTCCTCGACATAGGGTCAGAGGTCAATGTCATGACAAAGAAAACCTGGGCACTGATGGGAAAATCGAAGTTGATCTATTCCCCTATCAGGCTTAGGATGGCTAATCAACAAGCTGTAAGCACTTTTGGTAGATTATAGCATGTCCCTATGGACATCAACAGAGTAATAATGTTTTCATATTTTGAGGTAATTGAAATAGTTGATGATAGATGTCCTTACTCCGTGCTGTTAGGAATTGATTGGGCCTTCAATAATTCCACTGTGGTTGATTTAAAGAAAATACGTATGACTTTTGAAAGAGATGGAATTAGGGTCATTTCACCCTTAGATCCAGATGAGGGTCAGCGGTACACATAACCTATCAGAGAAGAAGATCGTTCATATGAACTGGAAAACATCTACAAGCTAACAGCCAGACAACATGATTATATCAATCCTACAACCGATGGAAACTTAAGCTGGCGAAGTGAGAGCGCATGTTCATCAGATTCAGAAGAAGCACTGGAGAACTGGAAGAATAAGATGTATAAAGTATCTACAAGAAGATGCACTAGATTAACCAGAGAAGTTTGTTGGATCGGTACAACAGTAAGCAAATTACCCACCTTTGATGGTCTGAATCCTCTGGAAAAATTCTTGTCATACTTTGAAGGAAGTGTACCAATACAACAGAGATTATTGACAATGGATGAGGCCCTGAAAGACACACCAACAAGATGGTGGGGGGCACATAAAAACAACATTACAGAATGGGTACAATGTCGTACCCTCATGACAACGCAGTTCTCAGCACAAGTAGAAGGATATGAAGTTCCCTATACAGGTCGAAGATACCCAAAGGACCATATGCAAAGTTGTGAGGAATCCTAGAGCAACATTCCTCAAGAACAATGGGTGCACATATTCATTAACATGCTGGACACAATGCCTATCAACTTGTACCTTCAAGAAAATTTGTGCCTCATCACTATGGATTGGGAAAGTATGACTCAAAATTTTGTAACTACCTTCTTATTTGAAAGCTAATTTCCTTTAGTAGATCAAGAATTACAGATTGTGAGACAGAAAGTATTCGAGGAGGCATCTAGGATTCCTTTGGAACAAGAAGAGGATGAATGGAATGCGCCTCTCCAGAAACTGTAAGGCCATTACAAAATGAATGCTGATGAAGACGATGATCTGAGGAAGGTGAACATCACAGAAATATAATTCCAGAGAGATGTAGAAGGACCAGGTGTTGAGCTACCATTTATTGAACAACCAATCAATATAAAAAAAGTCAATATTGGAATGGAGGAGACACTGAAGCTCGCCAATGTCGAAGATTACTAGAATTCTTCCACCATTGACAAAATTATAGAGTTACTGCATGAATATCAAGACTTGTTTCCAACCAAGTTCATTGATATGAAGGGCATTAAAGGGCCTATGGGAGAGATGAGGATTCATTTAAAGCCAGATGAAAAACAAGTCAAATAGAGACCTTATAGATTGAACCCTAAATATAAGGAAAATGTGAAGATTGAACTCGACAAAATGCTGGAAGAAGGAATTATAGAACCCATTGAAGAGTTAGAATGGATTATCCCTATGGTGGTACAAGACAAGAAGACATGAGAGATCAGGATATGCGTAGATCTTAGAAAGATGAATGCTACTTGTTTGCATGAGCCCGTCCCTACATCATTCATTATCGAAGTGTTAGATAATGTGGGAGGTCAGGAAGTATATTCTTTTACAGATGGGATAGTTGAAGCATTCAACAAGATTTTGGAAACAACACTAACCAAGATTTGCAGTGTGAAAAGGGATGATTGGGATTTAAGAGTACCAACAGTATTATGGGCCTATAGAACTACTTGCAAGAAACTAACAATGCAGACCCCCTTCAAGTTGGTATATGGTCTTGAAGCTGTTGTTCCAATGGAATATTTGGTACCAAGCCTACGAATTGATTCCTTTACAGATATGCACAACCCAGGCATTGTTCAAGAGAGGCTTGCATAGCTAGTTTAACTAGAGGAAGATAGATTCATTGCAAGATTCCATCAACAGGTTTAGAAGGAAAGAGAGAAGGCCTACAATGACAGGAACATCAGGAAGAAGGTATTTAAACAATGTGATCTAGTACTGGTATATGACAGCAATTTCATAAAACATCCTGGGAAGTTCAGAACGTATTGGCTAGGGCCATACGAGATTGCTTATGTTAGAGAGGGAGGAGTTGCGCAATTAAATATGTTGAACAGATAATGGAAGGAAGGTTTGGTGAATGGGAGTCGACTGAAGTTGTACTATGACAACCAGTTGCCTCACAACTCTCAGTAAAATCATGAAGAAAATGGTCTAGGTACCAGGTGCAGTTGAAACTGGGTAACATATACAAAAAAGACAGTCTTCACAAGGGAAAAAGAGGAGTCATCGAGCAAAAAGTAGAGGCTGCACTGCGCATTATGGAGTCAAAGTAAAAAAGGAAGCTCAGATCTGAAGTGCCTCAGGACGAGTCATAGGTGAGCATTGGGGGCCTGTTGGCCCTTGGTTATAGAAGAAAGAAAAGATCAAGGAAGAAAAGGGAGAATGCGCACTTCACGGAATCCATAGTGACTATTTCTGGGTCGAAGTGAGAAAAAGAGAAGAAAATACAGAGCGAAGTAATTTGTTGGACAAGGAGATCAAGGTTGACAGTTAAGAAAGAAAGAAGGATCGTGGACAACTCAACAAGTAGGAAAATCCATCGTTGGATGCTTTGGAGCATCGCGCAAGAAGGAAGGAAAGATAGGTTGGTGAAGCCCTAAAAATGTAGGTCAAGTTGACCTAGGGTTTTAGTCACCTAGGGTTTTTGTATCTAGGGTTTTGGAAACCTAGGTTTCAGCCTAAGGATGTCGGTGAGCTATTGTAATGTATAAATAGAGGTCTAAAGCACTTGGGATGGGTTGGTGTTATGATTATTATGGTTGTCTTTGTCGTTGTGTGATTGAGCGAGTAGTAGTGTGTGAGAAATGAAGTGTTGAGTACGATAGCCTTATGGTATTGTAAGATCTTCAGCTAGGTGCGAATATCAACCCTGCAACTAGGTGTGCAGGGAGGGGAGAGAAAGAGAGGAGAAGAAAGAAGATATAATAGATAAGAGAACAGAAAATAACTATATGCTTTACCTTAATATATTATATCACAGTTCTATGGACGTAGCTCTAGAAAGAGGGTGAACCACGTATATTTTGTGTTGTATATGATTGGTATTTTATCTCTGTCATTGATATACTATGGTTCATTACTGTTTTAGATATGATAAGTAGATGTGGAGAATAGATCTAAGCTGATAAGTGATATATGAATGTTGTGTTGTTCTTGTGTTAGATCCACTTGATATTCCCTTTGGTTGTAGACATCTTTGTCCTGCAACCCCCTCATAACTGCTTCAAGTGAGACTGCATCTACTTCATAAGTATTTCTGAAAGGGACACTAGTTAAGGCTTGTTGGTGCGCTCTTGGAGGTGAACCCTGGGTCTACCCCTATGCCAACAAATGGTTCTGTTTCCATTACAGGAATATTCTTGAGGGAATGCCAAGGTGGTTTCCATCAAGGACATATACTCAAAAGTAGATAGAGGATCAAGAAAAGGACTTCATTGAAGCCTAGAACAAGAACCCTAATCTTAGTTTAGAGGATTGGTTGGAGAAATATATATTTAATGATATATTGGTTTGAGGGAATCCCTTAGGAGCTATATGAGTGGCTAGCCAGATTAGAAGATACCCATTTCGAGATCCGATCTAGACCTTATGTGGTTTGGACATCGGAGATGATAAAGAAGGTCAAAAGAGTTGATAACATTGTGTCATGATAAGTAGATCACTAGTTAGATAGCACCATTGGAAGGTACATCAAAGATTTTGTTATTGATAGAGTAGAGTCATACAACCAAGCTGAGTGATATTTGTTTAAGGGACTCAGAGGAAATTTTTTACAATTCTTGAAGTTGAGACTCAAGATGCTATTGCATGAGAAGAACATCTTGAAGATACAATAGATTGGTCGGATCTAGAAAGGCCAATGTTCAATAATTCAGACAACGACAACGACACAGAAGCTAGAGATACACGCAATGGGAGAGTGTTCCAAGAATTTCACCTTTCATACATGTTTAAGCAAAACTATGAGGAGGAGGTTTTCAACAGTGGAGAAGAGGCATAACTAACAGATGAAGAACATTCAAAACCCACTCGAGAAAAGGAAGGAAAAGATGAAGAGCTTCACCGAGGAGAACCAGAAACCTCAGAAACTGCATAGACCATCAAAGTAAGTACTATTATCCCTCCTGTTGATTCAGTAGTATTAAGAAACCATAGTAATCTCAGTCACCAGAGCATCTAGAGCACTTCCAATAGTAGTCCACCACATATTCATTCAGGAACCTGAGGAAGATCTATGACATATGAGATGAGGCTTCCTATATTTAGGGGAGATGGATCTGAAGATCCTGATCAACACTGGTTCCTATGTGAATCCATATGGAATATTAAAAATGTCACTGGAGAAGCTGTCAAAAGAACCCAGTTTAGTACCACTCTAAGGGATTGTGCACTGAGCTGGTACATGAAGCTTGTCCAAGGACTTGCATAGCCTAAGCCACTGAATCGGATTAAGAATGTGTTGATTGTGGAGTTCAAGAAACCCAAGTCGGAGTCACAATGTATTACAGAGCTAAAAGAGATCAAGAAAAAGGTGGATGAACCTGTTTGGGAATTCGATCAGAGATTCAAAACCTTAACAACCGATTGACTTTTCAGTTCCCAGATGAACAAAAAAAAGAATGGTTCATTATTTCCCTCTTACCACACATCAGATTTCCCCTGATGCAACAGAATATTGCTTCAGAGTCTGAGGCACTACAAATTTCCATGAAGTTAGAATCAACCCCTATGGGAGAATTCAGCTCAAGTATGAGTCAGATCTTGAGTCAGTTGACTAGTATGTCTTTGCAGGTCGAAGATTTGAAAAAAGACAAGGGAAACGATAAAAGAGAAGACATATGGTGTGTCAGATGTAGATCATAATGCCATGATAAGGAACACTGCCCCCTATTCAATGAATACTTGGCTTATAGAGCTTCGAGCCCTTTGAAGCAAGTCACCTTACCTTGGTGCAAGGTATGCAGAAACAAACATCGCCCTCGTGAGTGCTACTACATGCAAAAGTATGTTCAAAGACCTACAAATTTGTACTGTACATTCTGTAAGTCCATAGGACATGATGATATGGATTGTAGGGCTTACGATATCATGCATGAAAGGTTGAGAGACACATATAAGATTCAAGGCGAAGTACAGAAAGAAGGAAACACTAGGCAGTATAACTCTCCTGGGAGAGGAAACTTCAATCCTCGCGGTGGATTCAGAGGAAGAGGATGAGGAGGAGGAATGGGTTGAGGCCAAGAATAGATCATCTATTATAACTATGCACAACCAGGACACCTCGCAAGGGATTGTCAGAACCCTTGTACCACTTGCAACTACTGCAACCTGTTTGACCATGTTATAGAAGATTGTCCTGTGTTGCTAGCTAAGCTTCAAGAAAGAAGAGGACCTCAACTGAACCCACAAGTGAAACTAATAAATGTTGAGCCTCGTGGAGAATACCCTAGAGTCAATGTTATAACCAGAGGAGGCACAATTATAGGAGAAGACAGACTGACCCAAGGGAAGATTACAAAAGATTCAGGAATCAGGAAAGCTACAGAGAAGACACAAATGTTTGATGCAAATAAAGAAAGAAAAGTATTTGAGGAATCTAGAAAAGAATTCAGAGGAGATCAAGGCTCTTCATCAAATAAAAGATTGGAAGTGAGAGAATATGGAATGCCTCTGGCATTTGATCAGTCTAATTCACCAAAATAAGGAAAAGAGGTAAGCAAGCTCATGGAATTTTTATATACTTGCATTAAGTTGATTCAGGATGAATGCATTGTACAAGAGTTACAAAATTTAATCAGAAAATATGAGCTAGGAAAGATAGAACCCTTACTGAATAGGGAAGTACATCAAATCGGTAATAAGAGAAGGACAAATAAGGAATTACATTTTAATGCTCAAATAGGAGAGTATGAGATAGATTATGTAGTCCTCGACTTAGGGTTAAAGGTCAATTTCATGATGAAGAAAACCTGGGCACTGATGGGAAAACCGAAGTTGATCTATTCCCCTATCAGTTTTAGGAATGATAATCATCAAGATGTAAGCCCTTTTGGCATATTAGAGCATGTCCCTATGTACATTGATAGAGTAAGAACGTTTGTAGATTTTGAGGTAATTGAAATAGTTGATGATAGTTGTCCTTGCCCCTTGTTGTTAGGAATTGGTTGGGCCTTCAATAATTCCACTGTGGTTGATTTAAAGAAAATACATATGAATTTTGAAAGAGATGGCCTTAGGTTCATTGCACCCTTAGATCTAGATGAGGGTTAGTGGTACACAAAACCTATCAGAGAAGAAGACTGCGCATACGAGCTAGAAAAAATCTACAAGCTAACAACCAGATATCAGGATTATATCAATCCTATAGCCGATGGAAACTTAAGATGGTGAAGTGAGAGTGCATGTTCATCATATTCAGAATAAGCACTAGAGAACTGGAAGAATAATATGTATGAAGTATCTACAAGAATATGTTCTAGATTAACCAGGGAAGTTTGTTGGATCAATACAATAGTAAGAAACTTACCCACCTTTGATGGTCTGAATCCTATGGAAACCTTCTTGCCGGAATTTGAAAGGAGTGTACCAATACAACATAGATTATTGGCAATGGATGAGGCCCTAAAAGCCACACCAGCAAGATGGTGGGCGGCACATAAACACAACATTACGGAATGGGTAAAATGTCATACCCTGATGACATCATAGTTCTCAACACAAGTAGAAGGCTGCGAAGTTTTCTATACAGGTTGAAGATGCCTAAAGGAACATGTGAGAATTTGTGAGGAAGTCTGGAGAAACATTCCTCAAGACCAATGGTGCAAAAATTCATTAACACACTGGACACGACGCCTATCAATTGATACCTTCAAGCAGAGTTGTGCCTCATCACTATGGATTGGGAAGGTATGACTCAAAATTTTGTAACTACCTTCTTATTTGAAAGCCAATTTCCTTTAGTAGATCAAGCATTACAGATTGTGAGACAAAAAGTATTCGAGGAGGCACATAGCCTTCCTTTGTAACAAGAAGAGGACAAATGGACTGCGCCTCTCCAGAAACTGCAAGGTTGTTACAACATCAATGCTGATGAAGACGATGATCCGAGGAAGGCGAACATCGTAGAAACATAAAGCCATAGAAGTGTAGAAGGAACAGAAGTTGGGCTACCATTTATTAGAAAGACAATCAAGATAAAAAAAAGTCAATATTGGAATGGAGGAGACACCGAAGCTCGCCAATGTCAAAGATTACTAGAATGCTGCCACCATTGACAAAATTACAGAGTTGCTACATGAATATCGAGAATTTTTTCCAACCAAGTTCACTGATATGAAAGGAATTAAAGGGACTATGGGAGAGATTGAGGATTTCTTTAAATCCATATACAAAACCAGTCAAACATAGACCTTACAGATTGAACCCTAAATATAAGGAAAAAGTGAATATTGAACTCGATAGAAAGTTGGAAGTAGGAATTATAGAACTTGTCGAAGATTTAGAATAGATTATCCCTATGGTGGTACAAGACAAGAAGACATGAGATATCAGGATATGCATAGATCTCAGGAAGTTGAATGATGCTTGTTTGCATGACCCCTTCCCTAGACCATTCACTGAAGAAGTGTTAGATAATGTGGGAGGCTAGGAAGTATATTCTTTTATAGATGGGACAATTGAAGCATTCAACAAGATTTTGGAAACAACACTAACCAACATTTGCAGTGTGAACATGGATGATTGGGATTTAAGAGTGTTAGGGTCCTAACCCGCACATAGGTAGATTATTATATTTGGATGTAATAAAGGTCAATATTGTTACACATTATTTTCGTCATCCCTATGATCGTTAATGATGTAAACCTATCTATTGCCTTTAGAGGGGTCACAGTGGCCTGAGTTCCTGAAGAGAGAAGGAAGAAGAA
>JZKD02S2178768.1:145357-159544 GCA_000966675.3 Picea glauca | reverse complement strand
GTATTTTATATGTGTGTTTTATATATGTTTTGTGTTTTGTTTTAATTTTTTGTTTTTAACATATGTTTTTCTATTATTAATTATTATGTTTTTTTTATTATATTTTAATTGTTTTATTATTATTTTTTTGTTGTTATTTTGTTTTATTTAATGTTTAATATATGTATTTTTATATTGTTTTTTAATTTATTTTTTAATCAATTTAAATTAATCAAAATCTAACCTAATTACTAACTTAGATAATTAACTTAATTATTAATTAATTAGTTAATTAATAATTAATTAATTATTAACTAGTTAGTTATCAACTAGTTTAACCAATTCTAACTATACTAACATTATTATTTAATCTAATTAACTTATTGTTCTTTGTGTTTATCCTAAGTTTGATTATTCATGGATGGGTGATGAGTGAGAGGTAGTCAACGGGGCAAAAGGACAAGGGAGTGAGGGTGCGTCGTGGATGAAGGATGCAGCAGGGTGATGGGGGAGCAAGCAAAATGAATGGAGGGGAGAAATGGGATCAATCGAGCCAAACTTCGTCATCACGAGAGAAAATGCCAAATCTCGAAGAATCGAGTTACCTATGATTATAGGTCCCCAACATAGGCTCCACTTGGGGATGGAAACTCTTTCAGGAGGTGTCAAGAACCATTGAACTCTGAACATGCAGACCGATGCTTTATTATTTGGGCCATGGAGTCACTGTAGCTACAATCTTCAAACTAGCTCATATTTGACTAGACAGTGAACTAGATACTATCAAATGCAAACTCTACTGGAAATCATACAATACTGAAAAGATGCTCAAATGACTGAGCTTATAAAAAACTGCTACCTACCCTAAACTACTGACAATTTCATTGTTCTAAATGATACAATAATGCCAATGCAACCAATAAAGTAGTTGTTGAGACCAGAGGACTGTTTGACTACTCGTTAGCACAGTGAAAATCACAGCTTGAACTTTTGCCCATAGACTCAAAATTGCAAAGTGTAAAGGCCACTGCTGAAAACATGATTGATATTTACCATAGAGACCTCAACAATCTTGAAGAACAAAAGTACTGCCAGAGATAGATTGAGGCTCTACAGTGAAATTTTTTTCCATATAGGTAGCTATAGGATCAAGGTAGAAATGACATGTTCCTTGATTTTTGGATGGTAGCTCTGGCACTGTATCTATGTTATTCTCATCCTCATGCATTTCCTGACATGGCTGCAACTTTTCTGATGGGTTCTGAAATGATGCTTATGTTGAACACACCCCTGTAACTGACTACCTCATCATGTCAATATCATAACAATTTTTCATCTCATGACTGGCAAATGAAGAATGATTTTGACCACATAGGTCGTCCAACCAATCAACTATTGGATCCTGAAAAGACTGACAAGACTGCTGCATTGATTCAAATGAAATTTCCTGACTTTTTATGTATTTATCCTTCAAAACTTGTCCAAGAGTCTCCTTCAAAATTTGAAATGAATTAAAGCACAATGGTACAGATTTATTTTGGATTAACTCATAATTTGTCTCGGGCTTTAAGCTTTCATTTGGAATTTGAAAATCAGAGTAGGTAAAGTGCTGCAATTCTGGGTTTAGAACAACCTCCACATCAACACTAGCATCTTCACCTAGTTGATCAGAACACTCTCCCTCTCTACCATTGACAACTTGCTTACAATTTCCTCTAAAAAATTGAAAAGAAGAGAAACATAAGGGCAAAGATTTTTCCCTTACTCTGAAATTTTTTGCCTCTTCCTCATCGTTGTCATGACTGTTGTGCAAGGGTTGATTGTCATATATGAACTATAAATTATCTTCTTCCTACCAATGACATGTTGTTGATTGCTTTGAATAATCCACCTCTCTTTCAACCTCATGATCATCATAATATTGATCATACTTGGGTGGATTATCCAAGTAGGGAATGCCATTGAACATGCATATCATGTCAGGAGACTCTTCCACCACTCTCTGATTTTGAACTTCATCTTCGACTGTATAGTGAATGGAATACATGAAAGAATCATTATCCAAACCATGGTACCAAGGGTGAACAGAAAAATGTTTGGGAACTATGACCTTTTCTTTCTCTGAAATCAATGGAACATGATGTGTTTGGAAAGCAAGCTCCTCTTTTATGCTAATCTTCTGCATCATCTCTTCCATGGCACTGTCCAAAATATATAGTTTAGCTTCTGATGACTTCAGCTGCTCCTTTTTTGTTTTGTCTTTTCTCACTGCTTCTAGATTTGCCTTCTTGTTCAGTAGGTTAGCTTCCACATCGATTGCGACACTTTGCATTTCTTCTAGGGTTGCAGTGTCTCTTTCTCTTAACTGGAATGTCATTTCTAGATCAAAGGCTTCTGGGAAATGCAATTTAGCTAAACCATAAGGTGGCCTTACATCCACAGGTATTGAATGATACACCTTATTAAACCTGGTTGAGAACTATTGTACTATTTCCCCTGGCTGCCTTTTCAAATGGTCATACTCTTCTAGGATGAGGAAAAAAATTCCCATGACCACCCATCTATCTAGTAAAACTTGCATAAATTAATGAAAATTTCTGATATTTGCAGCTGGTAGATTCTTAAACCAATATTTAACTTTACCTCCCAAAGATAGGGCAAACATTCTGATGCAGAAATCATCATCTTCTACCTCAAAGAGGTCAAGAAAATACTCAAGACTTTGGATATGTTTTTCAACAGTAATATTGGCATTCTCTCCATCAAACCTGGGCAGATTATTGATGTAATTGACATGGAGGTCATGGAGAATAGGAGGAAAATCTAGAGGCTTGTATCAGTCTGGGAATTTTACAAGCACATGAGATGAAGCAAGAGGCTTACAACCATCTAGAGGTTTAGCAAGAGTAGGAGATAAAGCAGGAGACTTATGTCTCACTAGGAATTCTACAGGTGCATCTGGGATGTGCACAGGTGTATGAGTATGTACATAATCTACAATTTGGGATCTGATCTCTTGGGGCTCATCAATCAATAGGTGGTCAATTTAGTGGTCAATATAATCTTCAGCAATATACGTTTGATCAGGCTTAGAATAAGACAAAACATAATTGCATATAAAACCAAAGATGTCTTGAATGCAATTTGAGCTTTGAGTACCTGGTCTTTCTAGGTTTCTTGGCCATGCTTTAGGTTTTTCCTCCAATGGAGTCTTTGAGTCGGCACTGTCTGGAGCTGGTTGGAGTCGCTAGGTGAATGATCTCAACCTTCTTGTGTCTGGTCACTGTTCACCATTAGTGATCAGATTTGGAGATTTGAAGTGTACTACTGGGGAGAGTTCCCTAGTATGGTCGCCATTCTGTTAGCACTCTATAATTTTCCCAAGGATGTGATGGCAGTCACAGAGGCAACATCAAAACCACTTCAAGTCTTGGATATAGCCCTCCAAGAATCATAGAGGGATATCTTTGTTTGATATAACTTTGTTTGAAGAGAATATTAGGCTAGCTATGCAGAATAAGATAAGTTTCTGAGTTGGGTAGGTGCAACAAAGAGGAACCATGGGCAATGGAGTCACAATCTGAGATTTAATCAAAAAACAAATCCTACATACAGCCTTATAGGGAAAGGTAGGAAAATCACTGGATTCTTCATAAGCTTGGGGTATGGCAGAGGGGGAAAATTGTTAAGAGGTCAAATTAAAGACAGAGCAGTAAAGAATTTTGCATTTAACTTTTAGTGGAAAACATTGACATTGCTTTAAACTGGGAACATGGTGTTTTTACACAAATCTTGATCTTAAATCTCTTGGAAACAATGGAGAAGACAAACATATATGATAACAGAGGAAAAAAAAATCACAATGAGAAAAAAATTCACTAATGAATTTGACACAAGAATCCTGTAACTGTTGCGACTGTATTATTTGAATTGATGAAAAATACAGTTGGCTCTGTGAGCTCTAATACAAGATTTAAATCGTGGTCCCTGACTAATCAACCCTTTTACATTAAAAATAATCTCTATAAATAGGATATGTCTCCCCATAAGTTTCGGAATTTGGATTCAACCGTCTCGGCCAAAAATAACCACGAATCCCCCAAAATCTGGAACTGCCTGCCATGAAAGATGGGCCTAATTTCTGCAAAAAAGGGGTCTGAATAGACATCGTTTTCTCTTCAATGCTGACACCTGGGAAACAAATGAAGTATTTTATGGTATATGGGAATGTGATAGAAACAAACCTCCTTTGGTTTCGCCAAATTCGCCTCCATCTGGCCATAATAGCTCTTGCAAGATCGGGACTGTAACAGAAAAACTGAAAATCCGAAAAAAAGAGGCTGAAAGACAGCTTCGATTCTCCTTGCTCATGGAACCTGTGAAAAAAATGAGAGAGGGTTTTTTTCTTCATTCCATTACCGAGAAAAATCTCTCTCTTTTTTTAAAAATTCATTTTCATTTTCCCAGAAACGGCCTCGGATGAAGACATGATGAACAGGCAAAAATGGACGAAAAATGAGAAAAGCAGTTTGTTTTTGGGATGGGTGGTATTCTGGACACCCCGAGGTGGTAAGAGGTTTTTTTTGGGAGGGGTACACTGGGATGTGGGGGAGACAACTTTCCAGGGGGTGGTTTTTAGAAGCTACCATTCCGAACACCCCTCTCGTTAAGTTTCAGATAGTGAGGGGGGGTCCGGAATTTTTAATGACCGTTGATTTGATTTAAGTTGTTTGATGTGAATGAGAGTGTACGGGGGGGTATTTGGGTCGGTAGACTTAGGGTAGTGTATTTTTTTAATTTTTTTAGTTTTTGTTTTTAATATTATTTCAATACGTTTTGTTTTATGTATTTTATATGTGTGTTTTATATATGTTTTGTGTTTTGTTTTAATTTTTTGTTTTTAACATATGTTATTGTATTATTAATTATTATATTTTTTTATTATATTTTAATTGTTTTATTATTATTATTATTATTATATTTTGTTTTATTTAATGTTTAATATATGTATTTTTATATTGTTTTTTAATTTGTTTTTTAATCAATTTAAATTAATCAAACTCTACCCTAATTACTAACTTAGATAATTAACTTAATTATTAATTAATTAATTAATTAATTAATAATTGATTAATTATTAACTAGTTAGTTATCAGCTAGTTTAACCAATTCTAACTATACTAACATTATTATTTAATCTAATTAACTTATTGTTCTTTGTGTTTATCCTAAGTTTGATTATTCATGGATGGGTGATGGGCGAGAGGTAGTCAACGGGACAAAAGGACAAGGGAGTGAGGGCGTGGCGTGGATGAAGGATGCAATAGGGTGATGGGGGAGTGAGTGAAATGAATGGAGGGGAGAAACGAGACAACCGATCCAGACTTCGTCATCACGAGAGAAAACGCCAAATCAACAGTTGAAGAATTGAGTTACCTATGATTATAGGTCCCCAACAAAACCTTGGGTGAGTAAACCACCCAAGCGGCTTCAGCCAAGTTTCGTGTATGACAACTCTCTCCGTCTACGAATCCTAGGTAAACCGAAGACTCCATTGACATCTGCCAACAAAGGGAAAAGACGATAAGAAATATGAAGACGGAAAGAAAGGGGGAAAGATATATACACTAAATTACATTAGTATACAAAGATTTTTTCCTAATCCTAGGGCTCAAGCGTAGTATCTTTTCAAGTAGACCCCATTTATGGGCTTGGCCAACTTATTCCCTTCATAATATTCTAACTCATAGGATCCTTTTTCTAGAACACGTCGCACGATGTAAGGACTGTTCCACATGGGTTTAAACTTGCCTACCCCCAATGGTTCTTTGGCTTGATCATACAAGAGGACCAAGTCACCCTCAGTGTACAATTAAGGATATACATACTTATCAAACTGGACCTTGACACGTATTTTTTTCTTCTTGATAGCCGTAGAGGCATCTCGATGCTACTCATCAAGAATCTCTAGGTGTACAAGGCGTCATTCGAGATCAGAGGTGTCAGGTAGGAGCGAAACTACCAACTTAAGAGAAGGGATTTCACATTCAATAGGTAAAATTGAATCCACACTGTGTACTAATTGGAAAAGGGAAAATATGGTCGCAGTCTTGACCGAGGTTCGGTATGCCCAGAGTGTGGGATATAGCATGATATTCCAATCGGATTTACTCTTACTGACAAATTTTTTCAAAATGGTCTTGAGAGACTTGTTGATGACCTCTAATTGTCCATTTTCCTGGGGGTAATAAGGAGAATAATTACCATGTCTAAAACCCATATTAGCTTCTAGTTCTTCCATCATATAATTATGAAAGTGAATGCCATGATCATTAACAATATCACTCGGGATACCGAACTAGACGATAATTTGATTGAATATGAAGAAGGAAACAATCTTCCCATCGGATTTAACCATAGGCATGGCCTCATCCCACTTAGTAAATTAGTCGACAACCAAGATAATGTGTTGATTCCCCCCAACCAAAGTTGGGTTGCAATCTACGAAGTCCACGCCCCACTTGGTGAAGGGAACGATGGTAATGACTGGGTGAAGAGGGGTTGGATGCGAGCACATTTTCCAAGTGAAAACCTAGCAAGGGTGACACTTCTTAACTGCTTCAATATAATATTTAAAGGTACTAGGCTAGAAATAACCGGCTTGCAAATTTTTTTAGGGTGTCACAAGCCTGGATAGATGACCACCACAAGCCCCACTGTGGCAATCATTTAGAGCAGACTCTGCTTCTACGTGAGTTAAAAAATGACACAAGATATTGTCTATTCCTTGGTGATACAAAGTGTCACTGACGATAGTATATTTCTTATCTTGGTATCTTATATGTTGTCGGTCATCTCGTGAGAGATGCTGAGGGAAATTCAAGGTCTGAAGATATAGAACAATGTATCCATATCGGGGGTCAGACGATGAGACAAGACAAATTTGTTCATCTACAAACGAATCAACATGGATAACATCCTCATCTAATCATGGAAAATCATATATTAGCTATGCGAAGACTAGGGATTTATTAGATTTCGTGGAAGCAAAATCGAGATCAAACTCTTTTAAAATGACAATCCATTTATTATATTTTCCCCCTATGATATGCTTGGTAAGGACGTATTGAAATGGATTGACATCAACAACCACAATAGTCTTACAAAGTAATATATAGTGATGCAAACGTTGGACTGTGTGAACAACAACCAAAGCTAGCTTTTCAACATGAGAGTAATTAAGTTCAGGATCGACTAAAGTTTGACTAAGATAGTAGACGACATTCTAATGGAGCTCATCATCCTCCTGAACTAGGACCATGTTAATCGTATCCTCAGACATGGCAATATAAAGAAAGTAATCTCTACTGTAGTCAGGAGGATTCACCAAAGGTGTCGATACCAAGGATTTCTTCAAGGCATCGAAGGACTCTTGGGCCCTCTCATCCCAGATAAAAGGGGCATCCTTATTCAAAAAATGCATGAAACCCTTCGTGATAGTGGCATAGTTCACTATAAACTGATGAAGAAATTTAGATTTTCCATGTAAACCTTGAAGTTGTCTAATCATGCACGGGGGACGCAACCGAAGTATTGCCTCAATCATTAGTGGATCCACCATGATCCTTGTCTTGAAAACTAGAAAACCCAAAAGATGACCAGACTTAATGCAAAAGATGCACTTGTGAGGGTTCAACTGGATTCTATAGTAAGGACATCTTTCAAAAACAAGTCGAAGGTGTATAACGTGATCCGCTCTCTTGCAAGAGTGAGTAGCAAGATCATCAAGGTAAGCTTCAACTATGTGCTTAAGATCGTGAAAAGTGAAAGTCATGGCACGTTGAAAGGTTGATCTGGTGTTTTTAAGGCCGAAAGGAATTTTTCAATATGCAAAAGAACCCCGAGGAAAAATAAATGTCGTGTTGTGTTGATACTGGAGTTTAATTTGAATCTAGTTATATCCTGAAAATCCTTCCATAAAGAAAATACTTCGCTTCCTGCACACTCGTCGAGAATATAATCGATGAAAGGTGTGTGAAAGTTGTCTTTAGGACAGGCCTTGTTCAGGTCACGAAAGTCCATACATGCATGGATGGTTCCTTGCTTCTTATCCACAGGAATGGGGTTGGATACCCATTTGGTCAAGGGAATAGGGTATATGAAGCCAACATTAAGTAGCTTCTCCACCTCTGCCTTAATAGCATGGGCCTTTTGAGGGTTTACAACTCTAAGATGTTGTTGAACAGGTTTAGCATCCGAATAAGTTCTAATCTTATGTTCGAAAATACGAGTGCCGATTCCTAGTATCTCTTCATAAGACCAAGCAAATGAGTCTCGAAATTCCTTGAAGATTTTAGTGTAGATCAAGATTTCTTTTGACAAACAATATGCACTTATATTTACATTTTTAACCTTTCCAGGGGTGCGAGAGATGTCGATCATGACTGTAGGATAAATATTCTCCATGTTTCCTTCAACATAAATTTCATGTGTATCAAGTGGAGCTACGATGTGATCGACTATCTCACTCAAAGTAGATCGAAAGTCATCTTGTTTGATTATTTCAAGCTCTGGGAGGAAAAAAGAGCGATGATGCATATCATCCCAAGGTTTGTCGGAACCATTCATGGCTTCAATGCTAGATTCGTTCGAAGGAAAAGTCCCATCGAGGCAATCATGTGAACAAGACAACGAAGTGTCCAACATGACCCTAAGCATGTGATCATCCTTGTCTATCAGTGAGGGAACATGATTGGGATCGAACGAAGAGTCAAGAACAACTTGATATGCAATCTCTACTATCGATAGTGGCATGGCCATTCCAGCATGCAATTGGCCTTCACAAGACGAATACGGGGAAGGTAGGTTCCACTGGTCACTAAATTAAGAAGTACATAATGGAGTGGACCTGCCTGTTGAGACAAGCCTATTGGACATGGCATAAACATGATGGTTCAGTGAAAAGAAGTTGAAAGTACCCATAAGGGAAGAATACATTCTGACACTGATATTCTCAGTGGCTGGCTGAGAATTGTCGATCACAGGGATCGAAGGTCCAAGAGATGCATTAGGCCTAGAGCATGCAAAGGATAACTAATCGATCGTCACAATCTTCCCTTCATGAGGAAACAAAGAGTATAGAAGATGGAAAACATGATGACAATCATAGCATAAGTCCAATTGTGACCCAGTAACAGGTTATAATCAAGAGGCGCATGAAATACCTCTACCTCCACCTCTACCATCTTCCCACTTAACTGGACCATAAAGGTAGGGAGAATACTGTGAGGGCAGAAGGAATGACCGTCAAAATAAGTCAACATGTTCGATGACTTGGAAAGAGTTAGAGAACTAAGAGATTTCAAACAGACCAGGGACATCACACACATAGTAGCTCCTTCATCAAAAACCGCATGTTTGATGGTATACTTTGAGTACTCCACGTGGATTTGGAAATCCACATGGTAAGGCAAGCGAGCCCTAACACCTGTGACGTCAAACTTGATAAATTTTGAGCCACTGGGTTCTAGAGATTCTAAAGAAAAGAATAAGGCATTCCTCTGTGAGGGACATGTTTGGAGTATGCCCCAAGCCAACATCGCACATGGGGTTTGACCCAGGTCCTCAACAATAGAGTATTTATGGGCGGCTCTATAATTTGGATTATGGGTAGAATGCTTGAGTACTCCTTTAGGAATATGAGGCAGTGGCTTTGGTTTCTCAATCTATAAAGTCATCTTCGAAGGAAGAGGAGGAGATTCTAGACTAGGAATAACTTGTTTAGAGATATAGTCTCAAGATCGAGTGGCTACGTCAATTTTCGCATCGACCATATTGATACATAAACGATCACCATCTTGTGACTGCTAGTTTTGACTTCCATCATTTGTATTTCCGACATTTAAGGAGCTCGAGGCTAAGTGTTGATTATGTGGGAATGGATTCATTAACATGACAGGCGATTGAGATAATGGCTTCGCAGCTTCTTGAAGTTTGGGGCATAAATGGGTAAGGTGGTCATCTGTACAAAGCTTACAGGGAATCTTCACCTTATGTCTTTCTCATTTTCCCTCTCCAGCATTATTACCCATGTTCTCATTATTAGCATTGTCCTTGGGTTTATTAACATTTTTCCCACCCTTATGAGTATTACGTCCTTTCTTATTATTCCCTCCTATTTGTTGGTTACCATTTGGGTTGGCTGAAGATTTCACATAATGTACATCCGCCCACTGAGTGGGGTTGGAAGACACATACAAAGTTGGCCCTCTTGCATACTGTATTAGAGACAACTCTTTCAACTGGTTTTTCACCGAGTCTGTGAACTTTACATTGGCAAAATTTACAATGCCATCGGCATGAGGTCTAATCTTTTGCCTAGGGTCATAAGTACACCATGGTGCACCAATAAGAAGGTGGTATAATATCCTAGACTGAGCGTATATCAATTCTAATTGTAGGGCTCTAAAGATCTCTTCTTCCTCAATGGTAACCTCGGAAGTGGCAACGTCCTTCGAGATATGAGTGTGTAAAGACTTAAGAAACCATTCTAAAAGAAAGGTCAGGGGTATAGGGGTCTTAATCAACCTCTTTCGTCTACACCACTATTGGATATGGTCTGAGATATGAGTAGTAGTGTCCTGGCATAAAGTTGACAACAATTCTAGGCCAGCATCGTAACAAATGGGAAACTGGAAGTGGTTAAGAAATAACAACACCAACTGACTAAAATTCCCATATGCCCCCCTAGGTAGCTCAATATACCATTTCATAACAACTCTAATGATGGTGCATTGAAATAATCTTAATTGAATAGAGTAGTCATTAAGGGAATTTGATGAGCACCAAAGGTGAAAGGTAGTGATGTGATCACCAAGATACTCTCCATTCTTACCCTCGAACTTCGAGATGTAATAAGGAATTTTGGTGGGGACGGGGGGCCATGTAGGATCATGAATGACAGGGTCATTCATTAAATTAGACAAATCTGGTAGATTAATCATGGCGAGAAAAGGGAGACGGGGTTGCGACATTTGGCCCCAACCTCTCGGGAAAGACTATGCTTGTGGAACTACAGGCCATCCAAGGTTCTAGTAAACACCATGGCATAAGGATATCCTCTGAGCTGGTTCATATAGGGTTGGTTGGGCATCATTCCAATAGGAATGTTTTATTGAGGATTATAGAAATTGCCCCTAGCCGGATTGGATTCAGGTTGGGGGTTTCCCAAAAGCGTGAAACTGACCTCCTCTGGGTGGGAACTTGGAGGATAGAGGCAGATTCGTCAAGCCAAAAGTATTGGTCAAAACCTACACTAAGGAGGTATGGTTGTAAGACAAAACTTGAGCCAAAGCTTGTCTTCTAGGTTGACTATTCCATCTAGAAGTAGGAGGATTGGACCCGGGCTTAAAAGAAGGCATGCCTCCCATATTAGGAGTCATTTGAGGGATCTGAGATCCACCAAATGAAAAAGGAGTGTAGGGAGGTGTACTTCCCCCAAGCCCAATGATAGAATTAGAGCCAACAACTGGGATGGAGTTCAAAAACTGTGAAGTGAAGTTGGGCATACCATAAGAAAATGGACTAGAATCCATAGGGATGGACTGAACATTGTATCTGGGTTCGAGGCGGTAGCTTGAGAATTCACTATAGGTTGGGCCATAGTAATTATAGTTTCCTCCGGCACAATAAACATGGAGGTTGAAGGAGTCAAAGGGGTGCCATTAACTATAGTAAGTATGGGAGTCGAAGAGCTCCCAGTATTCTGAAGACTAGGTTCAATACTCATCCTTGTAGAATCACAAGTCTGAACAGTGGATGTGTTTGTACCACTCCTAATAACTCTATGCCTTTTAGAAGGAAAATAACCAAAATCCGGTGGTAACTATAACAAGCGACGGGACTGGCGGGGAGGTTGGTCTGACTCTATGATGACTTAAGACTCTAAAGATAAACGAATACATCCTAAGGCCAACTAGTAATCAAAGAGCACACCAAAATTCAAATGACCAATATGCATGCAAATGGGGTAAAGTGATTGAGTGGCCTCCCTCCCTAAAGAAGGTATGTCTCGCCCAAGAGGGGCCTGAGACTCCCTGCTAAAGATTGAAGGTAACAAAATCAGTTATAAGGGCCCTTGTGGGCTTAACAACCAGCCAGTCATATCCCCTCAGAGAGGTAATACTCCATAAAGGATTTGTGTTTTCCGACCCTTATTTGACCCAGGGTACCTGCAGAATAACCCCTGGAAGTAACCTATGAGACACCTAAGTCAAGAAACTAATAAACCATTATATAAGAAATGCACATGAAAGTAGTCATAAGTCAGGTCCACCATATGGGAAGGGTAGCAAAGCCTAAAACCTTGAAAGTACCACCTCTCATAGAGGTAAAGGAACTAGTAGGATCCCCAGATACAAATATATCCCCATAAATATATCTGACACTAGGAAGGTATCGAGGGGATTTCCCTTCAATCGACTTCATGCGACCTCTTGATTAACTCCAGTGTGAGTGGAGCCTCCTAATCTTACCAATTATACAATGGATTTCTCCATTGCCTGACTCAGATAAATATGTTGATTTAATTTTCTTGGAGAAGTTTACTCACAAAATCCTATTCCAAGGCACTAAATCCTAGGCTAGTTTTTGCACCCTAGAAAATAAAATTGTGACTAATCAATTTTAAATTCTAGCGTTGATTTTAATGTCTGTGATTACTCAAAAAGGTATGGTAGTGAAACTCATGGTGTTATGACTCTACAAGAAAAGTAAATATGAAATAATGCAAAGTCCTAACTTTAAATTTCAATGAATGATATGCTTCTAAAAACCAATGCAATTTTCAAATTCAACTCTGTAATTCCGAAGTAAAATGAAATCTTTCACTATATGCACTAAGCTAGTGATAATGACTTCAAAAGGCAAAAATGCCTATTTTTTTTGTATTTTCAATATAACAAAATTGAAAATGCATGGACTAAAATGTAACTTGATATATAGCCCTATTGTGTATAAAAAAGAGATAACTCAAGCAGGATACCAAGCAACAAAACACCCAGCCCAATGTGCAAGGACAATAAAAATGAAAAGATGAAAAGATGAAAAGAAAGAATTTGCCCATAAATTCAACCAAAAGAAGGTTTCTTGTCATGCCACAAGAACTCAACAGACACTACAGAGACCTAAGAAGACATAGAAAACATCAAATCCCACCCAACAAACACCAAACTAGGCAAAAAGGGCAAGGAAAACTGATGTGCGCAACTGTTCAGGAAAACAAAGCATATATACGCAACTTGCAGTGAGATAGACCACATGTATACGTGACTGTCAAGGAAAAAGGCATGTATATGCTTTAAAACAAGGCCAGGCAAGGGAGAAAAGATGAAAAATCAGACCCAGAGTGAACAGGATTTGTCAAGCAATGATATGACAAGAACCACAATAGAAACGAGAGAAATCCAAGGAGAAAAGTACTTCAAACCCTAAGGAAGAAGATTCAATCCCCAGTATAGTCACCAATTATGTTACGAGGACAATCTCTCTATGGCTAGGGTAAACCACAACATATGGAAATGACTGCAGAAATCAACTCTACTCCAAACATATGATATATAAACCAATATGCAAGCAATATAAGAAAGAGACCTACCTCGTCCAGATGTTCAATGAAGTCCACCGTTGAGCACTTGAACCCAAATCTATATACCCGCAACTAGTTCTCAACAAAAAATCAAAGCAATCATATGGTGATAATGTAAAAGGTTAGCACATTAGATAGCATAATCCATTAATAAACATAACAAATACACCCATGGATAATAACTCATATATTTACAAGATATCAATTGGACAAGAAAAGAGTAATTCTATTAATAAATGATCAGCAGAAGTGAAAATATTATAGGCTTCTGTGTTGGCACGGTTCGAAACTGAGAAACTAAGTTCCTTCCAGCTGGGCCTCCACCACTTCGATCCTCCACCAAAGGAAAGCTCATAGAAGGGAAACAATGGGGTTCTCCATCAATAAGGGAAGAGCTTGGGGGCTGAACACTGTGTTCAGATTTAAAGGACAAAGGGATGCAGAGTCAATATGTGTAAATTCTAACCTTGTACAATATCTACTGCAAACTGATATTCAGAAAAGAACAGAAAAGATACAATGGAAAATACAAACATTACACAGAGATTTTTCACCTGGAAACC
>JZKD02S2178768.1:101790-118681 GCA_000966675.3 Picea glauca | reverse complement strand
TTGATTAATTACCGCATTAACGGCAGGGATAGTCGGAATGTGTGGGGCCATTGTCGAATGGGCCGTCTGGAGGGGAATAGTAGACCTTGGGCCATCGGACGGTATGTTCGGACCAACGGTTGGTGTGGCTGTAAAAGTGGTAGTACCAGTGAAGTGATTTGGGGGTACAATATAGGGAAAAAATGCATCGACACCTTCTCTTGTTCCATAAATATATCACACCAAGCGTGGTGGACTCCGAACGACATCCGTAGTCCAAAAAGGGTCACTGGTTAAAGGGTTTTGAGAAGACCCGGTCGGAATGTCAGAAGGATTGATGACAACAAATTATCCATTGGAATTCAGGTGGAGGATCTGTCATTCGTACCCCTCCGAAATGCGATAAGCTTCTAGAGATTCTGAGACAATTAAAAAACTCTCCAAAGGGATGGGAACTTCTTCCTGGGAAGTTGTAGTGTTTTGAACCTCGCTCTGTTGAGGAGATTCCTCCGTAGAATGAGGGGGTAAAGTGGTGTCTCCTTCCATGTTTTCTGGAGGAAGTCCCTGTAGCCTCCGCGAGCGTCGTGGAGGGTCGATGTTGGCGAAAAAGAGTTGACGTAAGAAATCTATGGCCAACTAGCGAAAAGAAACAACACACGCTAAAAAGATCTAAGAATCACAACCAAACAAATAGGACCTTTTTTTGATGACCGTACTAGTTGGTGATGAAATCCAACGTTGCGTGATCAAGTCCAGAAGGGGTGGGGGTAGGTTGGAACAGTTACAATGGCGACCTGCTTAACGGACTTACGCCTTGGTGCAATCTTCCACGCGGTAATTGTGGATTTACCCTCCAAGGAGCCCGAGTGATTTTGACCAATGTATGCTCCAAGTACAGTGAGACTTCCCGTCACTGTCACCTTGTGTAAGACCCTAAATATTATGGCTACTAAGGTTACCAATTCCCAGTCAGCCCCTAGGTGGGAATAGTCGACAGTCCTATCGGAACGTACAGGTAGGGTATCAAGCCCGAAATCAACTAGAAGGCTTCCACACAGTAATTTTGGATTTACCTCAAAGTGACCCCCATAATACGATCTGACCACCACAATTAGTTAAACCACAGAGGGTTAGTCCCCGTAGCTTACCCGAATGCGACCTCGTGCGTAACCCCTGTGTGAGAGGGGGATCCCAGGCAGACTTATACGATAATTGGATTTGACTCTCCCTAACTCAGGATGTTACTGTTTGTTTTGGAAACTTTGGAGAGTTATGGTCACAGCCTAATCCAAAGTACTACACCTATTCTACTGTTGGTGGAGGATCCTAGCGAAGAAAAAGTTCTAGATAATTTTTAATTAGCGTTGATTTTTATGGTTGTTCTTTACGCAAAAAGGGGTGTATGGAAGTGAAACAAATGGAATTATGACTCATACCCAAAGAATGCATTGAATATGATAAGCAATCATTTTTATTCGATGAACGTCTATCTAAGGGAGAGAGAGAGTTCTTTTCACTTCATAAGCATGAATACGGAGTGTCCTCAAACAATTCTTTTTCTCAATCAAATCCTGATGTAATGAAAAAACTTTTAAATGCCTTATAATATGCACAATCAATCATGGAGATGCTTTTTCATTGTTCGTATATGAGTTAAAGATCAATTCAACACAATGCTTGTCTTGCTAATTGTCTTTGTATGAATGAAAATCAAACTAGCACAAGCTAAAGTCATACAAACAATGCACCCTTTCGTTGCAATCAAAACGAAAAGCGAAAGAAAAGAAACAATCAAAGAGAAAACAAAATTCACACCCAAAAAGAAAAATTTGAAGAACAATGACCTTGAATGAAATTGAGATAAAGAGATCTGTAGGCCTTTGATGACCTTCACCAAGGTTATCACTCAACTAAACAGAGAGAAAGACAATGCATGAGTCTTGGACTCTAATCAACGAGAAAACTCAATAAAAGTAGTGAAGAAGGCTACAAAATCCAACCATGAAGGTGTTTGTTCTTCCAGAATACAGATGTCAAGGTTGAAAGGGAAGAAACATTGACTCACAAGGTTACTCAGCAGAAGAGACACAGAGGCAAAATCCAAAAAAATGCAATTCTGGAAGGTTTTTTGAGCCAAAGAGGGTTGGCGCTCTGTTGCCAAAGGAAAGGAGAATTATAGAGCTCTGTGCAAAGCTATTAGGAGCATTGGCACTCTGTTAACACTAAGACAGAGGCGCCAGGGTCTGAAACTCCAAAAATTGTCAAAAAAAATAAAAAAAATGCAATCCAATTCTGACAATTATGTTGAGTGTGATGGGGTAGGGAGCCAATCAGCTCATGAAACCAATCAAAAGAGGAGTGAACCAAGTCTAAAAAAATCAAGGGATAGAACTAGGTCAATAAGGAGAAATCTAAACAAGAGGTTTCGATTTGAGGCTATCTCCCCAGTGGAGTCGCCAGTTTCTGTTGTAGGAAAATCTCCCTGTGGACAAGTAGATTGCCTCTAAGAGCTGGACCTTAATGCTAGATAGAAAAATGATTAACGTGGACACTGACTTCCTTTCAAATCTATATAAACTAATACATGAGAAGGAAGGATAACAAAAGTACCTCTTTATCGACATTTGTCCCTGCACGCTCCGAGTTGCGCTCCAATCCTTTGCTGCTCGCTGAGTTCTGCAGACAAACAAGATACGACTACTTCCTACTCTATTGGTATTAGCTTGAAAACAGATCTATCAATTGATGATAATTTCATGTAACATCAGACACAAACTAGAAAGAAACAGGCCAAGCGTGTCATATTAATGAGAATAACGACAACAGTACTTACAATCGTAGATGTGAATGTGACAGCTTCGTCAAGTCCCCTTCGTCTAACCCTTGATCGAAAGATCCACAACCTGACTAACAACAATTTCACTGATCACTTCTCCTTTGGCTGACTGTGTGTTTTCTATGAGATCATAGGTTTCATGCTAGCAATTCTTCCCCCTTTCCACCATCATAGAGCTTTCTTATATAGGTTGAGAGGAGCTTAACCTCTTGAGTTATCTTTAGAACAAGTTGGGAACCTCCTCCTTAGATCAAGGATCTCCTGATGAAACCAAGAATTCGAGTAAAACTGCCTCCTAATCTCGAAAGATCCTTTCCTCATTCTCCTCAATGGGTCAACAACTGCCCCAGATTAGGAAGCGCTCCTTCAAAAGGGGCATCAGAGTGCTAGAACGCTCCCTAAGAAGCTTAAGGGGAGCGCCAGCGCTTCAAAAGTGAGTATCACTCCTTCAGAGGGGTGGGGAAGCGTTATAATGCTCCCTGAGGCCTTATAGGGGAGTGCCAACACTTCTGAGGCTATTTTACAGGAGCGTTCACCCTCAAAACTCTTGATTGAAAGCTCTTCTCAGGTTTTAAGAGTTATTTGACTCCAGTGAACCAGTTCTTCTTCTTCAAATCAAGTACATAAGATGTTTTAAGTGTCTCCTTAGTGTCGTCATTATGGAAATATGCTTAAACAACATTTGTGACACTTGTGACCAACTTGCGACACTTGCGAAAGTTGTAAGGAAGTTGCGACACTTACGACAATTGAGAGGAATATGCGACACTTATCCAGTCGAGTAATTTTGATGTGTAACAGAGGCAGTTACAAACGACTCTCAAACCTTGTTGGGGGATCTCGCCTATTTATTCATAGATGATTTTTAATGTAAGGGTTGTTGAGTTCACGCCTAGGCAGGCTGGGAGCACTGTAACTCCTATCAGAGATTTTCCAGAAATAAAAAGAAATGTTAAACAGGATTCATGTATGTTAGCTATTGTTGAAGTTTTTCCCTCGTCATTGAATGTGTATCTGCCTTTGTTATCACTGTGTTGTCTGTCTGATATTTTAAAAGGAGTTAAAGTTACAGGATTTATCTATGCATACCCTGTTTTCTAACTTTTAAAAAATCTAAATGTTTGTCTTCTGATGTTGTGTTGAAGAAATTCTTAAATGCTTCTTTCCTATGATTGATAATCTCACATTTTCTGCTAATCCATCACTTATTCCCAAAGAATCCAATAGTTGCATTATCTCGCCCTGTGAAAAGACTTCTTATAAACTGTTATCTGATCTCTATCTTTGTGAATAGACCCCATAGCCCAATGGTCTTCTTTTGTTGTCTCAACTAGAAAACCCCAAGAATGTATCATATTCTGCATAGCTAGCCTAATATCCTCTTCCAACAAATTTATATTAGACAGAGAGATCCCTCTTTGAGTCTTGGAGGGCTAGATCCAAGACTCGAAGTGGTTTTGATGTTGCCTCTGTATCTGCCTCACATCCTTGGGAAAATTACAGAGTGCTAATATATCTAAGGGTGCCCTAAATGGCCCCTTGTTCACACTAAGAATTGGCTTCATAATGCCTCAAATCTATGCTATAAAAGGAGGCCATGGGTGCACTATATTTTCAAGGAATTTATTTATATTGTTATGTTGTTGATATTCCCTTGGAGGATCGTCTTTCCTCATCAAGGGCATGCAAGCACCATTTCTTTTGTCCATTCACATCACCTCTTGAGTGAATGTGCTTTGGATTCTCTTCACCATTTCATTCTAGTTGGTTACTTGTAAGAAGAGCTCAATATTTTGGGGTCCAAGATCCCTCCCTTGGAGGAAGAGGGAACCCATACATATCCATTTCTCTTTGGTGTTTTCTTTCCACTAATACAATCCTTTCCATTGGTGGCATGAATGTTGTTTATTTCTTTTTCTGATGTCCTTATGCACTCTAGTTTAGTTTCTTTTAATGTTCTTAGTTTAGTTCTTGGCTTATATTTTATGCTTTATACTTCTAACTCTTTCCTTCACTGTTTTATTCCCTAGCTAACCCAACTGAGATTGTAAGCATCTCTATTTTGCTCATTTAGGTGATAAAAGAGGTGCAACCGATTGGTGACTCCACTGGGGAAGGAGGGGAAGGATATAAATTTCCTCCCCCATTTGGATTATTTTATCTCTTCCTTTTGTATATTTAACTTGAAAGAACCATAACCGGCCCAAGCCGACCTACAGAAAGCCAAATTCAAAGCTGAGTTGAGAGAATTTCATCTGAAATTTTCCTTACGGCCGTGTAACAAAAGTGTGTGGGTGTTTTAGCCCACATGCACGTCTTCAACGCACATGCGCTCAACCCACCGTTTTTCTCAGCACTTTTTGCACACTTGTGCCAAAGGGTCATTTTTTATTAGCGCAATGGCACCACATGCACCTCTGTCTACTCTGTGACCTGCGCATCTTCTCAGAAAGTCACACATTGTAAGGGTTTTTATGATTTTTTGAGGGCCCTTAGCCTTCTTAAGCCTAATTCTATGCAAATTGTAATATGCACCACACTTAGATACCCTCTCCATATGAAGGGATTAATCAATACATAGGCACTTAGGGGGTTAAAATCATTATTTTTCCTCTTTTTGCTTTCATTTTTCCGCATGGATGGCTTTCTTTTATTAAAAGTTTAAGTTGGAATCATTCTATATCACATATAAAACTTGCATTGGGACCATAAATTGGATATCAATCGTTGAGTGTGCTCTTCTCTTGCACCTCGAAGTGATTTTTAGAATCGGAAAGAGATTGAGGGAAAATTTTATCTCTCTTAAAAAAGACAAAATCTTTAGGAGAGGACAAGAGCCCCCTACGGACTCCTCTTAGTTCATTTTTTCAAACACACCTTAAGATTGTAAGGGCCCATACATGCCCACATGCTACAAAGATAGGATAGTGATTGATGTTTACTTTCTTAGATTAAATCACTAGGGAAGTTTAAAGGTTTTTTAATGGGCCCATACATGCCCACATGTCCAAAATATAGGATAGTTTTTGAATCTTTCTTAGATTAAATCACACTAGGGAGTTAAAAGATTAGTAAGGACCCACATGTCCACATGCTAGTTTTTTAGGGAATTTAAAAATTTTGCAAGGTTGTGCCAATGCCATTTAGTTAATTAGGAAATCAAGACTTGTAAGGACCACACGAAGTCCACATGCAAAAAGGTGACACCTAATTTATTAAAAATTTGGCACACTTTCACTTGTTCACACACAAAGTTCACCAAATCACTCACATAGTTTTGTCTAGAAATCGTGGAGGTTGAAATAAGTACCCCCCAACGAGATTCCGAAATGCCCCACCCTTTTTTTTCTTGACAAAGATATCCACTCCCACTTAATTTCAACAAGGTTGGTTCACACCCCCAATCGATCAAACAACCACATCTAATTTTTTTCTAAAAACCTACTAAGTTTTCCTTCAAAGGAGGTACCAAAATAAATTTTTTAGTCTAGGTAGGATCTCGGGGGTAGTCATCCAAATAACTCCCCGTTATTTGGTTCTCACATATTCAAACAATAAAAGTTGTCAAATAGGGAGCTTTTAAATCCTCCAAGTCAAGTGTTCCTAACACCATAAGGTAGGGAGATACCTGTGAAGGGTTGAAGGCCGAGGTTTGGTTGTTCTATGTGTCCCTCGTTGAGGCACCCACCTCTTGGATGGGATCCAGCTTGTGACCCATTTCTTAGGCTGAAAATCTAAATGTCTCACTTTTACTGAGGTACCTTGTGACCAAATTTTAGGACATCTACCTAGGTGGCAATTGTGGGCTACAATTGCACCTTGATCGGATTTTTTGTGGCTATTAGGAAATATCACTAGCTCTTTCGGGATATGCACCCTCTACCCCTCATTATAATTGATTACTTCATCCTTCACTAGTTCCTCTTCCGGTGGCTTCAAACCCAACTATTGAGTGCTATTGGAAGGTCCAGTGCTATTTGAGAGTAAGGATGTTACGTCTTTTAGGACATGAGCATTTGTTTTTCTTTGATATCCAACACGGAAAAAAATAACCTACCCACATATATGCTTATGTATCAATTGATTTATGTATGATTCTCTTGTGATTACATGCGATTGAGAATTATATTGTGAAGGTCCCAAAAAAACTATAAAGACTCTTGTTCATTTATTTTCTCTCGTCACCATTCGCACACATCCACTTTGCTAGTCGAACATCATAGGGCAGCCACATAATACCCATCATCCGAGATGCTTTCTAAATCTCCCTCCCATTCTAGGGGGAGTTCCTAGTCTTGCCAACTCATCGACTCCACCTTCTCATACCCCTGTAAGTGCCACTATCTTGGGATCAACTTTGCTTGGTTCCACTTTACTTGGGTCCACTTCCCAAGATAAACCATCCACACACTCCCCTTTTCACGGAAGTGGTGGACAAACTTCTTCTCAAGGAGGAAGTACAACCCCACCTAACCCCCCTCAAAGATTAGGTACATAAAAAACTCACATCATGGATAGAACTAATCCTCCACCACTACCCCAGATGCCATACTTGTACTCCCTCAACATACCAGATATGACTAAGCTCACCAATGATCCTATATTGCATGACCCAGCATGTCCTGCAATGCCTACTAAAATTCCTTCAGACATCCCCAAGTTCGAAGGAAGGGAGGGAGATGACCCTGCCAACCATATCACGACCTTTCACTTATGGTGCTCTTCAAATAGCATCATGGAAGACTCTGTCCGATTGAGGTTATTTCAATGCACACTCTTTGGCCCATTGACCAAGTGGTATGTCGAAGAAAAATCCAGATCCCATGTAACCTTTGAATCCTTGGCCAAAGCATTTTTTACCTTCTTTCAACTACCCATTCATCATGAAAATGGTCTTGAGATACTCTCATAGTTTAAACAAAATTCTTCCATGCACATCCCCAACCACATTCACAAATGGTGTTGGCGACGTAGTCTCTGCAAAGATGAAGCCACACCACAACAATGTCTTAATTGGTTCCTCAAATCACTTTTTCCCTTCCTTACAAAAAATGTGGCTGCCACCTTCCCCCAATTTGAAGAAGAATCCATTAGAAAATCTCAACAATTTGAACTCATTTACTCATATTTAAACTACTTAGATACAGTACTACTTGATGTCGCGAGACCCTTACCCTTCATCCAAGAAAAACCTGGGATGTCTCACTCTGTGGATGGATTGATTGGTACCACGACCCACCACAATCTACCCCCACAACAACCACCTATGTATGGAACACCTCAATATCCACTAGTATATGGACGATCCCCTTATTATCCTCCTCCCCCCTATCAACAACCATACCTTGTTCCCCCACCCATAAGTGGATCCCCACCGACCCCCATGACATGCCCGACTATTCTACCTATCTCTGGAAACACCTCTACCACTTCTTACTCCTAGGCACTAGTGAAAGTGCCACACCTTCCTATTTACCTTATAGATCATTGCCACAATAGAATCCGTACTTCCCATTCCTTGGTCCTCCCCAACCTATTTCTCCTCCACAAGGCCAACCGCATGCTGGGGTTAACTTTGTTCAACCCTCTCCCATTCAGTAAGTCCTCCATTTTGAACAACCGAATATGAAAAATCTGACCCATCCGTTGAATAATGCCAAAAATAAAGGCAAGAACCAAAAAAATAATAATCCAGGACTATGAGGGAACCAAAATCACCCGCAACAAAAACAACCTGCTAGGGGCAACTGAAATCAAGGGAACTAGAACCCCCAAGTCAGAAATAACAACAAACACCAAGGAAAGAACAAAAATAGTCTTCATACCAACATCCCTTGTGCCCTTTGTGGTGAGTATGGCCACTATAATCACCATTTCCCTCAAATTGTTGACTTCAAATAGATGAAAGAATATGGAAATGGATCGCATCCCCTAGTACCCCTTACCCCCTAGCAGGCCCCACAACAATATGTGCAACAACCACCCCCAACTTTCCTACAAAAACTCATTCCTCACCAAGGAGTGATGAACACCCAACACAAGAGGTAGCCTACCCCACCACATATAGGACATTATCCACATGCCGACAATCCCGTGGATCACACTATCCTCCTTACTAGTGAAGAAGAAGTTCTTCTGCAAACACAAACTCGTCAATATAGTGCACCTATTGACTCTGTTCCCACTACCTCAGACACAAACCCAACCACAACTCAACCACCTTTGATTATTCCTCTCCCTAACGCTGAACCCCCCCTTCGGATCCCTCACATCCCATTACGACGAAACCTCAACAACCCTCAGGCTAGGGAAACACACAATTATAGCTTGGTCGATGACTTGGCACAATCTCCTACTGCCATGTCAGTTTTAGAATTCCTTCAGACCTATCCTACACAATGAAAGTCGTTACTTATTTCCCTAGGAGCAGTCGACCCTACTGATACTCACCTCATCACCTTTGATATTGATAGTGGGGAACCCCATTTCCCTACTCTAATCGCTTTCCAAATACCGGTTAAAATTCAGAACATCACCGCTCACCGCTGCATTATTGATGAAGGTGCATCCACATGCATCATGTCCGAAACCATATGGAAGAAACTGGGTTCCCCCAAGATCATACCATCAGCCATCACTTTGAGAGCTTATGATGGATGACCATCCTCTCCTGAAGGGCTCTTTCAAAATGTCCCCGTCGAACTCGGGGTAAAAACTATCCTCATTGACATTGAAGTTATCGATGCCCCATTGGATTAAAACATCCTGTTTGGGCATAGCTACATGTATGCGATGAAGGCTGTAGCTTCTTTTTATTTCATACCATGATGTTCCCCCACAACGGGAAGATCGTCACTATCGACTAAGTGTCGCATTATGAGCCTAACCCTTCCTCCAACATCGATAATATCCTACCCTTTGTTCACACTAATCTCGAGGCTTACCCACTCATCAAAATGGGTCCTAAAATTTCCAAGGATCCATCTTTGCTAGGGACATATCATGGAGCACCCCCTCTCATACATCCCTCAGCACAAGTATGTGCCATCTCATCCAACGGAACTACATCTGAAGATACTCTCTCTCCTAGTGAGACTTCTATTAGCCCTGACGTCCCACTAGTCGCACCACTTCTCCCTCAGGAAACCTCAGACAACTCTTCATCTCTTCCTATTCCTGACCTCCCCCCCTAGGGCCATATCCTGGTTTAGGAAACAATCCCCCAAGCCATTACTCAAATCCCTTTATTTTACCCCCCACTGGGCGTACAATATTTCTAGGTAGCTGCAATGCTTACCATTCCTAATATGGTTCTCACAATACCTATATGGTATCTACATCCACTGAGATGGTTCCCTAACCATCCCTCCCTCCCTAAATAGAGGGAATCCCGATCCAAATTCCAATACTAACCCCCACCACACCACCACCACTCCCACTCACCAACACCACCACTACAACTGGGAGCAGATAGAATAAGAAAGAGCTCGACACTCCTCCTCTCCCATGATTTCATCCTCCTTGTGCACTATGCGAGAAAGATGTACACCCCATTAATAAGTGCCCATACCTCCCTGAGCTATGCAATTTAATTCAACTACCTCAGGAAACGACACCACTGATTGCTTCCTCTACTTCACCCAATACTACTGCCACTATATCCCCTAATACAGGTAGCAAAGGTCTACAAACCAAATTCTCATGTGCCAGCTGTTCAAAGTATGTCCATTAAACCCACCATTGCCCAACATTACCTCAATTTCGTCAGATGCTAACGACATTCCATCGAAGCTCCCAACAAGACCCCCCTCCACCCACATCAGCCCACACACAGGTCACTGACATCCACTATGTCATGACCTCTGTCAATGAACGTATGCGATGTCCTTGCGATCTATGTTAATCACTTGATTACTTCACATATCAATTTCCCATGATCATTGAATATAGGCATCATCAAATGACCCTTATTCCAACCCCTCCCATCCCCCCAACGCCAACGCCACCTGTAGTTCCCCCAATCCCATTGGTCTTCATTACAACACAATGAGGCAGCCAAAAAGTGATCAAAGTCCACCTTTGATCACCATGTTAACCTTTGATCCTTCATCGAAGGCAACCTCATCCTTGCGTATGATATCGCTCACGATACCCTCAACCATGGAAAGTTCGAGTCACTATGGCATGGACCTTACATCATCCAACATTGCCTCACTAAAGGCACATAAATTCTAGACTCTCCCAATGGACACCCTCTCAAAGAACCCGTCAATGGGTTGTACTTAAAGAAATTTTATGCCTAAGCATAGCCAATCCACACTAGACTTTTTCCTTTTCATATGCTTCTTTTAGAGTTTTTAGTCTTCTTTATTCATGCCTTGCATCTATTCCACCATTTGTGTTATTGACAGATGCCTTCTCCATCGGCCTACCACATTGGTTACGCCGACGGAGCTAGTCGGCGGACACAGAATCTCGCTTCGGCCGCTTGGGCCCTCTATTTTCCCTTAGATGAACTACTCCACTCCAGTGGCATATGTTTGGGCTCAGTAACCAATAACCAAGCCGAATACACAACCGTCATTGGCCTCCTCATAGAATCCAATCACTGCTACATCTGTCGCCTTAGTGTCTTACTCAATTCTCAACTCGTTTTCCTCCAGCTCAATAATGTGTAACGTGTCCGCGATCCTTACCTCTTTCACAAATACCTGCAAGTTAGACTCTTATCCCAATAGTTTGATTCAATTACATTTACACATATTCCAAGACAATTTGATAAAATAGCAGATAATATGGCTAACCTAGTGTTAGATTGGCATTTATCACATTAAGATCCCATCACACATACATACAAAGTCTGTCACAGCATATCGATCATACATCATCAAAAGAAATAAAAACAATCAACACATGTGCACATCACAAATGATCCCAAAATGTATATCCATATATATATTTATATATTGGTCAACGTGCCATCAATGTTTACAAAAAATAGTACATCAAGTACAATACCCGTAGGTAGGTGAACCACCTCACCCCTATAGATACAAAAGGTGTCACATCACCATATACAAAATGGGCTCACCAACCTATATAAATATACAAAAATACATATATCGAGGCCCTCATGGCACCTCTAAGGCATCACCACCTGGTCCTCTCTCAGGAGGAGGTTCCCCACCAGCTAGGGGTCCCTCGGGTCCTCGGGGAAACCTGCTAGTCATCACTACCCCTGCTACCACTGCTCTACGGATCAACGTCGACAACTCTGTCGGTAGGCCCACACACTGCTCCAGAACTCCCGCATCTTGGATGTGCATCCACATGCCCTCAGGCACTCCTTGTAGTACCGCCTCTAACCGACGGAGAAAATCCTCAAAATATGCATGTGATGGCACTGCACCTGGATCATCAAAGAAACGCCTCCTTCCTACTCTCTCATCATCGATGGGCCTCTCCCCAGCATCATCCCGTCACCGCCTCTCTCCTGCCTATGGCTCTCCCCGTGGAGGTCTCACCAGCCCCTGATGAGCCAACGCTCTAACCAACTCAACCTCGTGCTTGCGAGGTCCCACATCTACAGACAACAAACACACGATAGCATCAGCATCCACCCATACATAAAATACAATGTTATACTATCTAAAGATCAAAACATCCAATTTAACATCATAGCTCTATGGTCGAACACCTCCCCAGGAGGTAGCACCATCTTTGCATCATCCTGGAAATCCACCCCAAAATATGGATAGCAAAGTATGATATGTGACATCAGACGCCACACTCATCCAGCCTCAGCCGTAAAGTAATGGCCTCCCTCCCCACGACCATGGTGAACCAAAATATTCACCCACCACCTCAATCATGGCTCTCGCACACTAGATGCATCCAAAATAACTCTAGGGCGCAACATAGGCACCCTCTCCAAGGATCTCGCGGGTAGGCATCCAAATAACTCCCCGTCATCTGTTTCTCACATCTTCAAACAATAGAAGTTGTAAAATAGGGAGCTTTTAAATCCTCCAAGTCCAGTGTTCCTAACACCATAACGCAGGGAGATACCCATGAAGGGTTGAAGGTTGAGGTCTGGTTGTTTTGTGCATCCCCTGTTGAGGCACCCACCTCTTGGATGGGATCTAAATGTCACACTTTGACCAAGGTACCTTCTTACCAAATTTTAGGACATCTACCCAGGTGGAAATTGTGGGCTACAATTGCACCTTGATTAGATTTTGTGTGGCTATTGGGAAATATTTCCAGCTCTTTCGGGATATGCACCCTCTACCCCTCATTATAACTGATTACTTCATCCTTCACTAGTTCCTCTTCCGGTGGCTTCGTACCCCACTGTTGAGTGCTATTGGAAGGTCCAATGTTATTTGAGAGGAAGGATGTTACGTATTTTAGGACACGGGCATTTGTTTTTCTTTGTTCTCCCATGTGGACAAAAAGAACCTACCCACATATATTCTTATGTATCAATTGATTTATGTATGATTCTCTTGTGATTACATGCAATTGAGAATTATATTGTGAAGGTCCCCAAAAAATTATAAAGGGTCTTGTTCATTTATTTTCTCTCGTCACCATTCGCACACATCCACTTTGCTAGTCGGACATCATAGGGGACCCACACAATCCTCTTCATTCCAGACACTTTCTAAATATCCCTCCCATTCTAAGGGTAGTTCCTAGTCTTTCCAACTCATCGGCTCCACCTTCTCATACTCATGTAAGTGCCACTATCTTGGGATTAGCCTTACTTGGTTCCACTCTACTTGGGTCCACTTCCCAAGATAAACCATCCACACACTCCCCTTTTCATGGAAGTGGTGGACAAACTTCTTCTCAAGGAGGAAGTACAACCCCACCTAACCCCCCTCAAAGGTCAGGTACACAAAACACTCACATCATGGCTGGAACTAATCCTCCACCACTACCCCAGATGCCATACTTGGCCTCCCTCAACATACTGGATCTGAATAAGCTCACCAATGATCCTATATTGCATGACCCCACATGGCCTGCAATGCCTACTAAACTTCCTTCAGACATCCCCAAGTTCGAAGGAAAGGAGGGAGATGACTTGGCAAGCATATCATGACCTTTCACTTATGGTTCTCTTCAAATGGCATCATGGATGACTTTGTCTGATTGAGGTTATTTCAACACACACTCACTAGCCTATCATCCAAGTGGTATGTTGAAGAAAAATCTGGATCCCATGTAACCTTTGAATCCTTGGCCAAAGCATTTTTTACCTTCTTTCAACTACCCATTCATCATGATAATGGTCTTGAACTACTCTCATAGTTTAAACAAACTTCCACCATGCACATCCTCGACCATGTTCATGAATGGTGTCGGTGACGTAGTCTCTACAAAGATGAAGCCACCCCACAACAATGTCTTAATTGGTTCCTCAAATCACTTGTTTCCCTCGCAAAAGATGTGGCCTCCACCTTCACCCAATCTGAAGAAGAATCTATCAGCAAAGCTCAATAATTCAAACTCATTTACTCACAGTTAAACTACTTATATATAGTACTACCTGATGCCATGAGACCCGTACCCTTCGGCCAATAAAAACTTGTGATGTCTCACTCCGTGGATGGATTGATTGGTACCACGACCCACCAAAATCTACCCCCCCAACAACCAGCTATGTATGGAACACCTCAATATCCACCAATATATGAAGGATCCTCTTATTATCCTCCTCTCCTCTATCAACAACCATACCTTGTTCCCCCACCCATAAGTGGACCCCCGCCAACCCCCATTACATGCCCGATTATTCCACCTAGTTCTAGAAACACCTCTACCACTTCTTACCCCTAAGCACTAGTGAAAGCGCCATGCCTTTCTATGTACCTTACGGATCATTGCCACAACAGAATTCCTACTTCCCATTCCCTAGTTCTCCCCAACCTATTTCTCCTCCACAAGGCCAACCACATACTAGGGTTAACTTTGTTCAACCCTCTCCCTTTCAGCAAATCCACCATTTCAAACAACCGAATACGAAAAATCCGACCCATCCGTTGAATAATTCCAAAAATAAAGGAAAGAACCAAAACAATAATAATCTAGGACCAGGAGGGAACCTAAATCACCCCCAACAAAACCGACCTGCTGGGGGCAACCAAAA
This sequence comes from Picea glauca, assembly GCA_000966675.3. Taxonomy (NCBI): domain Eukaryota; kingdom Viridiplantae; phylum Streptophyta; class Pinopsida; order Pinales; family Pinaceae; genus Picea; species Picea glauca. Next base: position 103,709 of record JZKD02S2178768.1, on the reverse strand, counting down.
TTAGGGGAACCAGAACCCCTAAGGGGGAAATAACAACAAACACCAAGGAAAGAACAAAAATAGTCTTCAGACCAACTTCCCTTGTGCCCTTTGTGGTGAGTATGGCCACTATACTCACCATTTCCCTCAAATCGCTGACTTCAAATGGATGAAAGAATATAGAAATGGATCACATCCCCCAATACACCCTACCCCCTAGCAGGCCCCACAACAATATGTGTAGCAGCCACCCCTGACTTTCCTACAAAAACCCATTCCTCACTGAGGAGTGATGAACAACCAACAGGAGATGTAGCCTGCCCCACCACATATAGGACATTATCCACATCTCGACAATCCTTCGGATCACACTATCCTCCTTACTAGTGAAGAAGAAGTTCTTCTGCAAACACAAACTCATCAATATAGTGCACTTATTGACTCAGTTCCCACTACCTCAGACACAAAACCAACCACAACTTGACCACCTTTGATGATTCCTCTCCCTAACATTGAACCCCCCCTTTGTATCCCTCACATCCCATTACGACGGAACGTCAACAACCCTCAGGCTAGGGTGGCAAACAATTATTGGTGGAAAAACTTCTTCAATTTGGTCACAAGGTACTTCGGTCAAAGTGCGACATTTAGATTTTTGGCCTAAGAAATGGATCACGGGCTGGATCCTATCCAAGAGGTGGGTGCCTCAATAGGGGATGCATGGAACAACCAGACCTTGGCCTTCAACCCTTCACGAGTATCTCCCTGCCTTATGGTGTTAGGAACACTTGACTTGGAGGATTTAAAAGCTCCCTATTTGACAACTTCTATTATTTGAAGATGTGAGAACTAGATAACGTGGAGTTATTTGGATGCCTACCCTCGAGATCCTACCTATTTTGCACAAACTCCCATGATAAACCATCCACACAGTCCCCTTTTCACGGAAGTGGTGGACAAACTTCTTCTTAACGAGGAAGTACAACCCCACCTAACCCCCCTCAAAGGTCAGGTACACAAAGCCCTCACATCATGGCTGCAACTAATCCTCCACCACTACCCCAAATGCCATACTTGCCCTCCCTCAACATATCGGATCTAACTAAGCTCACCAATGATCCTATATTGCATGACCCCACATGACCTGCAATGCCTACTAAACTGCGGTCAAACATCCCCAAGTTCGAAGGAAAGGCAGGAGATGAAAACGCCAACCATATCATGAAATTTCACTTATGGTTCTCTTCAAACAACATCATGGACAACTCTATCTGATTGAGGTTATTTCAACACACACTCACTGGCCCATCAGCCAAGGGGTATGTCGAAGAAAAATCTGCATCCCATGTAACCTTTGAATACTTGGCCAAATCATTTTTGACCTTCTTTCAACTACCCATTTGTCATGACAATGGTATTGAACTACTCTCAGAGTTTAAACAAACTTCTTGCATGCACATCGCCGACCACATTCACGAATGGAGTCGACGACGTAGTCTCTGCAAAGATGAAGCCACCCCACAACAATGTGTCAATTGGTTCCTCAAATCATTTTTTCCCTCCTTGAAAAATATCTGGCCGCCACCTTTCCCCAATCCGAAGAATAAGCCATCAGCAAAGCCCAACAATTCGAACCCATTTACCCCCAGTCAGGATACTTATATACAGTACTACCTGATTCCCTAAGACCCGTACCCTTTGGCCAAGACAATCCTGGGATGTCTCACTATGTGGATGGATTGATTGGTACCACGAACCACCACAATCTACGCCCCCAAAAAACACCTATGTATGGAACACCTCAATATCCACTAGTATATGGAGGATCCCCTTATTATCCTTCTCCCTCCTATCAACAACCATACCCTATTACCCCACCCATAAGTGGACCCCTGCTGACCCCCATGACATGCCCGACTATTCCACCTAGTTTTGGAAAC
>JZKD02S2178768.1:85324-98686 GCA_000966675.3 Picea glauca | reverse complement strand
AGGGCCATATCCCAATTTGGGAAACAATCCCCCTAGCCATTACTCAAATCCCTTTCTTTTACCCCCCACTGGGTGTACAATATTTCCAAGTACCTGTAATTCTTACCCTTCCTAATATGGTGTTGGAAATCACTGTATGGAATCTACATCCCCCTGAGATGGTTCCCCAACCATATCTCCCTCCCCAAAAATATGGAATCCTGATGCAAATTCCATTACTAACCCCCACCACACCAACTCCACCCCCACTCACCAACACCACCACTACAACTAGGGACAGAAGAAAGAAGAAAGATCCCGCCACTGCATCCCCTACTATAGGTAGGAAAGGTCTGTGAACCAAATTCTCATGTGCCATCTGTTCAGAGTATGACCATTACACCCACCATTGCCCGATGTTACCTCGATTTCATTAGACGCTAGCAACAGTTTATCGGAGCTTCCAGCAAGACCTGCCTCCACCTGCATCATCCCACACATAGGTCACTGACATCCACTATGTCATGACCTCTATCAATGAACATATGCGATGTCCTTGCGCTCTATGTGAATCACTTGATCACTTCAGATATCAATGTCCCACGATCATTGAATATAGGTGTCATCAAATGACCCTTATTACAACCCCTCCCATCCCCCCAATGCCAACGCCACCCGTAGTTCCCCCAACACCATCTGCCTTCATTACAACACAATGAGGCAGCCAAAAAGCAATCAAAGGCCACCTTTGATTGCCATGTCAACCTTCGATCATTCAGCGAAGGTGACCTCATCCTTGCGTATGATATCACTCACGATACCCTCGGCCATGGAAAGTTTGAGTCACTATGGCATGGACCTTACATCATCCAACATTGCCTCACTAAAGGTGCATACATTTTGGCCTCTCCCGATGGACACCCTCTCAAATAACTTGTCAATGGGTTGTACTTAAAGAAATTTTACGCCTAAGCGTAGCCAGTCTACACTAGGCTTTTTCCTTTTTGTATTCTTTTTTTAGAGTTTTTAGTCTTATTTTTTCATGCTTTGCATCTAATCCACCATTTGTGTTATTGACAGATGCCTCCTCCATCGACCTACCACATTGGTTACACCGACGGAGCAGGCTAATGGACAAAGAATCTCGCTTCGACGGCTTGGGCCCTCTATTCTCCCTCACATGAACTGCTCCACTCTAGCGGCATATGTTTGGGCTCAGAAACCAACAACCAAACCAAATACACAGTCGTCATTGGCATCCTCGCAAAACCAACCGCTGCCACATCCATCACCTTAGCATCTTACTCAATTCCCAGCTCATTGTCCTCCAGCTCAACAATGTGTATTGTGTCTGCTATCCTTGCCTTTTTCACAAATACCTACAAGTTAGAATTTTATCCCGACAGTTTGATTCAATTACATTTACACATATTCCAAGACAATTTAATAAAATAGAAGATAATATGGCTAACGTAGTGTTAGATTGGCATTTATCACATTAAGATCCCATCACACATACATACAAAATCTGTCACAGCATATCGATCAGACATCATCAAAAGAAATAAAAACAATCAACACATGTGCACATCACAAATGATCCCAAAATGTATATCCACACACACACACACACACACACACACACACAGATATATATATATATATATATATATATATATAGATCGGTAAACATGCCATCAATATTTACAAAAAATAGTACCTCAAGTACAATACTCGAGGGTAAGTGAATAACCTCACCCCTGTTAGATACAAAAGGTGCCACACCACCATTGTTATAAACCTAAATTGCACCACACATGCTTACCTGGCATCAGGCCAACTCATATTCCTTATTTTCCAAAACTCTGTTGAACAACTCTTTGAAAATCTTCTTGTGTAAAGGCCCACGCACCCTAACCTATTACTGCACATGTGTACACGTTGGCTGACTCACAATAGCCCACGTGTACCTACCAAAGCACGAAAAAAGGAAAGTTGGGGATGGAACAAAAAGATATGGGTTAGTTAACTGAAACTCCCGGCCATGTATGGCCGAGGGTTCGTCCAAAACCCTAGCTCCTTCTAGCCTGTAAAATAAGGGGTAGGGGTACCATTAGGAGGAGGAAAAAATATAGCGAAGAAAATCTGCCCATTTACGTATTCCATTGTCCCAACCCTCTAGCCTTTACTCATGCCAAAGGAGATTTAACGCAAAGCAGTTGAAGGACAGAAGAAGAGGAGCCTAGGATCAGGTTCAAGGAGTGGTGGCCAGTCTTAGCTTTTGTAAGTTGATTCACTTTATGTAATAAAAAGAATGCTTTTCCCGTCCCAATTCATGAGCTATCTATGATTAGATTAGTTTATGTTTGATTTCTAACCCTTGATTATAGAAGTAGCATGCATGCATAGTTGTTGTTTGTCTTGAGTGCAGGTCATGTTTGGAAGGAGCAGCGCAAACAAGTAATCACGCACAATGGAGGATCTACATCGAACGTAGGTAATAAGGTAGGTGGTCCTTTTCCATGCATTTACTGAGAAAAAGGGATTTAAATCTTGGGATGTAGGTAAAAAAGTAGTTTCTATTCGGTCAAATATGCATGCAAAGTCTAACCCTAATTTTCTAGTCCGTAGGGTGTTTTTCCCAACAACAAAATTGGCAATCATACTAGGGAGAATACTCTTTAGGGTTCCTGGATTTATTTAAGTTTTTGGGTAGTTTAAAGACAAGGTTTTTTGTTTTTTCTTTACCTATCTTTTCTTTTTCTATAAGGTCTGAGCTAGCAGGGAGTCTAGTTTTCCATACCAACTTTCCCTGACTTTTGCTTGACTGTATTTTTCGAGACACACAGAGGTACACACAGCCTGCAGAAGGCTTGAAAACGTGTACCCATGCCCTATCCTATGACATCCCACATGTGAATGATAGTTGTAGAGATAGCAGTAGCGTGTAGGAGTTCAGAGAACCTTAGAGGCAGTCCTTCTCTTCCCTGTCAGAACCTCACATTCTTAGGGGTGTTTCTGGAATCCTGTCTGAGTCTTGCTTGTTAACAGTCCTATCCCAGATTGCTTTTTTTTTGCCTTATTATTTTTCCTTGCATTATTTGTTTTTTCTGTTAGAAAGAGTATCCAAGCCTTCAAGGGATTCTGGTTATCAATACCAAAGGCCTCTTCCTAGTCTGGATTGCCCATTTTTATATTTTTTCTTAGAATTTGGATATACACACGGCCTGTACAAGGTCAACCCGCATGTACATGATCTCTGTCTCTGGACAGCACGCGTTTGCATGCGTGTTGTTTGAGTGACAATAGCATTCTTGTACAGGCTACTTTTTGTTCAGGGTGGGGCAGTCATCCCCTCCTTTGATAAGAAGTATTCCTCTCAGGTGTTTGAATCTATGTTTGAATAGTCAGTATCTTAGGATTCATCTTACCCTTAGCCTGCTTTTTCTCAGTTAAAAGTTGACAGAAAAATAGAAAAAAAAAATGTTTTATGGTTTTTAGATAAGCATGAGAGTCATTGTTTTTTCAATTGCCTTTGTGTGATTTTTTAATCTGATTCTTTTTTATTTGCACTTTAAGCCAGAATTGTTTTTCTTGGTTTTTTGCCTATCGGTATTTTCCCTTTCTTGCTTTACTAGCACGTAAATAAATAAATAAAATCTCTTTTCATTTTCTTCTTTGGTTGAAGAGTGTGTTTCTGCATCATTAGCTAGGGAAAAGTATTTTATTTCGTAAGTTGTTTGTAGTTCACTTGGATCATTAGTAGCTCGTAGTTGAGCGAAATTCCTTTAAGTTTGTTGTCCAAAATCTTAGAAAAATTAAAAATATTTCTTTGTGAAAAGTTGTTGAAATTTTGCATTTAAGTAAAAGTTTTTTTGTTTCCATCTTTTTCATTTATTCTTGCTTTCATATTTTACACATCATCAGTTTCACCCTCATACCCCTTGATGTAAGACAAATCCTTAAGAGAAACGCTAATTTTAAAATCTACTAGACTTTTATGTTTGTAGGGTTCACAAACTAGTTCAGGATTAGGGACTTGGATTAGGTTGGAGAGGAAACTCTTGAAGGCCATTCAAAACCAAACATTGGAGTCTTAGATAGGGAGTGTCTGAGTCCAGTTTCGTGGAAGTTATTCGGGACCCCCATCAACACAGGGGATAAACATGAGGTCGCGTGCAGAAAGGTAGCAGAGATAACCCCTCCAAAGCCAGACCGATCATAGTGGAGAACACATATAGAGGGCTTGTTTTGAGATTCCGTCGTTTGCATTTTCCACGGGGCTTCGTGGGTCTCAAATCCGTTCAAGGTCCTCAGTTGTCTTTCGAACCATTTTCTCTCGATACCCTTGACATTTTTTGGGCTCAATACCCTGCTCATTGTGGTCTACCCGACTTTCGACTGTACCCGCCTGGTGATTGTTCGCGTGCTGGAAACCTAGTTGCCAATCTTTTTAGGGACATACACAGGTGACTGCGGGGGTATACCACAGTACCTAGGACATACATCGGGCTACGCTTTGCAGAGTATAACCAGAGGATTCTTTCGTGTTCGAGTTGCACTTGCACCGGTAAGTTTCTCTAGTGTTGGTTGTTGTAACTGTTCTTCCAAATAGTTTAGTGATTGCTTGTCTTATCTCTTAGGGGATTCTTTTTAGTGTGTGTTACTTTTGAACATTTAGAATACCTTAGCGTGTCTTGGATCTTCTCACATAGTGGAGGATCCCGAGCTCCACCGATCACGAAGGCTTCTTGGACTGTCTTCGGTTACACTGGAGCCACCGCCGCCACCATTAAGGCGGAAGCTAGACCAACAAGGGTCTTTTGCAGCGACCAGGTTACAAACCTTTGTGCCCAAAAAACTCTCGGAGGAATCAACTGTGTTGTACCTTGAAGCATCTACTCTTGGCTCGGTTGAAACCCCAACCACTGATATCTTGGCACTTTTTATTGTACCAATCCAATTTCATGAATGCCAGACAGTGCCTCACACAACAATGGAAACAAATGTTGTTACTCCTTCTGGGATTTCGTCAATTCCCATCACTGTTTCCACCACAGAAGAGTCATCTCCTAACCTACTGTCGTCGGTCCGAGCCACCATGGTCTCGACCGCAACTACGTCGCACAACGGATCGAACCCGTTTATGGCAGCAGCCACAACCCCCTTCACACCTAGTGCAACATGCCCTCCATTCTCATACGGTATGCCTAGTTTGGGTACAAGTCTTGTACTAACCTACTCCACTTTACAAACTTTGGGTCTGGGGGAAGCAAGCTCTAGCGCTCCTCTGCAAGGTCACCTTCAGGGAAATCCTGTCCCTTTTAACGCTTTTCCTTATGCAGGAGGTCATATCCCTCCTTCGTCCCCTTCACTTGGTGGTCCGCATCAGCAGTCCACCAGGAAACCTACACACAATAGTTCATTTGGAGCTGGGAGTCAGGGACCACTTGCGCACAGTATGCCAGTAGGTTCAACACCGTTTTCTTGGAACGAAACGTTTGGTAACAACACTTTCTTGTCATTCTCTTTCCCATTTGGGGGAAACCCCATTTTTGGACAATCTACTCCTACGCAGGGTACTATTCTTGCACAGGGGGCACACATAGCAGGACCTTGGAACTCAGGATAAGGATTTGTTCCCTCCTCCAGAATGTCATTCTGGGGTAATTCTTTCAACAGTCAATGGAACCTCGGACAGACTACTATGCCTCTCCCCGCAAGACCAGCATGGGGTAATCCTTCCCAAAGTCCTTCAAATACAATGCATGCCCAACACTCTATGTCCTTTTTGGGAAATCAGCCGATGATGTCTCCACAGATGCAAAATCCTTACACTGGTCAGGGCCATGGTTTCTACCAGAACACGGGCCAGTAGCCAAACTTTTCCTAGCAACCTGGTGCCAGTCAAACTCCAGGACCCTTTTTCCCAGGTTATCAACAACAACCCAAACTACCATTCCTGGTGAATTTACACTTGCCAAATTTGACAAGGTTGTTGAATGATCCTATTTGTCATGATCCACATTGGCCTCCTATGTCGACGAAGTTTCCTTCAGACATTCACAAGTTCGAGGATAAGCCTAATGAATATCCAGGTGATCATGTGACTACCTTTCATCTTTGGTGCTCATCTAACTCATTAAAAGATGACTCCGTACAGTTGCAATTGTTTCAATGTACTCTTATTGGGAGTGCCGCGAAATGGTACATCGAGCTCGATCGCTCAAGATACTCTTCTTTTGGTGAATTGGCAATGGCCTTCCTTAACCATTTCCAGTTACCTATGAGATACAACGCTGGCACAGAGCTTCTCACCAATTTCGAACAGACAACAATGGACCATATCTCTAATCATATCCGAGAGTGGAGACACTGGAAGAGTTTAATCAAAGTACCAGTCCCACCAGCATTCCTTCTTGAGTGGTTCCTTAATTCTTTGGTCCCACAGTTATCCAAATACGTCATGACATCCATATTTTTCTTTGAAGAAGATGCCATCATGAGGGCTCAACAGTTTGAGCTCATCTATTCTCAGTTTGGTTTATTATACAACATCTTTCCAGATGCGCCACGTTCGATACTGGATAAAACTAGACATATAGCCGGACCACATGCTTATGGTATTGTTGGTTCATCACAAACCAAGCCCGCTGAGCAATTGACAAAATAGTTGCAACAATTATCCATACAACACACAGCGGCCAGCCAAACTACTGCTTTGGCTGCTCCTCCTACCCAAACGTCGGAAGTACACACCATGCAGTCGACTAACCCAAAGGCCACCCAGTAGCCTGAAGGGAAGAAAAAACAACAAAATAAGGGTAAGGGGGATAAAAATCCCACTGATAATTCTGGCAGGGACAACACGGAAAAATGGAAGGCGAGGTATCCATGCAACTTGTGCGCGGAAGACCACCCGACCCATCTTTTTCCTTGACTTCCAGAGGCTCAAAATTTTGTCACACAGCAACAACAAGCAGTGTTGACTAATCCCTTTCAAAATGGGCAAAATCTAACTCAAGCCTCTACAAGCACAGAAAGGGGTAGCCAAGAAACCTACCTGCCTCCAAACAACCCCTCATCCATGAATGTATATATGGTTAGGGGTGATGCTTTCATATCGACTAGAGCGCATGACTACAGTCAACCAAGCACTTCTGAGAAGGGTAAAGAAGCTGACCTCCCATCTCTTTATCTACAGATTGAGAAGCCATTGGGAGAAACAATGACACGCATTCCAAAGGGTGCATTTAAAAAAGCTTCTCACAACCCAAACGCAAGGGCCACCCAGAATTACTCTGTGGTGGAGGATTTATCACAAACCCCTTGTGTGATGTCTACTTTGGAGGTCCTCCAAAGTTGCCCTGCTCAGAGGAAAGCCTTGTTAACCACTTTGGTCTCTACTGAGACTTGTAATCCAGGCACCATCATGTTAGATACAACTGACTTAAAACCTCATCTTCCTTACCACATAGCATTTCAGATAGTAGTGGCTCATCCCACAAAAACGTTTACTCCGAATATCTTCCGCACGGTGGTCGATGAGGGTGCCTCGAGATGCGTTATGTCATTAGCATGATGGAAGGCCATCGACTAACCCATTTTTTCTCCATCACCTACTCTCCTCACTGCTTTCAATGGTCATTCATTCCGACCACATGGCATCGTTCCTTCTTTCCCTGTGCAGTTAGGAGGGAAAACCATGTGTGTCGAAGTAGAGGTAGTTGATGGTCCCCTCGACTATAACCTCTTGTTAGGACGGAGTTGGACTTATGCTATGCAAGTTTTGGTTGCTACAGTTTTCTGAGTCTTGTTGTTTCCACACGAGGGTCGGATAGTGACCATCAATCAACTATCTTTCTCTAGACCAAACCTAGCTTTGGGGGCATCCACAGTCCCGATGATTGATAATCCTCAACCAGGTGTCATTAACGTAGGAGTTGGTTTGTACCCATCCTTGATGGGTACTTTCAGTTTCCCACCTCCTCACGACGATATCAAATTTATATCTAATCACCATAAGGTTGAGATTTTTCAAGTTTTGTCGTTCCGCATGACTTACTTTGAGGATCCTTGGATTCTTCCTGCCCCATCCACCACGATAGATGACATGGGGCACTCAGGCATGTCCATTCCCTTGTCTTCCACTGAGGTAGCGTACTCTTTAGTCCATCAAGCTTCAGCTACCCCTGATCCAACTCCTGCACAAGAGTTAGATCCACTTCTAAAGCCTATTTGGGCTCAGGTTTCTCTCACTAACATCGATTCATTAGAATTAGTATTTCCTTCTGACAAAGCAGTAATCGAAGCAATGACTAGTCTGGACAAACCTTGGGAAGATCTTCATCACAGATCATATTTTCTCCCAGAGTTAAGCCGAATCGAAGCAGGAGAATTCACCGTTACCATAACGGGAGATCAGTTGTGTCCTATCAATCTCTTAGCTACACAGGAAATTTATGCTAAGGGAAATATGGTGACTATCGCTGAAACTATGCCCATCAACATCTCCCGAAACCATGGTGTCATGGAGAATGTCTTCATTGGAGCGTATTTCTCCCCTGAAGAGATTCAAATTTACACGAATCTTTTCAAATAATTCCGCGACATTTTTGCCTGGTCTTATGAGGAAATTCTAGGTATCTATCTGAAAATAGTTGAACATGAAATCACAACATATCCTGATGCCAAGCCTGTTCGAAAAAAACTTCATCCAGTCAATCCCAAGAAAGAAACAACCATCAAGATTGAGGTTGAGAAATTGCTAAAGGAAGGTTTTATTTATCGTATGCATTTGACTCAATGGGTGTAAAATCCTGTGTCGGTCAATAAAAAACAAGGCACGATTCATGTATGTACCGATTTTCGTGATTTAAACAAGGCATGTCCCAAAGATAATTTTCCAACACCATTCATTGACCAGATCATTGATGAATGTGCCAGTTGTGAAGCCTTTTTATTCATGGACGGTTTTTCAAGATATAATCAAATACAAATCAAACCTGAAGACCAACACAAGACGACATTCATTTTTCCGTGGGGTACATTCACATATCGTAAGATGCCTTTTGGCCTTAAAAATGTTGGAGCCACTTTCCAGCGGGCCATGTATTTTTCTTTTCATGACCTCAAGCATATAGTCCAGGCCTATCTAGATGATTTAGCATCCCTCTCTCAAGAGCGAATGGATCATCCCACACACCTTAGATTAATCTTCAAACGTTGTTGCTACTTTAGGATTCGCTTGAATCCAAACAAGCACAGCTTCTGCGTAACATCAGGACGTTTGTTAGGTTTCATCGTATCAACAACAAGGATCATAGTCGATCCTCTTAAGGTGGAGGCAATAATCCAGTTTCCCTCCCCCCCCCCCGACGCACAATCCTACAACTTCAGATTCTACAAGGCAAGGAAAACTTCTTACAATGCTTCATTGCGAACTATGTCGAAATCACCAAGGGATTTATGCATTTACTAAAGAAAGATGTCCCTTTTTTCTAGGACGAAGCCGCTCAACTCTCTTTCAACGCATTAAAACACACCCTCACAACCGCACCTCTGCTACGACCACCTAACTATAACAAATATTTCTTATTATATCTGGCTACCACAGAGTCAACCATTGGCATGGTTTTAGTTCGGGAAGACGATTCGTTCTCATAATATGTGATATATTACTTGAGTCGAGGCCTCATAGGACCATAACTCAATTATTCTCATATCGAAAAACTTGCATTGGCAGCAATTCATGTTGTTCAATGGTTTTGTCACTATGTTTTGTTTCGCAAGACTACCGTCATTGTTGTTGTGAATCCATTTCAGTACATGTTGACACGACGAGTTATAGGTGGAAAAATCATTAGATGGATACTTATCCTCCAAGAATTTGACTTAGACTTTGTTTCAGCCAAGTCCAAGAAGTCATTGGTCTTTGCAGATCTTATTTCGGAACTTCCGGTTGAGTCAGGTGACGTTGTGCCTGAGGAATCCCCTATCCGGGGAGATATGTTTTTGATTACATATTCATATCCCTAGTACGAAGATATACTTATATATCTCCAGATTTTGAAGTGCCCCACCTCTTCTTCTCATGACGAGTGTCAGAGGATATGCCATCAGGCTAAGAATTATCTCATACTCGATGATACATTGTATCAGAGAGGTGTAGACTGTATCTTACGTCGATGTCTCACTCATGAGGAGGCCATCATTGTACTCAAAGATTCCCATACTGGAGCTTGTGGTGGTCATTTATTTGGGTTGGCAACAGCCCAAAAAATTATACGAGTAGGTTACTTATGGCCGCCACTTATCAAATATTGTATCCAATCAGTCAAGAAGTGCCATCCATGCCAAATCTTTTCTTGGAAGATGAGGGCACATCCCGCTCCTATGTTTCCTATCATCACAGTTGATCCCTTCATTAAGTGGGGGATTGATTACACTACATGCAACCCCCCATCCACAAGGGGGCACCACTATATCATTGTAGCTATCGACTAATTCACTAAGTGGGTCGAAGCTATGCCAACATTTAAAGATGATGGAGAGACTGCAACTCTCTTCTTATTCAACTAGATCATAGCAAGGTTCGGCGTCCCAAGAGAGATTGTCACTGACCATGGCAGTCACTTTTAGAACCAAATGATGAACGAATTAACATCAAATCTTGGGTTACAGTAGGAGCATTCATCACCTTACTACCCCCAGGCCAATGGGCAGGTGAAAGTTGTAAACAAAACTCTTAAGACTATTCTACAGTGAACTATCAACTCAACCAATTCAAATTGGAATTTGATGTTATACTTGGCATTATGGGCTTATCGAACATCTATTAAGACTGCAACTGGTTTCTCACCTTTTCAACTCGTTTATAGATTGGAGGTAGTCTTGCCCATCGAATGTCAGATCCCATCTCTAAAATTGGCATTACAATTATTTCCAGACACTTCTCCTCTTGAAGAATGGTTAGTACACCTTGAGCAGCTCTATGAGAAGCATTACGATGCAGCCTTGGCCAACGAGGCTCACAAACATAAGGTCAAGTGTTAATATGATAGGTCCGTTCATCATTAGATTTTCTCTGAGGGAGACCTTGTCCTGGTCTATGACCAAGACAGGGATCCCCTGGGGGTAGGAAAGTTTAAACCCATGTGGTTCGAACCCTTCATCATAAAAGAGGTATTAAAAAATGGCGCTTATCGTTTGGTTGATTTTTAAGGGAATGCTTTGGCAGAGCCTAGAAATGGGATCTACCTCAAGAAGTATTACTCATAGACAGGTCACTGTGGGTAACTTTTTGTAACATATGTATAGTCATTGTACTATTACTTTTTAAGTTTCTTTTAAGTGTTATGGATGTGTCATTGATGTTATCTTTCGTCCATATGGCAGATGTCAAGTGATTCCGACGTGTTTGTTGGGTATGCAGACGGTGCTAGTCGACACACGCGGAGGCTTGCCTCTGCAACTTGGGTAATCTTTACACCTCAGGGGTAGTTGTTATCTTCCGAAGGTATATGCTTAAGTGGCACCACAAATAATGTCGCCGAGTATAGTGCAGTTATTGATTTGCTTCGTGACACCTTGTCATTGGGTATCTCTCATATCTGGGTCTATCTCGATGCCCAACTAGTTGTGTCGCAGCTAAACAGAGTATATCGGGTTCATGATCTAACTTTACACTGACGATTCCTTAGGGTACGTCTCTTAGAAGGAAACTTTGATTATATTACATATTTTCATGTTCCTAGGAGATTAAACCAAATTACAGATACTCTAGCTAATCAAATTTTAGATTGGCATCTTGCACACATATGAAAGAACATTGACATAAACATGTAAATACATTTTTTCACACAGAATCCATAAGACACAAAATATAAAAACCATATATAACATCATAAAATAACCAGAGTACATAGATGGATGCAAGCGCCTAAAAAATGGGAATAGTAATGAGTCACCAGGATTATTCCCTCAAAAAATATATACAAGTAGGTGCTTGTGGAACATAAAAAGTCTAAGTAGGTTCAGGGCCTATGGGCACTGTTATAATCATCCATAGCACGAGCTAAACGCCTAAACAATCGGACCCATGTCTGAGGTGCCCCCACTACATGAGGCTGCATGGATGGCGGCAGGTCCTCTATCTCTGCCATCGGGACTATGCAAGTGAGCACAGTGAAGTACCACTCAACTTGTCTAAGGACCCTCTCGGCCTCTCCGGCTAGGAGGTTCCATGCTACTGCTGCTCCGCCAGTGGCGACAACCACGGATTCTAGCTGTGGACGACGCCTGTTTCGTACATAATCGGCAGGTCGCACGGGTCCCACATCTGCATGCAACAAACGTTTATCCGTCAAATACTCTGGCATACAAAAAAATGATATATATAACAAAAATGACATAAAAATTACATATGAAAACAAAACAAAAAAACACTACAAAGGTGGCGAATTACCCATCTCCCCTCGCTCCTCACCAGGAGGCACGGGTATCTCAGGATCTCTAGAAAAATCTATCCCTGCATATGGGTAGTCCTCAATCATATGGATCTATCGTGACAACCACACAAAGAAATCATCATCGAAGGACTCAACGGTCCTTCCACCACCCTGTCGCGGCGGTAATATTGCCCATCTACACACTGCAGGGATTGAGGCCTGATGTCCTCGTACTACAACCCGAGGACTAAAACTCAGAACTCTCTCAAAAAATAATGAACACAAGATGGTCCCGAACCCAAAGTTCCTCTGTGTCCGCTGTCGAAAATCTGTCAATTTCCTCTTCATGCACTCGAGCAGTGTGGTACTCCAGTAAAAAATTTGTGCATTCAAGCACTGGATGGCACAGTTCATCTATGCACGAGATGCCTGATGCAAGGCTGCTGAGCTGGTAATCCGCCCAATTAGTAACAATATAGTCTACAACGCTAAGCTAGTAATCTTACTAATAGGTACCTGGGAGCCCACATGGTCAGTCCCAGCTTTACAATGCTTGGCTATCATTTCCGAGATCTTGCTCGGTCCTGCAAGAAACGTCCGGAAGTTGACTGGTTCCCCTCTCCTTGAGAGGCCAGTCAAAAAGTAGATATCCTCGATGGTGGGCACCAGTGATTGCCCCTCTAGCATAAAATCTTGTGCATCAGGGTGCCAGTAGTCAATCAAGGCATTCAGTAGCCTTGGTTGTGCGTGCATAAATGGACATAGAAAGAATTTTAGTAAACCACATTGCATTAAAACAACCACGACATTTGAATCTGTTGCAACCAACTCACTGATTGCCTCATGCTCCCTTTCCCTCCACTAGACATACATCCTGCCAACACAACAAGGTGAAGGAGGGTCAGTACTTGCTTTTGGTTTTCTTTTCACTACA
>JZKD02S2178768.1:39222-64745 GCA_000966675.3 Picea glauca | reverse complement strand
AGGGTTAAACTATCGCTCGAAGGACGCATACTTCAAATACTTTAACGAGCATGAAAATAGCAAGATCGCTCGGCAATATTTTCATGTTTAGAGAGTCTGAAAAGAGCTTAAAGAGAACTCCAGGGGGTTTCCTTTTTCGTATAGCCACAGCGAGCCCGAAAAAGAGATAAAACGACGCTCGGTCACGTTTTCATGTTTTTCAGAAGCGCAAGAACAAACAAAAGGCGCTCGAGGTTTTATGTCAAAACCATAACAAACAATCAAAATCACACCATACCAGGTAAAAATTCTGTCCATAATCATCCATGTTTTCCACCTGCCAATCATTTCACTCATTTTCACATTAGTGATTAGGTTTAAATAACAAATAAACATAAAAAACCCACATTTGATATAGTAAAAAGTAATTAAAATGAGTCAATAACAAAATTTACCATATCATTTTCACACTTTTACCATTGAGTTCAAAAACCCTCATTTTACCCTCTACATTCGACGTCAATTTTCGAGAGCTACGGGTGATCATTTGATGAACCGTCAGCAGCATCTTGGTAGGTTCTTCATTCCTTATCTTTTCTGGTTTAAAAATTCAATTTCATTGATAAAAAGTTTAGTTTTAAACTAGTTTTTTGAACCCTATGCGCTTGGAGGCATTCTCGCAGGTGGCCCATGCGGGACCTGCGAGAATGACTCATTCTCACAGATGGGCCAAAGGCTGCCTGCGAGAAGTTTGCACTGTGAAAAGTAGGCCGCCTGCAAACAACGCAAAATTCAAAAAATTGTGCAACGTTTAGCCAATAGAAAAAGTTTATCTCATTAATAAGATCATTAACCATGTTTATATGTTCCTTATGCAGGTTGCTAGTCACAATCATGGTATTAGAGTGGTGGGAACGAGAGCACGAGGAGGACAATGCCAATGCCGAAAACCATCCTCCCACCATAGCTGCACTAAGAGACTATGGTCTCTTAAAGTATTTCTGTATCCCGGGCATGGGAGCCCAAGTTCGATTACTGGAGTACTTAGTCCGAATGTGGGACCCGGACCAACAAGTGTTCATCGTGGGAGCTCATACATTGACTATTGACATCGAGGACATCTATTTCTTGACCGGATTGTCTAGGCGCAGGTCCTATGTCAGCTTGACCGGCAACAGAGCAGGGGGTTTAACAATGAGCGAATATTGCAACCAGTACTGCGTACTCGAGGCCGAAAGAAAGAAAGGGAAAGTGGCAATTTGGGGAGTAATTGATTTGACTCTCCGCACTATTCTCTTCACCATTGCTAGGATGGCAGGAAGCGTTGCTCCTCATATGGCTTTGCAAAGCTATTTCCAATATGCCATCGAGTGTACTGAGCCCCGGGTTTTTAACTGGGCTGATGCAGTACTACGCAATATCAAAAAACAGTTGACTAAGTGCAGTCATGGAAATTTGAAATAGTTTGGTTATGGATCATTGTTAGTGTCCTTCTTCCTGGAGAGAGTCCCTGTATTTCGTCTACAGGATGAGTGGGATCTTCTTGGTCCCAGACATCTGAGGATGTTGCGGTGGTGTCAGCTCATGGCCCGACATGTGGCAGGACCTATCGTCAAATATGATGATACTTTATTTGACTGGTTGCAAAGACAGATGCTGATGGTGGACGACTACGCATATGCCAGGCTGGATTTCTGAGGAGATCCAGATATAGCACTTCCTTAAGACACTCAGTGGGGAGACCTCGGTAAGAAGAACACAATTTTTTTTTTTAAATGTTTTTGAATTTTTATCATATTGAAATGTTTTTTTTTTATAGATTTACCTGAAGACTAACACCAAATACTTGTTGATAACACAGACGTTGGACCATATCGACCTGCTGGTAGTTCTCCTATCCAGCGACGAGGAGAGGCAACAGTAGCAGTTCCACAATACGCCGAGGATTATCTGACAGTGGAGCAGAATTTAGAGGGTCTGATGGCAGACGTTCCAGATATGGCTCTGGAAGAGATTCCACGATGCGATCAACGTCACACTATGGGAGTCTCTGCAACTATGGGTCAACTGCTCCGCAGAGTTGCTAGGACATTAGTGTGTTATCGTGAACGTCATCTGTGACGTCATTATGTAGAAGCCAGGAGCTTCAATTTTTGATATTTTGGTCTTCGGACAAACATTTTGTAAAACAAACTCTTTTGATCGTTATATATATACACGGCTTCTACCGGCTTACTTTACATTGTGTACATTTTAATGTGTTTGATTTATAAATGATTTAAATGCATGTCCAATACATAATTAGCTAAATCATTTGTTAATGTATTAAGACATCTAGGAATATGTTGATATTCAATGTGATCAAAATGTTGTTCCAAGAGGCGAATTCACAAATATACCCTCAATAAATTAGGACTTCAAATAGAGTAGAAATTACTTAGCTGTAGTACTACAAGCTGTGAGTCAAGTCGCACAACCAAGTGACGAATTCTGAGAGAGATAACATCAACCAATAATTCAATAACGACGCTATACTCTGCGATGTTGTTGGTTGCCCGACCAAGACATACACCTCGTAAAGATATAAGCTCATTTGTTGGGGTATAGATTTCCCACGCAGCGGAAGCTAGGTTCTGAGTACTACGGCTAGCAACGTCAGTGAAGCCAATATAAGGTAGAGAATACTCCAACATCTGGAAATCAAACACAATGTCACGTAAGGGCAGAGACCAAATAACGTCAAAAGAAAACTAAAGTAACACACACACAGTATGATACATAAAATGACTTATGATTAGTACTTCCTTAAGTACAACCCATTTCTGGGTTCACTCAAAGGTATACCATCATAATCAACCAGCTCATACGCTCCTTTTTCCAACACTCTACTAACAATGTAAGGACTACGCCACATTGGTTCGAATTTCCTAGCTCCTAAGACATCTTTATCTTGTTCATATAGTAGAACAAGATCTCCTTCAGAGAAGACACGAGGTTTGGCATGCTTTTCATACTGTGCCTTAACACGTTTCTTCCGAGCTTCTATTACAAGGGTAGTGTCACGGCGAGTCTCGTCTAATTGCATCAGGTACAACAGACGTTCCTCTTCAGCAGAAGTATTGGGTAAGAGTTCTATAGCTAGCTTCAAAGAAGGTATTTCACATTCTATTGGAAGAATGGCTTCCATGCCATAAACTAATCAAAAGGGTGTAAATCCCGTAGCAGATTTAACAGATGTCCGATACGCCCACAATGCTGAGAACAACATCGTGTGCCAGCTGGTTTTATGAATTCCTATCATCCGTCGAATCATAGTTATAAGAACCTTATTGATTGTTTCGATCTGGCCATTAGCCTGCGGATAATAGAGTGTTGAGCTATCATGACGAAGGCCCAAATTTTCGATAAGTTCAGACATCATATAATTTCTAAAATGACTACCGTGATCAGTAACGATAGCCTGAGGAACACCAAAACGAGTGATGACATGATTGAAAATAAATAACGCTCCGGTCTTTCCAGTATTATCGAATGTTGGCATCGCCTTGGCCCACTTAGTAAAATAATCGACATCTACGATAATGTAACCATGCCCCCCAGTCGAGTGAGGGTGACATGTCATGAAATCAATGCCCCATTTTGCAAAAGGACCTACTGAGACCACAGGATGAAGAGGAGCAGGATGCGACCGAATCTTCTGATTATAGGTCTGACAGGCATGACACTTCTGAACAGAAGTAATGGATTCATTGAATAAGGAAGGCCAAAAATATCCTACATGCAAGATCTTTTGGGTAGTATCATACCCAGACATATGACCACCACATGCTCCGGAATGGCAGTCATTCAAATCTTTCTCAGCTTCTTCAAAATTCAAACAATGTCGAAAGACAGAGTCAATGCCTTGACGGTAAAGAGTATCCCCGAGGATAATATATTGACGTGCTTGATAACGGATACGACGACGTTCGGCGCTAGACATAGAAGGCCAGAAAGTTTGAGTTTGGAGATATATAATGATATCTCCATACCAAATATCATCAGTACTGATGAGGAAAAGTGATTTGTCAGGTAACGAATCGACTGCTACACTTTCCGTGGCGGAGTGGGGAAAATCAGAAATTAACTCAGCAAAAACTAAGGATTTCTTCGACGTGGCACGATCGAATTCCAAATCGAACTACTAGAGAATGAAAATCCACTTGGAGTACTTATCCCCCAGCAATTGATGTGTCAAAATATGTTGCATGGGGTTACAATGTGAAATCACTGTAGTTTTCCTGGAGAGAATATAATGACGAAAACATTGAAATGCTTGAACAGCAGCCAGAGCCAGCTTTTCAACATGTTGGTACTTGATTTCCGTCAAAGTGAGACTTCGACTCAAGTAATATATAACATGTTCATCGTGTGCATCATCCTCCTGGATGAGAACCATGCCGATAGTATACTCAGAAGCAGATAGATAAAGAAAGTAATCCCGACTATAATCAGGAGGAAAAAGAAGAGGATATTTCGTAAGGGACAACTTTAAAGCTTCAAAAGCGTTGTTAGCAACCTTATCCTAGACAAACTCTGAACCTTTCTTTAGAAGACGTGTAAAACCCCGAGTAAAGTTTGTTTTCCCTTGCAAACTTTGTAACTAACGCAGTGAAGAAGGAGGAGGGAGATTAAGAATCGCCTCAACCTTAATAGGATCTACCCAGATCCCTTGACGTGAAACAATGAAACCGAGGAGACGGTCAGACTCTACGCAAAAGACACATTTATGAGGATTCAAACGAATGCAATAGAACCAAAAACGAACGCAAATTGCTCAGAGATGATTAGGGTGATCGAATCGACGTAAAGAATGAGTTGGCAAGTCGTCCAAATAAGGTTGAACGATATGCTTTATATCGTGAAACACATAAGACATAGCACGTTGAAACGTTGCACCTGCGTTCTTAAGACCGAAGGGAAGTTTTCTATAGGYGAAAGTACCCCAAGGACAAATAAARGMARTTTTATGTTGGTCCTCRGGAGYGATGTTAATTTGATTATAGCCGGAAAATCCATCCATGAGAGAAAAGATTTCACTACCGACACAGTCATCAACGATCTGGTCAACGAAAGGGGTTGGAAAGTTGTCCTTGGGACAAGCTTTGTTAATATCCCGATAATCAACAAAAACATGAATACTACCACCTTTCTTATCAATCGGTACAGGGTTGGAAACCCATTCTGTCAGAGCCACGGGATAAATAAAACCGGCTTTGAGATGTTTTTCAACTTCGATTTTGATAGCTGCCACTTTGCGTGGATGGACAGGATGGAGGCGCTGCCAGACTGGTTTAGCTCTGGGGTATGTCTTAATTTCATGAACAACAATAGCAGGGTCGATACCTGGCATCTCTTCATAACTCCAGGCAAAGATATCACGAAATTCCTTGAACAAAGCAGTATAGGTGACAATTTCTTCAGGAGAACATGAAGCTCCAATGTGAACATTTTCAACTATCCCAGTTTTAACTGAAATATCAATGGGTATCGTGGGAGAAATATTACTGAGGTTCCCTTCCGCAAACACATCACGTGTAGATCCGGGAATGGTCGATATGACAACAACGGTTGACGGAGTCGAAATCCATTGGTAATTCTCGAGGGTGTGTTGTTCCAGAAATAGTATGGAACGATGATGCCCATCGTCCCAAGGTGTGTCGGCCATGACGGACATGATCACATCGTCAGTGGGAAAGATGACACAGAAAGGATCAGGACACAACTCATCAACAGAGGGTGTAGGAGGTAGTTCCGATTGAATCGCATGATAAGCAGACTCGACCGGACGTAACGGCATGACGTCACCGAAACGAGTATGATCCCCACGATCAGGGACTATCCAAGGGTCAAAAGACACCGGAAGTTCATGAGGAATAGCAGAGATCATATTAATAGAAGAAAAGGACGGGCGTAGAATATCAGGTGGTGGCAGTATGGGAAAAGTACCCATTAACGAAGAGTCTTTTAAAAGACCGAATCCAACATTCTCGTAACCCAGTGGGGTTTTAGCTATAAATGGCACGTTGTCGATGCGAGTATCAGAATTAAAGAAGGCAAGTTAATCAACCGTAACGACTTTTCCTTGGTGAGGAAAACGGACTACATGGAAAAGTGTTGACACAACAGCACACATAGAATCTACCCAGCTACGGCCAAGAAGAAGATTATAATCTAGGGGAGCATCGAAAACTTCCACTTCAACTTGGACGGTCTTACCTTCGAGAGTAATAGGCAACGACGGAAGAACACCGTAAGGCTTAAAACCCGAGCCATTGAAGGATTTCAAAGTATTTTGTGATTCAGTTAACGGAGGAGAGCCAATGGATTTCCAAAAAGTAAAAGACATTACACACGTAGAGGCACCCTCATCAATGACAGTTCGGCAGATGTTTTTGTCTGAGACAATAACTTGTATCTGAAACGCAAGCTGTGGGGGTAACCTTGGAATATGGTCTTCCAAGTCAAAGACTATCAAATTCGTATCTGTAGGATCAATTCCACCTATCTCTTTCAACAGAGCCCTTCGTTGTGCAGGACAAGACTGAAGGACTTCAAAGGCAGACATCGTTGAAGGTGCTTGGGCCAGATCTTCGACAATGCTATAGTTCTGGGTAGCATGAGCATGGGGATTAAATTTCGATTTCTTAACGACACATTTCGGGGGTGGTCGTATAACTGTATCAAGTTTCGGTCGTTCGAGATGAAGAGGATCGTTGGTGGGTGGAGTCGGTGGAGAGGGTTGTACCAAAGGAGGAGGTAAATCGTCAACCTTCTCTTTAGATGGAGTGTAGTCTTTAGCTCTAGTGGTATGTGCAACGTTGTCTTTCGTAGAATCACCGGTACACATCAAAATGTATGATGTCGTAGAAGTAGATGGTTGGTCATGGATGACCAAGGAGGCCTATTGCTGAGACGGGAAGGGTTGGGACAAGACTGTCGATGTAGAGGGTTTTGGTGTTCCTTGAAGGAACTTATTAACTTCGACATGTCTAGGACAATCCTTTGTGTAGTGATTGTCACCACAGATAAGGCAAGGGTAATGTGGTTTGCGCTTATCCCGATCGTCAACAGGAGGGGTTTTAGTTTGCTCATTTTGATTATTATTTTTACTCTCCTTATTCTTGCCTCTCCCTTTCTTTGATTTATTTTTACTGGACGGCGTAGATTGAACAGCGTTCACTTCAGAAGTTTTACCGACGGGAGGAGCAGGAGATGGAGCATTTTGAACATTAGAAGATGTGGATTTAGGGGTTGTACTTGAAACAGAATGTGAGTGGGTATGAGCAGTACCAATCACACCATCAGCTGCATGCGAGGCAGTTGGAGCCGTTGAAGTGCTGGAAGTACCAGGACGAGGAAAATCAGGTAATAAATCATAAAGAGTTCCTGTTTGCGAATAAAAGAGATCAATATATTGAGCATGACTTATAGCCTGCTCTTTTGTAACAACACCGCCCATAGCAATGTATTTACCGATTTTGTTCACAAAAGATTTTGTAAACCATTCTGCCAGTAACTGATCGGGAAGCTCAAGTTTAATGAGACGTCGTCTCCTTCGCCACTCATGAATATGATCAAATATATGAGTGCTTGTACTTTGTTTGAAGGAAGTTAAAATCTCCGTCCCAGTATCGTAACAGATCGGTAACTGGTAGTGTGTGATAAAATCCATAGCTAGGGTGTTGAAATCAGAAAAGAAACCTTGTGGCAATTCAATATACCACTTCGCAGCGGAACCTGTGAGGGTTCATTGAAAAAGACGTAGACGAATGGAGTCATCCATCAACGAGTTGGATGAACACCATAAATGAAAATTCATGACATGATTATTTGGATCCTCTCCCGCCTTGCCATCGAATTTTGGAATATCCGATGGAAGCTTAGCAAGGATAACATGCCATTGGGGAGAGTGACGAATAGGATCATTAAGAATCCTAGACAAATCTGGCAAATCCAAGGTAGCAAGAAAAGGAAACTGTCGATTCACTTGTGGGTACTGGTGACTTTGGGGTGGAAGCCCTATCGGCAAACCAGTAGGACCGTATGCAGTTTGCCCATAGAGGGAAGACCCTGGCTGATTTGGTGGTGGTTGGATAGGATAGTAACCCCAAGGATTGTGACCTTGAGTTTGAGTAGGGACCTGAGGTTGAGTAGTCTGTCCCGAACCCCAAATAGGATTAGTTATACCTGGATAAGGTTGGCCTACAGTAGGGACAGTTTGCTGCCCCCCAACAGTTTGAGGAAAGTTTCGTAGAAGTTGATTCCAATACTGGGCCAAGTCATGAGGTATGTTTTGTTCAAAAGGTGAAGTTGGTCCCCCTACAGTAGGTATAGTTCCACCCGGAATTTGTGTATCAACCATAGGTTGTGTAGTAACTGTGTTGTGTCTAGGAAAAGGAAAAGGAAAAGGAACCGTACCACCCTGTCCACCAACGGGAATCTGCAAGTTGGGTGCAACAGTCGAAATAGTTCCACTAGGATTAGGATTGCCAGGAGGAAATGGAGGGAGTGTCGGGATAAAAGTGGGAATACCTGGAGAACCAGCTGGGGTTTGTGGAGGTGTTGGATTAGAAGCATTCAAAAAAGAATTCAACGCATGGTAACCAGGAGGTAATGTCGGGATAACATCAGGTATTCTCTGGGTATTGATAAGAGCAAGGGTAGCCGCAGGAATTCCAGTTTGGACACTCGTAGTATTTGCGAGATGGGCCATCTCGGGAGGAAGAACAAAATGGTAAGTGTTCTCTACAGGTGTAGTTTCAGTCTCAGGAGAGACTGGAGGGTTGATTTCATAAACCGGAGGTGACTCAGTACCGAAAAGGACACGTTGGAAATCACCCGACCACAAAGGATCTTGGCCTACTACACCAGACGAAGGCCCAACAATTGATTCAGAAGATGTAACAACAGCTTCTTCGGAAGGATTTAATTGCACAAAAGGTCATTCACCGCGACGAATGCGATAGTCCTCTCTAGTATTGGTAATTCGAAAATCTTCTATAGAATCAGTGTGTTCTACCCGTGGAGGTGGTGTAGAAATGTCTTGGACTTCACTTTGATGAGGGAAACCTTCAGGGGTACCCTTAGGTGTCGTCATAGGTAAGGGTTGTGAAACGTCCGGATGTTCTGGAGATAAACCTTTCATCCTACGTGAATGTCATGGGGGAGCAATTGTAAAGAAGTAACAAGATCCGCTAAGAAAATCCTATGGTCAACTTCGAGAAACAACACACACTAGTAAAGAAAATCTAGGAAGAAATCACCAAGAAAACAAAACCTTCTAATTTCGAAGCCACTAGTTGGTGATGAAATCCAACTTCGCAATAACGAGACGAGAAGGGGCGGGGATACGGTGGAAAAGTTACGCTGACGACCTGCTTAACGGACTTACACCCTGGTGCAAGCTCCCACACATAATCGTGGGTATACCCTCCAAGGAGCCCGAGTGAGTCTGGCTAATGTCAATTCCAGGTACCGTAAATACTTTCCCCTTCACAGTCACCTTGGGTAAGAACCTAGAGATATAGGCCACTAAGGTCACCACAAACAATAGTACAGCCTGGGGGAACAGTCGTCAGTCCGATCCACACACAAGGGCAGGGTATCTAGCTCAAAACCAACTCAAAGGCCTCCACTCATAATTGTGGGTATACCTCGAAGTGATCCCCATAATACGTGCAATTTCTACACCGATGTCAACAAAGCAGGGTTAGTAACTCTGCCAACACCAATGCGACATAGTGCTTGACCCTTGTGTTAGAAGGGCGTCCCAGGACAATATGTTGCAAATGGAATTTAACACTCCCTAACTCAAGATGCTATTGTGTGTTTTTGAGCTTTTGGAGAGTGTATCTCTCTTCCTACTCCAAAACACTAGCCTGACTAAATGTTGGTGTAAAAGATCCCTAGAAAAGAGTTACTAGATCAATTTTAATATTACGCAATGTTTTTAAAAGATGTTGTTTACTCAAAGGTAAAGGAAGTGAATCTCGTGATGTATGAATCTGACCCAAATAATGCAAGGATAATGATGAAATATAATCCTTTTCATTCCATGAATCCTAGTTATGGGAGAGAGAACATTTTCCGAATCAATCTCAATACTACAATGCAAATGCAATGCTCAATTTCCTTTCAGATGCCAATGCAAACAATCATATATCAATGAACAATTTCTATATGTCTCTTTCAAATACTTCAATAAACTCTAAAATTTGATTTTCCAATGTTTTCGAAAAGACAAAAACAAAATCTTGAAAGAAAACTTGTTGTTCACTTTCCAAGAAGAACTTTGATTAACAAGAAAAGAAAATCAAATCAAAAATAATCAAACGATAACAACCTAACCAATACTTTCAATGAAAGTAAAAACAAAGAGCAAACTAATGAGTCTTCTCAATGCAAATGAAAAATGTTCTTTCAAACCACCAAGCAAATGAGAAACACAAAAAACTTAACTCTCAACCAATCACTGGTTCTCAGCCAAATAGACACACTCAACTCCAGAAGCCTGAGAAAAGGAAAATGCCAATAAGAGCCAAGAAATGAAAGTCAAGCTACAAAGGGTAAGAAAGACCTTGAAACCCTAAATTTGTTCGAGCATGCAAACTAAAGAAAGAGATATGTAAATCAATGATCTAATAATCCAAAAAGATGTAATTCAACAAATCTGAGCAGTCAAAAAAGTCAAAACTCAATTCAAAAATTTTCAAAAATCTCGCTCGCAGGCAAGCAGTGTAACACAGTGCAAGAAGATAGTATTCTCGTAGGCCACCTTAAATCAAGGTGAGAGGCGTTCGCACTGGACCCTATATCCAGGGTGTGAACCTGGCTAGTTCTCGCAGGCTGTAAATACACACAGTGTGAGAATTCTTGAAGATAATAAAAATTTTGAAAATGCAAGCAAAATTCAAACTGGCTTATAGATCTAGAAGGTCTCTCAGGATATCCTAAGGAATCAGACACTGACAAAGCAGGAGAAAAATGCAAATAGAGCAAATGGCCACAGAAAATTCAAAAACCATAAAGAAAAAGGGAATATATTCCCAGTGGAGTCGCCAATTTTGTTTTAGGATAAATCCATAAGTGCGGACACAAACCGATCTCCCTAGATCCACCTAGATCTAGAACAAAACAGGACATAATAATACACTTTCTCTAGATCTAGACTATTGAATGAACTTAGAGACAAGGATTATGGACATACCTTATGAACGCTTTTCTTGAGTCTCTGTTGTTCCAAGATTCACTCCAACTCTCTTGTGCCATTCAGATCACAACAATACAAACCAATCGAAGTGAAGACAGATCAATATATTCAATAACTAATCTATACATATGATCAAGGAGTTATGTAATAAAGTAACATCATCTTCATGAGAAAGGGACATATTACTGTATTAAATTGATAGAAAGAAATACTTACAACCAGAGCCTTGATGTTTTAGATCTCCTGTCGATGGCTCCTAGCTCTGACACACACACTTGCTCATGCATGAAGAAAATCAACTACTTTTGATGACCTTGTTGTTGTCTCTAACTGTTGTAGCATCAGTCCTCCATACAGTCTTGCACTAATTCTCCAATCAATATCTTTCTAGTTTGATTCTTGCTTAACCCTTTCCATGACCATTCCTGTCAATTTATAAGAGAGAATGGATTAGTTACTTGGATAGGAAATGATCCCAAGATATCAGGAAAGCCAGTTCTTAGATAACCATTCGAATGCCAACTCACCCTTCTAGAATATTCCCTTCTAGAAGGATCGAGAGTTTATCTTTTTCCTTCATTTGGAAGATGTTCACACCCTAAGAGTTAGGTACAGTGCGAACCCCTCGCACTCCAGCTTAATGCAGCCTGCGAGAATCAGACATTCTCGCAGGCAAATATATAGGTAGCCTGCGAACCTCCTTTAAAAGCATGATTTCTGGAAGCAGACAAATGTAACTTTTCTTAGGAAAGTTTTCTTAGTGAAGAGATTGATTTTACATCATCATAACATCATCACGATGACCAAAATTGTGGATAACACTCCCTGTTCTGGTCGCTTTCCAAATACCGGTTAAATTCCAGAACATCACAGTTCACCACTGCATCATTGATGAAGGTGCATCCACATGCATCATGTATAAAAATGGATGGAAGAAATTGGGTTCCCCCAATCTCATACCATCAACCATCACTTTGAGAGATTATTATAGACGACCATCCTCTCCTAAAGGGCTCTTTCAAAATGTCCCCGTTGATCTCGGGGGAAATTCTCACCTCATTGACATTGAAGTTATCGACGCTTTGCTAGATTATAACATCTTGTTTGGGAATAGCTACATGTATGCGATGAAGGTTGTGGTCTGTTCTATTTTTCATACAATGATGTTCCCCCACAACGGGAAGATCGTCACTATCGACCAAGTGTCTCATTACGAGCCTAACCCTTCCTCCAACATCGATAATATCCTACCCTTTGTTCACACTAATCTCAAGACTTACCCACTCATCGAAATGGGTCCTAGAATTTTCAAAGACCCATCCTTTATAGGGACATACCATGGATCAACTCCGCTCATACATCCCTCAACACAAGTATGTGTCATCTCATCCAATGGAACATAAACTGGAGATACCCTTCCTCCCACAGAGGCTTCATTACTATCTAACATCCAACTAGTCGTAGAGATCCTTCCTTAGGAATCCCTTGAGAACTCTCTAACTCCCCCTGTTCCTGATTATACCCTCCCCCAGGGCCACATCCCGGCTTGGGAGATAGTCCCCCAAGCCATTACTCAAATCCCCTTCTTTTACCCCCCACCAGGTGTACAAGATTTCTAGGTAGCCACAACGCTTACCCTTCCCAATATGGTGCTGGAAATTCTAGTATGGTATCTACATCCACCTGAGATGGTCCCTCAACTATCCCTCCTTCCCCAAACAGAAGGAATCCTGATGGATATTCCAATACTTACCCCCACCATCCCACCCACACCCCTACTCACTAGCACCCCTGCTAGAGCTAGGGACCGATGGAAGAAGAAAGATCCCACCGCTCCACTTCCACCACGAGTTCAGCCTCCTTGTGCACTATGAGAGAAATATGGAAACTCCACCAATAATTTCCCATCTCTCCCCAAGCTACGCAATTTAATTCAACTCCCACGGGCACTGACACCACTCGTCACTTCCTCCAATGCTACCATTGTGCCCCCTAACATAGGTGGAAAAGGGTTGCGAACCAAATTTGCATCTACAATATGTTGTGAGTATGGCCATTACACCCACCATTGCTCGGCATTACCTCAATTTCGACAGATGCTAACAAAAGTCCACCAGATCTTCCAACAAGAACCTCCTCCTTTCGCATCATATCACATGCATGTCACTGACATCCACTATGTCACAACCTTTGTCAATGAATGTATGCGATGCCCTTTCACTCTTTGTGAATCACTTGATCATTTCACATATAAATTTCCTACGATCATTGAGTATAGGCATCGTCAATTTTCCCTTATTCCCAATCCTACCATCACCCCACTCTCGGTGACGCCGATAGTTCCCCCTACTCCCTCTCCTGATATTGTTTATATCTTCTCCCCCGAGCTTGAGGGACTTCCCACTCCTCCATGGTTCGTCGATAGCCTAGAGGAGGATTTTCACCCTAACCCCCCCAATTCTCTATTTAATTTACCCACAAAAATTTTACGCTCGGCGACCATTTTTAACCCACAATATCTCAATATTTGGTTTATGTCGAGTGAACCATCGCAACCTCCTTGCGATACCCCATCTACATCATCACCACCAGAAAATAACCACATGGTGACAGTGCCCAATGTTATTCCCCTGGATTCACTATATTCTCGGCAGTTCCACTGCGACGAAGACATCCTCGAGGAATTAGCTACCACCAATTCCCCATGGGATCCACTCCATCATCGAGCGCTCTTTCTCTCACAATACGCCTTTTCACATCTTATCCAAAAATCCATATACGCAATCGAATCCAAATATTTTATCCCATCATGGCGTATAGACTGGTTCAATCACCCTATCCCTACCCCCGACGCTTTAGAGGAAGGAAATATGACCAACATTTCCCCCACTGTCAAAATTGATATTTCCATCAAACCTAACATCATAGAGGAAATCACCATTAGCACCGCATGCTCTCCTGAAGAATTGATCCCTTAAAAATATCTCTTCTAGGAATACCGAGACATTTTTTCCTGGTCATACATAGAGATGCCTAGCCTCGATCCCTCTATTGTTGAACATTGTATAGACACATGGCCTAATATTAACCCTGTGTGACAAAAGCAATGTCCATTACACCCATCGAAAGCAATGACCATCAAAGCCAAAATTAACAAATTATGCGCTGCAGGGTTCATATAACCCATCACATATACATCATGAGTTTCCAACCCCATCCCCATTAACAAAAAGTGGGGAACTATCTGTGTCTGTACTGATTTTTGTGATCTCAATCACTCTTGTCCCAAAGATAATTTTTCGACACCCTTCATTGAAAAAATTATCGATGATTGTGCCGGCCACGAGGCATTGTCCTTCATGAAAAACTTCTATGGCTACAACCAAATCCAGATCCACCCAACTGATCAATACAAAACCACATTCACTACCCCTTGGGGTACCTTTTCATATTGTGTCATGCCTTTCGGCCTGAAGAATGCTAGATCCACTTTCCAAAGCGCCATAACATACATTTTTCATGATTTGGCTCAAATCATTCTCGCCGACTTGGATGATCTCACCGCTCGATCCAAGAAACAAACTCAACACCTGGATGACTTATGCATTGTATTTCACAGGTGTCACCAGTACAATATCCGCTTGAATCCCCTCAAGTGCATATTCTACGTCACCATTGGAAACCTCCTTGGGTTCATAGTCTCCCAACATGGCATCACAGTTGACCCCCTCAAGGTCTAATCCATCAAGGAAATTCCTCCACCATGGAATTTACGCCAACTATAGAGCTTACAAGGCAAAGCTAACTTTTTACGCTGTTTTGTCTCCGATTACACCACTCATGCACATGGTTTCCTTCGCCTCTTACATCATGATATCCCATTCCAATGGGACGAACATGCCCAAAATTATTTTGATGATCTCAAAGAGGCCCTCTTTAATGCCCCTTTGATTAGTCCAACCAACTATGACCGCGACTATATCCTCTACTTATCGGTCTCAGCCATCTCCGTAGCAGGAGTTCTCATCCAATTAGGGGATGATGACTGGGAGCATGTTATTTATTATGTTAGTAAAAACCTTTCAGGGCCACCCTTGAAATACAATCACAAATAAAAACTCACCCTTTCAGTTGTCCTCACAGTCCAAAAACTACGCCATTACATCCTACTTCAAACTACCAAGGTCATAGCCGATTCCAACCCAATGCAATACTTTCTCAGTCGTCAGCAAATTAATGGAAAATTTTCCTGATGAATCGTCATCCTTCAAGAGTACGATCTCAAATTTTCAACACCTAAGAGAAAGAAATCCCTCATACTTTTCGAACTCATTATGACATTTCCTTCCGATACTACCAGTACCCCCATCAATACCAACTTCCGCAACAAACATCTCTTTTACATACCCTCAGTTGATCCTTGGTACGACGATATCCTCGTCTACCTTTGAATACAAAAGTTCGGAAACCACCTCTCCAAGGACAATCGTTGATGTATTCGGCACCAAGCCCCTCACTACCTCCTTATCAGCGATATCTTATATCGCCAAGGGGTTGACACCATACTTTGTCGATGTTTGACTATTGAAGAATCCAACCGAGTCTTGAATGACTACCACAGTGGCACTCGATGGCCACCTCTCAGGGATGTCCACCACCCAAAAAATTATTCAAGTAGGCTATTCTTGGCCCACATTGTTTCACAACTGCATCCACGTTGTGAAGCAATGTGACAAATCTCAGCTATATGCCAACAAAGTGAGAGCACCACCTTCTCTTCTCCACCTAATCATTACTATTGGCCCCTTTTGCAAATGCGGCATTGACTTCATGACTTGCAACCCCCCATATAGTAATGGACACAAATACATCATCATGGAAGTCGATTATTTCACCAAATGGGCCAATTCCATGCCCACCTTCAACAACACCACTAACACTACAACGCATGTTTTCTTCAACCACACCATCTCCCACTTTGGAGTCCCTTTATAGCTAGTCTCCAATCATGGGAAACACTTCGAGAATGAGATTTTCGTCGAAATATCGTCCAGGTTAGGCTTCTCCCACTAGTTCACCTCCCCATACTACCCTCATTCCAACGGACAGGTAGAGGTGGTCAACAAGGTTCTCAAAACCATGTTGCAGCGCATGATGAACAAACATAAGACCAATTGGCACCTAATGTTGTTTTCCACAATGTGGGCTTATCGCACGAAAGTTAAAATATGCCACTGGTTTCACACCATTTCATCTAGTCCATGGGGTCGAGGCCACTCTCCCCATCGAATGTGAAATCCCCACATTACGCACTGCTATTGAGCTATTACCTGACACTTCTCCAATGGAACAACATTTTTTGAACTTAGATTCACTGGATGAAGACCTTCGGTCTTCATTATAGAACAATGAGGTAGCCAAAAAATGGTCGAAGGCCACCTTCGATCGCCATGTCAACCTTCGATCGTTCAATGAAGGTGATCTTGTCCCTGCTTACGATATTGCCCATGATATCTTCGGTGATGGAAATTTTGAGTCATTATGGCATGGACCTTACATCATCCAACATTTCCTCACTAAAGGCGCATACATCCTGGCCTCTCCTGAAGGCCACCCCCTCAAAGAACCCATCAATGGGTTGTACTTAAAGAAATTTTATGCCTGAGTGTAGCCATGCTACACTAATATTTTTCTTTTTGTAGAGTTTTAAGTATTATTTTTCCCTCCATGTCTTACATCTAATCTATCATTTATGCTATTGACAGATGCCTCCTCCATCGACCTTCCACATCGTTTACACCAACGCAGCTAGTCGTTGGACATAGAATCTCGCTTTGGTCGCTTGGGCCCTATATACCCCCTTGCATGAACTTCTCCACTCTAGCGGCATATGCTTGGGCTCATCTACCAACAACCAAGCTGAATACACAACCGTCATTAGCCTCCTTCCAGAGGCCACTAGCTGCCATGTTCGTTACCTAAGCGTCTTACTAGATTCCCAAATCATCATCCTCCATATCAACAATGTGTATCGTGTCTGCAATCCATGCCTCTTCTGCAAATACCTGCAAGTTAGAATTTTATCTCGACATTTTGATTTAATCACATTCACACATATTCCAAGAAAATTTAATCAGATAATAGATAATATGGCTAACCTAGTGTTAGATTGGCATTTATCACATTAAGATCCCATCACACATACATACAAAGTCTGTCACAAGATATAGATTAGATGTCATCAAAATAAATAAAAAACATCAACACATGTAAACATCACAAAGATCCAAAAATGTATATCCATGAATATATATATCGGTCAATGTGCCATTAATGTTTAAAAAAAATAGTGCATCAAGTACAACATCCATAGGTAAGTGACCATCTCACTCCTATAGGTGCAAAATCGTTGTCACAACACCATATACAAAATATGCTTGAAGGCCTCTATAAATACAAAAATCCATATCCAGAGACACTCAGGGTGCCTCTAGAGAACCACCCAGTCCTCCCACTGGAGGAGGTACCCAACCAGCTACAGGTCCCTCATGCCCTTGGGGAAAACACCCATTCATCCTCGCTCCCACCACAACTGCTCTGTGGATCAACGTTTTTGACTCCGCTGGAAGCCCAATACACTGCTCCAGGATCCCCTCATCTTGAATCTGCACCCACATCCCCTCGGGAACTCCCTGTAGTACCGCCTCTAATCGACGGTGAAAATCCTCAAAATCTCCACTGATCCCTTTCAGAGGAGCATGTGATGGCCTTGCAATGGGGTCATCATAACGACATCTCCTAGATGCTCTCTCATCATCAATGGTCCTCTCCCCAACATCCTCCCGTCATCGTCTCTCCCTTGCCCGCGGCTCTCCCCACGATGGTTTCATAGGCCCCTGACGAGCCGATGCTCTAACCAAATTAGCCTCGCACCCGCAAGGTCCCACATATGTACACACAACAAAAAAATGATAGAATCAATATCCATCCATACATAACGAACATGATATACTATATAAACATAAAAAAAAAAAATATCACACCATACCTCTGCGGTCGAACACCTCTCCAGGGGGTAGCACCATATCTGGATCATCCTGAAAGTCCACCCTACAATACAGATATCTAAGAATGATCTGTGACATCTGATGCCACACCTGTGAATCCTCGACCATAAAATAATGGCCACCCTCCCCACCACCATGATGAACCGGAATCATCTCCCACCGCCTCAATCGTGGCTCTCGCGCACCAGGTGCGCCCAATAACACTCTCGGGAAAAACATGGGCACCCTCTCCAAAAACCATTCCACCAAGATGGACCCAAAGGCAAAATCCCCTGAGTCAGTAGCTCGACGCATGTCGAGCTACCCTACAATATTGGCGTGCAACATCAAGCCCCAAGCAAAATTCTCACCTGCCAGTGCCCTCTGTATGATCCTCAACTGACCCCCACTGATCCACTGAGTAGCAAGAGATCCATACACTCTCACAATCATCGATTCCATACACCGATTCACAAGGGTGTCCATTGCCCAAATACTCACCATAGAGGCTGACATGAATTTCTCCCCTGAACAGTAGGTCCGGGCTAAGACAACCAACTGTCCATCTCTGGGTACTACAGGCTCTGCTGGTAGAAGGGTTTCCCAAAATGGGAGCCCAATAAAAAAGTATACATCCTCTACAACATATAATTCCAGGTGCTCACCATGAACAATGAAACACTGCAGCTCCAGTCTCCACATCAAAATTAGGAACTGTAGCAAGTACTCTTGTGCCCCCACTAGTGAGCACTCAAAAAACTTTAGCAACCCACAAGATGCCAAAGAACCCTGTACATCCAGCTCCTCATCTCTCATCACCTCTCTCATGAACACCTAATCCCTCTCCCTCTAATGGATCAACATTGTCAACTGGTAGCCTGCATCCACACATACAAGATTTGATCAGCCGTCATAACTCATAGAAACATTAAAATCTCCAAAAAAGGTAGTTTTTTACACCCTTCAACGTTGCCTCAAAGGCACGACTATTTTCCTCACAGGCGTGCACATATACGAAACTATTCACCCCATAGTCACACACTCATGCACAACTATTGGTCATACAGGGGTGCACTCATGTGCCCCTCTCACATCAACAGACATGCACACTAGCGCACTTATCTACCCCACAGTTGGACACACATGCACAACTGTCAGGAACACAACCGCGCATCGATGCGTTGTTGTGATTTGCACAGGCACACATCCCATGCATGCCTATTTTCCCCATTTGGATGCCCCTTTGCATGGATCTTAAAATTACAGTCGCACACTTATGCACATGAAAAACTCAATCACCCATGCACTGAAAGGCCCACCCTCACAAATTCCGCTTGTATGGACATTCGTACAAGCCCTACCCCAAAACGATCCACTAGATACTGTGCAAGAGGATGCGGCCACTAACCTGAAACTTATTGATCCTGAATTGATAGGATCAATCTCCTGGAATCTCCAAATCTCTCCTCAAATCTCTCGTCCAGTCACTCTAGTAGCAAATACAAATGAGGTGGAAATATGGGCCCTACAACTATATATAGTTCCTTTTCCCAATCTTCCATACTCCATTCTAGGAGTTTTGAGCTTCCATTTTCTGATCTGTCTTTAGCCACGGGACTAGGATCCCGCCACCTACACAATCACAGTCTTCGGGCCACCATCCATCCTTGGCCCCTAGGGAGAATTTTTCTCACATCACGCCCAGGTACGCATGCTTCAATTCAAAATTATCAAATAATCATTAGATGTCCTTCATCTTCAGATATTGTTCACGTCGGGTATTTGGTTTTCATGTGTGTAGGTACTTGGTCACCACAAATCAGCACAACCCTCTCAGGTATAAAATCGCTACTGGCATGTAATCATTCCCTCTAAATATCAATTGCATCTCCCAGTCACACCCTCCAATATTTACCTCTAAGGTACCCCCATCCGGCTCTGCAGTACTCACACCTCCATTGCATTTCAGTACTGTCACCCAATAGCACTCTTCCCCACATGAGTTGTCCCATTCATAGTCCCCCTTGACATTTTGACACTCATGCTTCTTTCACCCCCTAGGTATGGGAGTCCTCATAGTCTTTTCATTCCCGATAATTAGCCACATTATCCTTCTCCTCATTTTTCTAACTTCCCCATAATGGAATCCCAAGTAATCTCATCACGATTTTCATTTTCACTGCACCTCCGCAGTATCAATTATCCCTCCATCTCCTCCACCATCTATTTGCCCATCTGTAGATTTTACTCCATTCATTTTACCTCATATATAAACCCACCTATGGGGCCCCCACCCTCCACCTGTTTTCCACGCAACTTTCACCCTCACAGGCCAAGTCATATTGCACTGGGGCACCTATTTCTGTATCTGTATGCTCATCCTCAACTATTCTTTATTTAATTGGTAATTGTAAAAATCCTTTGTTTCCAACCTTTACATAGTCTTTTGTCATCACCCTTGGCGACCTTCCTTTTCCAACAAAATAAACCCATGTCACCCTTGGTTGGGGCATTCATTACCTTCCACTTTTGTTGACATTGTCCATAAACCCGAGAATCCTCCAGTCCATGTACCTTCGATCTCTACGTTTGTTCACTTTGTCATGCCTCTGGCACAATCCCACCTATGTCTAGTCATTCCCCTGACACAGATTTTGTTTCATGGTTGTTGCCACTCATATTTCACATCTATCCCCAACCAAGGGTAGTCTTGAGTCTCACCACTTCATGACTTTGTCTATGTCCCTCATCAGTTCTTGATCTTATCCAGTGGATTCCCTAAATCCCTTCACTTCTAGGAGTCATGTCTCCCTTTCTGTCGACATCAGCAATGTTTCCAGATGGGCGACAATATCTTGAATCTCATTACCTTCACAATGAAGAGTCTCGAACGGCACAACGAGAAACGTCATTGCTCTCTACTGTCATTGACCTCCACAACATTCGACCTCAACACTAGATCATGTTGTGGTGGGTCTTACTTTGTGAATGTTGCAGTTGTTATATTTGATGAAGACCTCTGAAATTTGATAGGCTATCAATGCATGTGTCTCATTGACACTTCTTATAGGTGTCATCACCTATTTTCATAGTTTTTTCACTATACAAATTGTCCTCTGCTATTATCAACACGCCCCCAAGGGTGTTGTAGTCATCTACACCAATACACAGCTTCATTTACTATATTACACATTTTTGAGTTACATGACATGAGCATGGGGCATGCCTGCCTAGTTTGTACACAGTTTTTATTTTTCACACCTTGCAAAAGGTTTGGGTCCCACTGGTTCCCCTCTCCCTCCAATGGGTTTCTCTTGAAACTCCTCACAACATTGTTTCTTACACATTAGAACTCTTCGTAGAAGAAACATTGATGTATTTCAACTATACGTATGCTCCTAACCTCACACATCAGGGGGAAACTATTATCAATGGAATTTTGTTCGCAAATGGTTATAGGAATCCAACATCTTCAAAACACCCATTAGTTCATCCATGGCCCAGAAAATGCATTTCCAAAGGTCACAAAACTACAACTGGTTAAAAAATCAGTATGCGCTAATGATACAAAGGCAGCACATGCACGTGCAACATTCGAATAATGTCAGAAAAGCGCATATGCGCCCGATGTGCAACTGTGGACGCAAAAAATCCACACACACCTCAGAATGATGCATTTATCATTTTGGTTGGCCTTCCATCCACTTCTAGTTCATCTCCCAAGTCGATTTGACATGAAAATCCGAGTTGAATCTGAGTGGGGGGTTGGTCAAAGACCTAAGGGTTCCCTAAAGAGCCCCTTGTTCACACTAAAGACTGGTTGAATAATGCCTCAAAGCTTTGCTATAAAAAGAGGCCACGTGTGCACTATATTTCAAGGAATTCATTTGTATTGTTATGCTTCCTATATTCTCTTGGAGCATCCTCTTTCCTCATCAAGAGCATACAAGCATCGTTTCATTTAGCCATTCATATCACCTCTTGAGTGAATGTGCTTTGGATTTTCTTCACCATTTCCTTTTAGTTTCCTACTTGTAAGAAGAGCTCAATCATTGGGGGTTCAAGATCCCTCCCTTGGAGGAAGAGGGTACCCATAGTCTCCCTTTCTCTTTGGTGTTTTACCACTAATACAACTTATCCATTGGTGGCATACATATTGTTTATTTTCTTGTTATGTTTCCCTTATGCACTCTAGTTTAGTTTATTTTATTGTTATTAGCTTAGTTCTTTGCTTATTTCTTATGCTTGATGTTTCTAACTCTTGAATTCACTGTTGTCTTGTCCATCTAACCTAACTGGACTTGTAAGTGTCCTTATTTTTCTCATTTAGGTGACGAAAGGGATGCAACATAGGGCATATTACATTAGTAATGTTATTTTATTTATGTCGGCTTGGGTCCATTAGTTCTAATTTTACCTCCTAGTCTCTTATATATACCAAGAAGACATTTTCATTTGTAATCATCTTGTATTTGGAAATATATGTGGTGTATAAGGAGGTTTCCCCCTCGAAGAGGCTTATTATCTGAAATTCTCTCTTTTTCAAGGTGTTGAGTACTTATTCTCAGGTTTTTCTATGCTATCTTGGTATTTGGTTCCTAACAATCAATCTTGTGGCCTTCTGCTCATTCTCAGCTGGAGAGATCTGTGCATTCTCTTCTCTTCTCTATATTTTCTTCCATTCACGCATCCCCTTATGTGATTGCGCTCTTGTCTAGTGTCTCTCCTACTCTCTACAAGGTCTCACCCCCTCTCTCCCTCTCCACTATTTGTGTGTGTATTTTTTTTTGCTTCTCCTTCCCAGGGAGTTTCTCGACCTATCTTGTTCCTTCTATCAGAAGGAAACTCGGGTCAGTCTAGGCCTACAGGAAAAACTTCCCTCTGTGGTACTTCAGGATGACATTCTACAGTCATACCATGATTCTATTCATGGGGTGGTTGATGGCTCAAAAACTAATCCTTTATTCATTAACTAATTCCTCCTTGGGATATAGAGGAGGTTTTTCTTTCCCCAACAAGGGGAAACCTTGGGGTCATTTCTTTCCTCTAGTGATACCATGGCCAGTAATTCAAGGCTTCACCCCCACAGTCATTCATTATAAATCAATAATACATTTACATTGTTCTCATTCCATATCATGGTAATTACAATTAACAATTAATTACAAGCTGGGGGAAACAGGGGTGTTACAATCCCCTCCCCCTTAAAAGGGAACACCATCCTCAGTGTTCTTTCTTGGTAACACTTGCCATGTCATTTTAATTCGAGGGCTTCATAAATATGATCATATTTCTTTTTCGGTTCCTTTCCATACTCTTGGCCTTCCTCACCTGCCTTCAATAATCTTGGACAACATTTTATTGTTGCATAAAATTCAAGAAACAAATTTCATAACTTAGCACAATACTCATCTATGTAGTTTGTGGATTTGTATCCACATGGTTTTCCTATTGTCTCAACCCACTGTTTCTCTCAGACATACCCATTGTGTGCATGACCCCAATCAATAGTGTATGAGAATTGTCAAAGTTTCATATTCCTTGCGGTCACTTAGCCTCTAGGCCCAGGCTCAGGCATCCCCTTCTCTACTATATCATTCTCTGGATGATCCATCTTGCCTTGCCAATGATTTCTTACACAAGAAGAGTTCTAAAGACGTCATTGATCCTTACATTTGAGGCGTCCCTTGGACTTGCTCTGCCAAGGCATCCCTCTGTCTTGTGTTACCACAACACAACCTGTTCTAAGAAGGTCATGGCTTACCACATGGTTTTCATTTCTTAATAGTAGCATCTTCCACACTTTCTATATTGAAAACTTCATCTATCCTTCCTAGACATATATTTTTCATCTCACCTGTATCACAGGTATACAAAATTATGATAAATTATCATCAATTTCAAATTCAGAATTTTCTTGCAAATCTATTACCCACAGATTTCCACATTCCCCATTTATTTTTAGATATGTTCAACACAAAAACTGGATTCACAAGTATGGTACTTTCCTTTCCATATCAGTTTATCTCAACAGGAAATTGGTGTTCCTTATGGGCTTACGACACTGCCATATCCAAGACTCTTTTTCTTCCTGCAACTTCAACATTCCTCAACCAAACAAATTGTTATTTTTCATGCACATTATATTTTCATTGCACCTTTACAATGACATCACAAGAAATTATTAGATTGTGCATGCTAACATTCAAATCACTTTTATCTATTAAATGATATAAAGATACAGGAAATATCATTCCTTACACATGCATCATTTCAGCACATCAAACCTTTCCAAAATTAATTCAATCATTACGTGAATTTAATCCAAGGGGCCAATATCCATGGCCACATTCACATACCATGCACCCTTGCATTTATTTCAAGTTTACCATACTCATGACAAGCATATTTCCATCATGTTTTGGAGTTCAACCAACCTCTTCACCATATGGCTTATTAATTCTCGTTCAATCTTACAACAAAACTATGCTTCTTGCTACATGTTGATCATGATCCCAATCAGTACACATGAAAATAAATGTTTCTCTTGAATTCACCCAAGAATTCTTCCTTCATTAGTAACTAGGGTGCCAACACTCATGGCCACCCAATTTTCTCTTTTATTTAACACCTCTATAATTCAAGTAGAGTACCAAAAGATACTTCTTCCATAATGGGAAGCTCTATATATTCCCCATTCATTTACCACATGCATCTCCTCAATGCATTAAATCAACATGTTGTCTATGATCAATTTTGTTCCCAATCATTCCTTGATTGGTCAAAGTATTCATGACATGTTAGTTCATGAATTCTTCCAAGGATTTAAATATGTCTTTACTACCATAGGTTCACACCTCCATCATTCAGGTTCTCCTTCCTGAATCATACCCTACTTGGGTATCAATGCCATACAAAGACCTTTCAAAATTTAGTGCATAACAATAAAACATTTCATAAGAGATTCTTACCCAATCCCTTCATACCTTGTGCCACATAGGTATGAACACTTTTATACATTTTCTTGGTTGTTATCACCCTCTTTCTGATTTTTACCTCATCAATAGTTCTTTATGGGGACTTTTACAGTCCCTTCAACAATTTTTTAATAGCATCCTTCTCATATTCATCCCTTGCTTGGGGTTGTTCATCATTGGCAACTGTCTTCCTCAATAGATCCAATCTCTTTCTACACATGACATACATCATAAATATTTTAGTCTCCATGTAAAATAAAATAATGCAAG
>JZKD02S2178768.1:0-28984 GCA_000966675.3 Picea glauca | reverse complement strand
ATAATCAAGTAAACCGGAACTCGTGGAAACTTTATCCATGTGCTCATTGTCATTCACCTAAGCATTGTGTTGCCAAGTGTTGGAAAAGACAAAATTTGTACAGGAAACCTATGTCTTCCAAGAAGGAAACACGACGTAAAGGCTCAAGTCCACAATGGAAGAAGGAGAAGGTTAAGCAGGTCTGGATGCCGAAAACTCGTTGTACGTTTTGCAGCAAGAGTGGACATCAGGAGGCTAGCTGTTGGAAGCTTAATCCAGAGCTTCATCCAAAGAAGGGAAAGAGGATTTTGCATGCACCCACGAAGGAGGAAGGATTGCCAGCGAAGCAAGAAGAACACCGTGAAGGAAATAAATCAGTCACTTGGTTCTGCCAGAAGTGGATGTCTCAACTTCATTGTGTTTTGCTTCCCCTTATGTAATCATCTTTCAGAAGCAAAGAGCAAGCCGGGTGGCCTATCCTGAGCTTGTCGAGTGGTCAGTAACCTTTTGGGGACCAAAAGGTCTTATTGTTGGGAGTTGTGATCCGAAATCGGATTCAGAAGCTTGTCAGGGCATGAAAAATGCTAAAAAATAAAAGTGCTCGGAATCCGACGAAACCAACACCATTGCGTCCGGCTCGTCTTCCTGATTCCAGTGGTATAATTTTTATGTCAAACGGAGTCCGTATGAAGAAGTTATCGCATTCTGTCCGCCGAGCCAAACAGGGAAAAATTTTGACTTTGTTGACTGTGCAGTCCGTACAGTCCGTACGGATGCTGAAGTGGCATGTCCGCACATGAGACACGTGGCAAGTCCATACATGACACGTGGAATCTCCAGAGCATGACACATGTCAGACTGATTTGACATTTTGGGCGTACGATTGGACCAGTCTCAAGGTGACACGTGTCACCACTGGAAGGGTGACACGTGGCATGGGATGACGTCAGCATCATACGGCAGATGACGCGGTAGGCTTGCGTGGTGGATGATGTGGCAATATGGTAGGCTTGTGTGGTAGATGATGTGGTAGTACGTCGCGCTGACGTAGCAGGTGACGTGGACGAATCATCGATCGACACGTGGCATCATTTGGGCGAATGGTAAGGTGCCACATGGCCCAATCAGCGGCTGCCATGTGGCACCCCGGGTTTTTCCAATATTGGTTGTGTCAAAAGTATTTGGGCCTGGGGGATTCAAACCCCGGACCTCCCCCACCGACAGAGTCTTAACAAGTTCGTCGTAACCGTTACACCATGCATTGTGTCTTGTTATGGAAATGGGTTTAACACTATTTAAAATTGTGTGTTGTGTC
The DNA here is from genome assembly GCA_000966675.3 of Picea glauca. Taxonomy (NCBI): domain Eukaryota; kingdom Viridiplantae; phylum Streptophyta; class Pinopsida; order Pinales; family Pinaceae; genus Picea; species Picea glauca. The sequence goes on along the minus strand of JZKD02S2178768.1, from coordinate 27,690 downwards.
AAATGGCGGGGAGGTGGGGCCGGGGCTAGTCCCGATCCCCAGTTCTATTACATGGAACCACACTATTTGAATGGGCGCCAATCTAAACGGTTAGCGCGGGAGTCAATACTTTGGAGCGGTTCCAAAAATGTATGGCACGCTTTGTTGAACGTTTTGGACAGTTAAGTGTAAGACCCGCGGTCTTATTGGTATTGCAATGTGACCGTTGATTTATGCGTGGAGGGGGGGGGGCTTTAAACATATAGCCCGTGGTTTGGGCCTACGCGCCAACAATCCACATGCGACCAGGTGATAGAGCGCAGAAGGGGCTAGGGCCAGCGCTAGCCCTTAGGGCTAGCGCTTGGCCATATTAATACCATATGACCTTAATAAAAGTGCGCGTGCCCAGGCTTGGGGGATATAAGCCCAAATGTAACTAATTTATAGTTTAAAAGTGGGTTTTATAACCACTTTGGCATTTTTAAATGTAATTAACTCATAATTGGGAGTTATTGGGCTTTTTTTAAGCCTAATTCTTGGGAGGAAGTTGGAGATGGCAACCAACTTTCCCAACTATTTAACCAAGGCCATGTTGAGGCCATTTGGTCAGAGTTTGAAGCCTTTGGAGAGCTTTTGGATGGTTTTGGAGAGCAGAGATGCTGAGGCAAAGCTAGGTCTAAGCCAGTTTGAGGCAGGGAAGCTGTTGAGGTAGAGATGTTGTCGGACGATTTCTGAGAGTTCGGGACATCCGTTTCAGGTGCTGTTTTTTGTGCAAGATTCTAGAGATCATGGCGAACATGACCAGATCAGTCTAGAAGACAATTGACATTGTAAATATGTACTAATAAGCTTTCAAAAAGAAATCAAGAAGCCTCCCTCACAGAGAAAAGGCCCGGAGACGTAGGCAAAGTTGCCGAACTCCGTTATCAAACTTGTGCATTATGGTTTTCTGTTTTCATTGTGTTTTCAGATCTGAAAATATGTCTATGGCTGTATAATTCATTTCTTTTCTCGCTCTTTTGTTAAGTTTCCCAATGGTTAATAAATGCATGCAAATAAAAACTCAACCATAGTCATTTCGAAAAATCCTGACGGATCAATTAGCTTTTCACATTTGCAAGAAAATTGTTATCATGAACTTATTTCCATTAGTTCATCTGAAAGTCAAAATGACAGTCCTCAAACAAATTTCCATAAGTTTAATAAAACCAAATTAGAATTGTTTGATGAACAAGAAGACAACCTTGATGCACATAAAATGGCTATCATATTTGAAGATGTTCAAGGCTGTATGAATGTTTCTATTGAGATTCATGAAAAGATGGACTAACCTATGGTTGTGATTTCATTTGAAAATACTTTCAGGATTGAAGAAGTAGAGCAAGTACAAAAAACACTTGTGAGGGGAACCTGTTTTTCTATCTTAACTCCTAAAAACAAAATGTTCCCTCATGTGTTTCATGACCCCATGGCATGATATATAGAGTATCTTTGCAATCATAATCTACAGTTGGTGGTGGGTTATGAGCTTAGGAATGAAAGAGATGAGAAATCAATGGAAGTATTAGATATGGATTGCTTTGTACTAAAAGTTTCATTTGAGTCAGAATTGTCCTTTGATTCGAAAGGTTGTTATTCAAAACATTGTCAACATATTTTTCAGCCTTTTGAAAAAAATCTACAAGATGAATCACCTAAGAATAAGGATGCAGTGGAAGAAATGATATATGTGTTGGAAAATCCCTTCGCAGTTTTTCTAGAAACGATAAACCAAAATAATATTTTTGAGATTCTAAGATTTAGATCTAAACGTAGCTTCTCAAATGAGTTGTTGATAACCAGGATTTGGAACAAGAACATGAAAATGAAATGAGAAGTAGGTGAAGCATTGGCATGGTTTCAATGGAATTTTCATTTCAATTGATTGGTATTTCTTTGCAACAGTTAGGATAGGGAAGTGAAAATACTCTTGTTGATCCAACATTTTTCAAATTTAGAATTTCCAAATAAATTACTCAGTTAGAGTTTTATCAATGTATCTGGTGTTTGATTTCCAGGATAGAACAAGGCAAGCACCTTCTTTGGGATCAACACATGGATGAGGCATTAGGTATACGCATTGTTTGCTACCTCACAGGGAGGATAACATCCCTAGTTGGAGCTTATGTTATCACCATACTAATTTCTTTTAACCCAAAACTCAAGATTCAACAGGGTGCCAAATCAATACAAAAGAGTGATAGAATGGCAGGATGGAGATACATATGGCAGGTGGGATAAGTATGGCAGAGATATGATATTGATTGGATCCAACGAACTGCAAATCATGGGTGCAATTGATCAATGGTCGTAAGTTTCATCGAGCCCAGAAATAGCTCGAGGTTTAAACCCTTGAGAAGGCAGGCCGATCAAAATACCATGGGTTTGCGTCGAAGCTACGTGGTGCCCCTAGATGGATATCGGGGGGAAAAGCGATTGAGCTCAAAAATGGTAAAATACACATCGATGTCATGTGTCAAGACATCATTGAATGTGTCATTTCCAAATATCACATGCGGAAAAGGAGGGTTGATGGCTAGTCAAATCACCTCGAAGCACTTGTTTGAGTATTTTTCGTTTGTGTGATTCCAAGTAAACACCGCCAAAGGATTGATGTGAAAGCTCATCATTTGAATTAAAAGGATGAACGCGATAAGCCATAGTCCTCATTGGTAATTTCATCAGTAAACTATGATTGGTTCTAAATGACGACTGCCTTTAAAAATGAGGAAGACATTACTCTGTTTTGGGCAATTGACATTCCATTCTTGAACGGGATAATTACAAACCGAATTGACTACTTAATTTTTGTAAAATTAAGGGAGATAAGATCATATTTTCTGGAAAATTGGGAGCGATGGATAAGACAGATCAAATGGTCCCCAATGAACCAAGATTTTCAACTAATATGACAAATTTATCATTGAAGAAGAAAGAAAAGTCGATTGCATGGATATTAGCAATGAAATTTCATACAAAGTCTGCAAAAGAGCCAGAAACGAATAAAGAGGTCAGATTAAATCCCATCATGAAGGATTTAATCATCAACAGATACATAGATGAGCACCATACGCAAGTTGTCAAGAGGAAGCGGAGCAAGCCATAGAAGATGGAGATTAAAGATGAGATGATTGAGAGCGTTGCAGAAAATCAACCTGCATGGCTTAACACTTTAAAGGAAGAAATTTCTAATATGAAATAGTTTTCAAGCTAAATTAAGTATTTTTCTGAAAATTTTGTAATGATATAGACATGTGGAGTTCAAAGTGAGAATCTAAAATATGTCAGTTTTGTTTTATAATGCTCCCTAGAAAATAGGAGTACAATTGTTATATGTTACTCCTTCTTTGTAACTGATGTCTATTTTTGGGACTGTGGGGAAGTTGATTCATTTTGAATCTTAGATGTAGTTTGTCTATATATATTATTCCAAAGATAAATGAAAAAGACTGATCGGAGAGGGACTTGCCCTCTTGGCAGGAGGACATTGTAATTTCCTGGAGCTAAATTGAATATATAGTGCAGAAATGTTCTGAAATTTTTACGAAACGATTCTAATGATTGTGATATGAGTTCAGTTTTCTCTCACAGTGTGTATTTCTTGTGTCTTTTATTTCCATCTACATTTTCTTCTGTTTAAATCAGAGAGTTAAAGGTCTGGAATTTGTCTTATGATGCTCTCGACCTAAGTAGTTTAAACTGTGTACTTTTATTCCTAGTTGATTCATAATTCATTTCAATAGTACTCTGATGCAGTGATTTGTTTCCCCCTTCTTCTTACCACTCTGCTTAAACTCAATTTATAACTTAGATTCATTGCCTCATTTATCCTTTCTCCTCTGAATATTTCTAATGTTCTACCATTTCTTTGTTCATTTTTGACTCCATGTGCCTAAGTGTTCCTCCCTTTCTCCACCAACAACCTTATAACCCCCCCCCAAAAAAAAACTAAATTTAGCCACCGATTGCCAAATAAATACCTAGTGACATGAGAGAGCCCTCTCTGAGTTGAGAGGGCTATTTCCTAGCTCTAAAGTAGGTTGAAACAATTACCTCTGTCGTTTGTCTATCAGCCGGACAAAATTTACAGAGTGCTAACATAGTTAATCCATTATGAACCTATTCAAGTCATCACAATTCAGAATATACAATCTTCCCTTTTAAGTTAGCGGTCCATCATTAAACATCCGATAGCCTTCATACTTCATCCCTATGGGATTTTTCTTTAGGTATGATGTCACGGTCTTGAAAAATGCATATGTTTCTTGTGCACTTTTGACTCTCTCTTTCATGTCTAATTCACTGGTGCTTACAACTTCCAAGTGAACCACTTTCATACTTCTACTAAGGGCATCAACCACCTTATTCTCCTTTCCTTTGATATGTTTGATTTCAAAATCAAACTCACTAAGGAGATCCATCCACCTAGCTTGTCTCACATTGAGTTTTGGTTGGTCAAACAAATATCTCAACCCACTATGATCCATCATAAGAACAAATATTCTACCTAAAAGGTAATGCCTCCACATTTTTAAAGTATTCACTATGGAATCCAATTCCACATCTTAGGTCACATAATTGACTTCATGTTCATTCAATTTTATGGATCCATAGAAAATCACATTTTCTTCTTGCATAAGGACTCCTCCGTGCCCTTCCTTGTAGGAATTTGTACACATAAGGAAGTCCTTGTTTGGGTCTAAAATATTCATCACAAGCGCATTGGTTATAATTTATTTCATCTCTTGAAATATTTCTTCAGATTATGGTGTCCAAATGAATTTAACCCCCTTTTTCTGAAGTTAAGGGATTGGGAAACTAATCTTGTAGAATCCATTTATGAACCTCCTATAGTATCTTGCTACGCCCATAAAGGATATGATATTAGATACATCCTTTGGGGTAGACCAATCCATGATGTCTTTAATCTTGTCAGGATCAACTGCCACTCCTTCCTCATAAATAACATGGCCTAAGTAATGGACTTGTTTCTGGAAAAATTGACACTTACTAAGCTTAGCATAGAGCTGATGTTCTTTTAGTACTTGAAGTACTATCTTGATATGTTATTCATTCTCTTCCATATTCTTGGAATAGATTAGGATATCATCAATGAAAACCAACACAAACCTATCCAAGAACTTTCTTAGTACATTGTTCATTAAACACATAAAATTTGTTGGTGCATTGGTAATCCCAAATGACACCACCAAAAATTCATAGTGAACATATCTTGTCCTAAAGGATGTCTTGTGGATGTATTAATCTTTAATTAGGACCTTATGGTATCCAGACCTCAAGTCAATATTGGAGAATATCGTATCACCCCTTAATTGGTCAAACAAGTCATCGATCCTTGGTAAGGGATACTTGTTCTTGATGGTCATATTATTGAGTTGTCTATAATCTATGCACAATATGAGTGTGCCATCCTTCTTTTTCACAAAAAAGGCTAGTTCTCCCCATGGAGACACACTAGGTCGAATGTATCCTTTGTCCCACATCTTCTTTAGTTGTAGTTTGAGTTCAACTAGCTCTAGTGTACTCATTTTGTAGGGTGTTCTAGACATTGACACTGCTCCTGGTACAAGTGAAAATTCAATATTCCTTCTTGGAGGTAGACCTCACACCTCTTTTGGGAATACATATTTATATTCTTATAATATGGGATGGTCCTCTAGGCTGGGTTTGTTGTTTTTGACAGAGTTCAACACTTGTATTGCATACAAGGAGCATCCCTTTCTACAATACTTATTCACTTGGAGGGCCAATATTCATCTCACTGAGATAGGATTTTGAATCCCTTGTAAGGTTATCCTTCTTCCTTCTCCATATTCACACTCCAAAATTTTGTTGTAACAGTCCAACTTGGCTTTATGGGCATCCAACCAGTCCATGCCAATCATCAAGTCATAAGATTATAAAGGAAGTATGTTTTGGTTCACTTGGGTGGGAAATCCATTTATAATGAATTGGCATGCTGGTATGACCTTTGTTACTTTTCTTTTAGTTCCAGTGGCTAGTTGTACCAACCATGATTTAACATGTTTAATGTAGCACCCATGTTTCCCCTAGCTTGTAATTAATCGTTAATTGTAATTACCATGTTATGGAATGAGAACACTGTCAATGTATTATTGACTTCCAATGACTGAATATGGGGGTGAAGCCTTGAAGTAGTAGCCATGGTATCACTAGAGGAAAGAAATGGGAAAAATAGAGAGGGTCCATTATGTGAATGACCCCAAGGTTTCCACTTGTTGGGGAATAATAAACCTCCTCTGGATCCCAAGGAGGAATCAGTTAATGAAGAAAGGAATGGTGGTTGAGCCATCAACCACCCCATGAATGGAAGCATGGTTTTAGTTTAGAATGTTATCCCGAAGTACCACATAGGTCAGTTTTTCCTGCAGGCCTAGATTGAACCGAGTTTTCTTTTGACAAAAGGAACAAGATAGGTAGAGAACCTCCCTGGGAAGGATAGGTATAAAAACATACACACATAGATGATGGAGAGGGAGATAAGGGGTGATACCTTGCAGAGAGTAGGAGAGACACCAGAGAAGAGTGCAAGCACAAAAGGGGATGCACAAACCGGAGACATTACAAAGAAGAGAGGAGAACACATGGATATATTCAGCTGAGAATGAAAAGAAGGCCACAAGCTTGATGTTGAGGCAACATATGATAAACCTTTACGAGTTCATGATAGAGAAATAAATATATGATATTTTTCATAGAACAAGACCTAAGTAGTAGGTCATGAGCTTGATGTTGAGGAAGCATTCGAAAAACCTCGTAGAAGTTGTGACAAAGAAAGGATATCAGAGAATGGGCATAAATTCCATAGTGATATCATGGCTTGGCACAGGGGTGGCCATAACACTAATAATTAATTCCTCTGATGCTATGGTTGGGTGGAAAGGCGAACACCCACGGTCAGTTAGTTGGTTGCAACTAGTAATAGATAAGTATTATATTACCCTATGTAATTGAACTGTAACTATAAAATAAAGTTGAATATCTTGTGAATGTTTCAGGGATGTGCATGTTTTTCTTGATGATTAGATTGTGTCCCTTTATCTTGAATTTTTATTTAAGAAAGTAAGGAACTATATTGTTTGTACACATAAATTCTCAAGTCGTGTAGTGGCTCAAGTTACAACAAATGAACTATAAGTTCATCGACCTTGGGAAAAGTTTCATGTGTGCATGTTGACACTTCTAGTTTTTTTGAGTCTCCTTGAAAAAGGAGTTTTTTAAGCTCAGGAGAGGTAGTGAAAGTATGCACAGAGTCTATGCGAGGCAGACAGAGGCCAAGAGCCTATTAAGTCCTAAAATTTGGTGAACGAGCGCAAGGGGTGTGTGAGAGATTTTCCCAAATCTCAAGCTCAGGAGGTGTAGAGAAAGTTGAGACCCAATGGTTTGGATCATTGGAGAATCAAAGGTTAAACATTTGAGAATTCAAAAATCCTTCGTTGAAGGGAGAGTTTCTAAGAGGGGCAGGAGGAGCTACCACAACCACTCGATTGGTTCTGAGGTTTTATCTGGACCATTAGATCTTACGTCCAGACATGAGTATTGAGGAAAATATATGAAATGATCTTACTCAAGAATTTTCAGATATTACTTGGCTAAAGAAAGATAGATGGGAATATCATCCTATGTTTATAGCCATAAAAAATTGTTTCCTAATACACAAGTATTGGTTACAAGGGCTTAGGCTGAATTTTTTATAAATGAAAGAATTGTTGAAAAATTCAATATTTAACTAATTTTTTGAATATAACAGATGCATAAATAAATGTAGAGACATAAGTAAAAATACCAAGTAAAAAATCAACACAGATGAGACGTAAAGAAATCGCTTATTCCATTCCAATTTATCAAAATAATTGTTCTCTTTGCAAAATTCCTCGAGGAAGTTTGGACCAAAGTCAAACTTAGATGTCCCTGATGAAAACCATACAAGACTTCTGACAGAAGTTAAAAACTGAAATTTAAAAGATGTATCATCTTGCCACAGATTGCTTCCCATTTGACTCTACACATAGCCTTTATCAGTCATGAAATTTAATTCACAAACAGACAAGTCTACACAGACTATCAAAGATAGATCAACACCTCTGAAAAACAAGTGTCTGAATGATGTAATTCAACCTTGAATCTTGTTGTCTACAATAGGACCATGCTATCATAAAAGCGAATTAGGCTTTCAATGAATTAAATAATGAATGAAAACTGAATTATCTTAATAAAACTCAAGAGTAGACCTTAGTATGTTTTCTCCTTCTATTCTCCCTTTGTTCTTCCTTCTCTTTTTTCCTTTAAGTAATAAAAATTAGTTTAAGTAGTTAAAATAATTCTTTAGTTAAGTTAACTAAACTCAACCAACTTTTTAGTTAAGGGGGGAAAATTAATAAAATAATAATAAGAGTCTTTAATAAATAATAAATACTAGGTGGGACCCCTTCTGACTCCCACTAGTTCCTTTAACAAGCCAAAACATAGACAGTTAATAAATCAAACATATCCCTCCTCGTGTCTCCCATCATAACTCTCATAATTTGACAATTTATATCAATTATATTTGATATCATATCCAAAAATATAATATCCACATATCCAAACAATAATGTGTTGTCCAAATATTTCAGAAGTCAACTGTTCTCAACAATAAATAAATAAAAACACTTAAAAACCATATTTTCCACTCTCGGAAGCAACTTTCCCCTTGTTGTTGTTTTATCCCTTTGATTTCTATGAATTTGCCTTAGGCTATGTGGATCCTTTAGGCCTAATCTCACTAATAACATGAGAGAAATCATCTCTCAAATTCATGTGGGATGAAACGGATTTGGCAGAGTCATTTAATGGAGAGGAGGGGGCAATGACAACTTTTCCTTTATCAGGTGCATGGTGGGATTCGGGTTTTAAACTCTTGCTTGCATGAGAAGACTACACTGGTGAGTGTGTATGGGCAGCTCGAAAAATTTGGTTAACAGGTGGAGGAGGAGGAGGTAGAGATAAATCGGCCCAGCCACGATGTTGGGAGACTGTCGGGTGGAAAATCTCTTGACATCCGTCATTTTCAGGGACTTCAGGTTGTAATAAGACATGAGGGGGAACCGATATACCAAGGACATGTGGGGCTTGGAAAGGAGTCCTTTCTAGCCAAGGTTGGACCAATCCTTGTCCAATCCAGTTAAAAAATCCATCTTTAAATAACTGGCTCAACTCTTGTGAGTCTGCATCAAAGTGTATAGAAAACCTTGGCCTTCTAGGGACCTTGTTTCAATTTCCTCTTCTTCTGTTACCCTGGCCATGGCTACCTCTGCTAAAAAAGCTCATTCATGTATGCATTACTTATTAGCAACTAGTTTCTTCAACAAACCATACATGACATCTCTTTAAATATGAAACAAAGTTTGGCTCAACGACACATCATACTCATGCAATCCAATTCATAAAATCATTTAATACTTGTCAATGAGAAGGGGTTGAATAAGGGTTCCGGGATATATGAGGGATTGTATTGAAGGAAAAGTGGTAAAATGAAGGGGAATATATAATGATTACTGCTCAACAAATCATCAAACAATCAACTATATTGCAAATCAAAACATATCATTGTAACTCATTCTCATGCCATCCTTCAACTGCTATAATATAGAGTTTTCATTTAACTATAATTTAATTTTAAGAACATGGAGTGAATAGTGAATATGGGAAGGTGAGGGGACTTGTAATGTGTGGAAAAGTGAGAGAATGGCAAGGAAATAATGAATATTGTTCATAAAAAAATTCAAGTAATCAATAAACATGACTCTGTATTCAATACAAAACATACCAACACCAATTCAATAATTACTATGTATCAAAATTGTTCACTGTTACACATTCAAATTCTTCAAAACTTATCAATTAACACAGACTGCAATCATACTCATAATCAAAACGAATTTCAACAGTCCTGTTAAGAGAATGCTTGGTCTCTAATTTCTTTCCTTTCATTTTAAGAATCAAAAGAAAACACACAACAAAGTTGATCCACCTCTATCCATAATACATTACTATAAGAATATCATATATTGTCCATCAATTCACAATTGGTCAAATAAAACATATGCACATGTGCCTTTCCAAATTGAACAGACTTCTAAAACATGCTCAATTTCATACAATCCTCATCATATCAACCAATAATTTCTTGCAATTGAAACCATAGTCAATATAAAACCTGAGCTTCATCACTGTTATTTAAAACATGCACGATGCTTCCATAATAGATACACAGTAAACATAATGAAATAAACAGAGTTATCAATTTCATAATTTTCTATGGTCTTGATCGGACTAGTGAAACCAATGGTAGTCTTGAGCTTGCAATTAACATCATGATGTAAGAACACAGTGATCAAAGGTATAACGAGAAGAGACATCCCTTGAATGTATATTATCACTCATTCCCAATACAAATTTTCAACCAATTTAATCAAATAAAGACAATAAAAATAATCGATGCAATTTTCATAACCACTCCACTTTACAACCAATCTTTGACAACCAAAAGGATGCCCGATAGTGGTAGGAACAGTTGGGTTTTTTTTTTTTATTAAATCAGGCTCTGTCACAACAAATATAAATAGGTAATCAAGAGTTCACTCGGTCATCAAAAACACATAGAAATAGAGGTCCTCAAAACATATCAACCATAGGAAAACACCCTTCGATACAAGCATAGTATCAATCGCAGGGTATTTTATAACTTCCCAGTCTGGGCAATGACACACATTTAGCCACAGAGGAAACAACAATGGTTAGGGTATAAAAATGATGCACATAGTGCATCTTGCATTTGTAGAGGAGAAACGAATGCCCACTGGATAGTGACAGTTACCCAGAACACACAGAGGTATAACCTCTGTCTATTTCTTAAGAGAGAAATCATTTGATAACAATGCCAGTGAGGATGCATAATCCAAGGCATAACTTGTATCACCCAATCAACCCAAAGAATATATATTGGAATAATGGCCACCCTAAGACTGACTTCCAAGATACTTTGATGCCAATACCATGTGAATATGACCACGACCATGACTCTGGAAAAACACAACAACTAAATGGCAGTATGAATATGACTGGACAAGGTTATCCTCATAACTGCGAGGAAGCAACCAACAAGAATGCACAGAGAGAAACCCTCAACCAAAAAAAAGAATGATAATACCCATATTAAATCAAAATCCACAAATCCCCATCATGATTTTGACCAACAGAACAACCAGGGAATGCCCAACTCAACCATACCAATTATTTTACTTGCAAATCGAACAACCACACAGTCATTCCAAAGAGAAAAACCACACATTTACATAGTTTCAATTCTCAAGAAAACACAAACCCAAACATTACTGATACATTTTTCGTTCATACATAGAGCGTAATTCATGGATGGGTGAAAAATAACCATACCTGCAACCGGTAGCTTAAAAGGGGTGGGTTGGCCGAGCATTTTCTTCCCAAGCTTGAATTTCAGAGCTTAACCACTAGCAGATTGAAATGGAACAATAACCATTCTAGGGTGACAGCCTGATGGGGGGAGTATGGAGTGGCGTGCATTTACTACACGTCGCTTCTATCTCCTCATCTATTCAATTCCGAAGTACACGACAACCAACACTCATTAATACATTAAAACCATGTAATCAATTTCCATACTATTGAAACCTGTGACCATATTCCTTGCCCAATGAGCCACCCAAAATATTTACGTTAACCCTTTCCCGATCCTTATATCATACCAAATGCATTTCCATATCATATGCACCCACAATAACGCAAATGAAAATTGCATAACCATTTAATAGTTAGGACTAACACTGACATGTTTCACATTTTTAATTGCACATTAATTCTAACATAGCATAACATAGGCCATTTCCTTTAGGATTTTTTCCATGAGTTTCTTCCCTTTGCTTTGTTTATGTCGTTACTAACATATTTCTTGTGCATGTGTAGCCAGGTAATAAATCATGGTGACATGATTAAACATAGCAAACATGGACTATTTTAAGGATGGGAATTTATTTTAAAATGTAGAAACCTTGGTGAATATTACTAATCCTTCAAATGTCAACTATAAATGTTTGGTTATATTTTTTAAAAAATATTCAAATTTATAAGTATTTTATATAGTTTTTATAAAAAATTTGCTATTTTTAAGGTAAAATAATTTTATCCTATAGAATTTGGGCGAATCATTTTTAAAATAGCGAATCTCATTTTTGGAAAAACCATGGAAAATTAGCCCATGACCGAAATTTAGCCCCTAAAATCATCCTTAGAAACTGTAAATATATGCCAATCATAACATAAAACTAGAGCTTTGAATAACAGAACATCCCATAAAAAGCATCATCCACCTGTCACTATGTCAAAAATAAAACCATGACTACATCGTCAACCATATAAGACCCTGTAAGCGACATCGAAACAACAACATAATATGTGTGACATGACTATCTTTGAGCCTGTAGTATACAAGGGGGTCCCACCTACTAGTATTATATTATTAACATAGTTTAAATAATATTTATTTAGCAATACTTTGAGGGCGAAATTCCTCGTTGTGATTTTAATAGTTAATAAATTGGTGACTCCACAGGGAAATATGTCTCCAATAGATTAAGAACCCTGAATGTATGGTTTTGCAGACCAAGAACGATAGATCAATAAGATAGAACCAGAATGATTATGAAACAGGGGGAAATGAGTGGATTTAATCAAAAAATGACCGAGAATTTGGGAATAACTCATGGAAAGTGTTAAGTATGAGGGGGTTTATCCCTGTAGGCATAACCATTCAACTAGAATTTTCTCTTGACTTCAAGGAGAAATTTTGTATGGATTTTCTCTTTTGAATCTCAAAATAGATGAAGAAATGGAATGCAGAAGAGGGAAATAACCAATTATCTCATAAGACAACAATGAAAGCATATAACAAATTCAATGATGCTTTCAAGGGGAATATCATAACAGTCATGTAAGATTGATTGTTATTGACTAACAATACTTTACAGGAGTGTCATTGTGGCAGAACTGATCCAACATTTTGTTCTTGACCAAAAATTTGAAATCAAAAAGAACAAAAGAAAGAAATGTCATAACAGAAATGAAACTGCAAAATTGAAAACAATAGAACTGGAATGATAGAAAAACAAACAACAGAAGGAAAACTACTAAAATGAAAGAAAAATTGAAAACCGTAAAAGTAGAATTGAAAAAGCATTAATGAAAACTACTAAAATGAAAAACAGAACTGAACTACTAATATACAAAATAATCCAAATAACATTAAACTCTTCAAGTTGGTTCCACGTAGTGTTTTAAGTGAGAACCGTTAGTGTTGTAGGAAACAAATTGCTCTTGTAAATCTTTTAGAATGTAAGAGTTTGTACCCAGGACAAAAGCGATATTGAAAGGACCCAACCATAATTTTTGAAACTTTGAGTGTCTTCCCCTATCAACATGAGCTAAATCCCACAACAATACTTTCTCATTGAATTTAAACTTGACAGGCTTGACACTCTTGTTGAAATACTTCTTAAAAGTATACTGTCTCATTTTTATATTACCCAAGGCAAACGCCCTTTTCTCTTCTAAATCCAGGAGTGCATTCATTCTTTGTGAAACATTAGAAGAATTTAATTCTTTGATCTGCAACATTAACCTTAAGGAGGAAAGTTCCAGCTTAGTAGGAAGAATGGATTCTTGACCATAAAAAACATGGAAAGGAGTGCAACTAGTGCTCACCTTGGTGGTAGTTTGATCTTCCTAAAGGGCGTAAGTGAGGAGAGTGTGCCATTGATGAGGCTTATCTTTGATGAGCCTTTTGATGATTCTCACCATATTCTTGTTCGTAGAATCGACCTACCCATTTGCTTGAGGATAATAAGATGACGAGGTGAAATGTTTAACCCCCAACTTAGCTAAAAATTGGGTCAGCTTAGAAAAAATAAAAGCAGGACCATTGTCTGTAATAATTTCCAATGGAAGACCAAATCTAGAAAAAATGTTATTTTCAAGGAAAGAAATCACCTGATCATCTGTTGAATGTTTAAGTGGGGTAGATTTAGCCCATTTTGTAAAATAGACCGTGGTTGTCAAAATAAAGACTTTTCCTACTGAAGACGGAGGATTAATAGGACCAATAAAATCCAATCCCCACTTTGAAAAAGGAAAGTTTGGGAAGACAGGTTGTAACAGCATGGCTGAAAGGCATTCTTTCCCATCAAATTTTTGGCACTTGTCACAAGATCTTGAAAAAACATAAGAGTCATGAAAGATTGAAGGAAAATAATATCCTTTTCTAATAATCTTAAAAGCAATGGTCTTAGTAGAAAAATGACCTCCTACGTGAATAACAGAATTTGAAGAACCATGAGTTTCTTGCAACATTTTTTGTTATTCCTCATTGTTTACACAACGAAGAAACATACCATCAACAGATCTTCATAACAAGAAGTCTCCTATAATAGCATATCTAGCAGATTTAAGACCGAACCTTCTTCTTTTATGAGTGTCTAAATTATCTGGACATATTTGGTTTTGCAAATAGTAAACCAAATTCTTATACCAAGGATGTCCGAACACAGGAAGGATCTAATTATCAATATAGAATAATGTTGATAGGGAACTATCTTGTTCATCAATTTATTCACTAGTTTCAACATGTTGAGCTAAGTGAAGGGATAAGTCACGTCCCTTGATGGTGGTATAATTCACGATAGTTAAATCATGCTTCTAGATCTTGGCAAGACAATGTGCAAGCTTCCCTGAAAGATAAGTTCGTGAGAGAAAAAAATTGACAATAGGTAAAGGGACTTTTACCAACATATGCTTACCAAAGATGAAGTGGTGAAATTTTTCAATAGCCTTAACAAGAGAGAAAGCATGTTTTTCAATAAAAGAATATTTAAATTCATCATCAGACAAGATCTGACTCATCTAAGCCATTGGTTTTTCATTTCCTTGGTCATCACATTGCATGAGGATAGAAAAAATTTCTTCCTCTGTGGCATTAATATATATCGTGATTTCTTTCTCAAAATCTGGCTTCACCAAAAGTGGTGTGGAACTGATTGCTTTCTTGATCCCTACAAAATATTTTTCAACATCATCTATCCAAGAAAAATAATGATCTTTCTTAAGAAGATTATGAATCGGTTTGACCATTACATCAAAACCAGGAACAAACCTACAGACGAAGTTAATAACACCCATAAAATATTGAACCTCCTTCTTGGAAGTGGGAGTAGGCATATTAAGGATAACAACAATCCTTTTGGGATCGATGCTTATTCTCAAACCAGAGACAATGTGTCCAAGGATCTTTCCCTTGGTAACGCCAAAAATAGACTTAGAAGGGTTTATAGAAATGCCAAATTTTCTGCATCACATGAATTTGTTTTTAAGATGACCAAAATTATCTGATCGGGTTTTAGAATACACAGTTAAGTCATCAAGATAGATCTGAATGATCTTGCCGATCAAATCGTCAAAATCTATCTGCATAGCTATTTGAAAAGTGGTACCTACATTAGATAAGACAAAAGGCATATGTTCATAACCAAAGGTGCCCCAACGAATAATAAAGGTGGTTTTATATTTATCTGCCTTTTTTACCTTGATTTGATTGTAACCAGAGAATTCGTCAAGTAAGGACATGATTTGTGACCATGCCACTTACTGCATAATCATTTCCATATTAGGGAGAGGAAAGTGATATTTTATGCTAGCTCAATTCAATGCGCGAAAATCTACACATAATCTTATCTGACCAGTTGTTTTTCGAATGAGAACCAAATTGGAAACCCATTCAGAATACTTGACCGAAAATATGATCCCAACCTTTAAGAGTTTTTCCAACTCCTTTCGGATAGTCGCTTCTAGTGAAGGGTTGATAGGTATTTTTTTTTTCCTAACTTGTTTTATTCCCTCCTTTATAGGAATGGCATGTTGTATAACAACAAGATCAAAACCACGAAGATCCTCATAACACCAAGAAAAAACATCTTGAAATTCACCAAGCAGTCTCATAAACTTCATTTTTTTTTCATCATAACATTGGGCACCTATTTTAACATTCTTTGGAGATTTGGGTGTTCCAATGTTCAAGGAGATGGTTTCACCCACCTTCCTTTTCGACTCCTCTTCTTTATTTTTCTCTTTATTTCCTACATCGCTCGATGAAAATGAACTCTCTAGAGGACTCAAGCCCCTACGAATCTTGTTATCTTCCATGGATATAATTTCCTTAGGCTTATAAGGTTCATTTTGAATGAAAGCATAGATGCTCTCATCACTAGGGAAGACATGCCATGATTCTATATTATCAAGGATGTGTGGACGATATAGAGACTGGAAATTACAATCAGGTATTTGAGGTAGAAGTTGTCGATTAGGGGAGGCTGCAAAAACAACTAATTGATTAGCCATTGAGTTCAATTCCCTCTTAACATGAGTAATGTTGAAATATAGTAGGTTCGATATTAGTGCCCAAACATTTTGGGTGTATATTTTCATCAACTTGTTGCTAGGAGAGTATATCTTATGTACAAGGTTCACAACAATCTCGGAATCCCCAAAAACTGTAGGGTGACCAAAACCTAGATTATAGGTGTTTTCAATGCCTAATAATAAAGCTTCGAATTCAGTGACATTTCTTGTGCAAGAGAACTCCAACCTATAAGAAAAGTTATGAATTTTACCCACAGGAGAGTAGAATATAATTCCAACTTTGTTTCCTTCATTAGATCATGAACCATCAATGTGCATATGCCACATACCGTCATCTAAGTCGAATTGTTCCAATGGAGTGTTATCCTCCTCGACAAAGATGGAATACACCCCTAGGTCCTCTTTGATATAATTCACATTAGGCCGTGGAAGACTTTCTATGTAAGGTGAAATCCTTCCCTCTCTAAGGACTATGATGTTTTTACCATTCTGAGGAATGGATAAGTGTGTCCCGTCGAGTGAGAGGTATCCACCTGTCAAATCTTTCCAATCTCTTCCTAATATGATTGAGTAGTTTCTTACTGGCATATTAATTAATTGAATACTAAGGGTTGTCCTTATTTCAGGGTGTGCACACAAAACCAAGGTCACGCCCTTGATTTCACCTATGGTCATTTGTTGTAAAATATTATAAGAGAGCATGCTTCTGGAGTTTTAATTTGTACAAGACAAGCCTAGATCTTTCATAATAATATTCAACATTACACTTGGGCCCGAACTGCTGTCAATGAGGCAACATTGAGAAAACTTATCCATAATATTTACATAAATATAAAAGGGGGATTTTTTACAGGGTATATAAAGTTATGTACACCTACTTTATTTACAAATGAATCCTCTCCATCTACCTCTTTAGAGAGTTTGGATACAACGAAATATTTTCCTTCCATGAATTGTTTTAGATGCCTCTGTTGTTCAGGGATGACAACCATGTCTAGAAGGGTTTCATCTGCTTTGATGTTGGCCAACTGATTTAAAATATTGTATGTGGAAGAGGGGAGAGGGATAATAATTCCTTGACTATCAGGAGCCTTAGGAACCTGAACAGTAGAAGTTGGTGAGGATGGGCTTGGGCTAGAAGAATTTCGGGGAGGATCATATTTTCCTTTCAGAGCATAGGATTTATTCCTAGTATTGATGATCATGACATCTTCTGGCTCTGCAAAATCTAGGATAGCGATGGTAGTTTTAGGTATTTTACCAAATATTTTATCTCTAGAACTCTTCCTTACCTCACATGTACTTTCCTCATGGTGTTTCTCACAAAAGTTACACCAAATATGAGGCATGATAGCTTTAGGCTGAAAATTATTTTCATTTTGATTCCTAAAGCGGGGTGTAGAAGAGGATGAAGCTCCAGGGGTGAGAGGGGAGACATTTCCCTTTCTCTCATATGCTATCATACGATTATTCATGTCTTGTACAAGTTGTAAGAGGGAAGACATGTCTGTCTGTTTAACTAATTCTCCCTGAGGAAGACTTGTTCTTTCAAGTTGTTCTTCATACTCTAAACAAGTATGCAGAGCGAAACCAAGGTTATCAATGGATTTTTCCTCAAGCTTATGATGCTAGGGGGAAGGTAATGAATTATAATAATGCATGAAAGTAGCTTGGTTCTGAGGTCGAATGAGTTCAAGGATTTGATTGTATAGCTTCGTGAAATGCAAGTTGAAGGAATTGATGGTCTCACCATCCTTATAAGTGATGTTATTGTATTCACGTAAATGCTCAGCTGGGCTTTTGGATTGCCCAGAGGTGGATTTGAACCAATAGAATAAATCCTCCCAGGTAGATAAAATATTAGGAGGAAGGTCAAATAAATTGGTCGTAGCCTTCCCTTCAAGGGAATTGACAAATAAGCACATGCAAGTATCGTTACCATTGGCTCCTATGTTGTGACAAGCATTAGAAAATTCCACCAAGTGTTTGTTTGTAGTGACAGTGTTATTCCCTGAAAACCTAGGAAGATTCTCTTTGAATTTAGGAAGAGGACGAGTAGCAGGTGCTAGGTTAAGGGGAGAGGAAACATGCCACGGTGTGGTTGTATCATATTCTTCAAACTGAAAAAGCCCATACTTTTTTATGACTTTGGTGGGGTTTGTAGTAGATTGTATAGGGACTTGGTGACTATATAAGTTACCAATCACTGATGAAGCTGAATATTGAGATGAAGAAGCACCTCCATTGCCACTAGAGCTACCACTAGATGCCATCTTGTGGATAATAGGTAAGGGATAGAAATACAAACTGGAAGAATCATACAAGGTTCTCCTTAGATCACTTTTTTGGGTTGATAACACAACGTTCCTTCTTTCTATTTCAGCAATAGGATTAATTTCAGGTGATAAGCCTCTTCTTCTCCTAGAAGCACGAAGGTATAAGGACATGTAAGGAAGAACAAAGATGAAGGAAAGAGAAAGTTATGGTTGATTTCTAGGTTGTCTACATCTAGCTTCCCAACATTCTTGGGCACTTATGTCTTGTTCAATTGATGCCCATGAATGATTAAGATCAGCCCGAGTATTAGCAGTGTATAAAATGGTTTTAAACAAGTTTAAAGAAATATTGGTCTAATCTTGAAGATCAGTCTCGATATTAGGATTCCTTGCAACAGGTACAATCATTAAGAAATGAAGCAGTCAAAGAATCAATATCCTAAAAATAGATATATTCGATGATAATCAAGCATAAAAATCAACCAGAGAGATATGGAAGATGTCCCCAGTGAGTCGCCAAATAAATGTTGAGGAAAAGATATGAAATTATCTTACTCAAGCATTTTCATATATTGCTTGGCTAAAGCAAGATAGATGGGAATATCACCCTAAGTTTATAGCCATAAAAAATTGTTTCCTAATCCACAAGTATTGGTTACAAGGGCTTAGGATAACTTTTTTATAAATGAAAGAATTTCTGAAAAATTCAATATGTAAGTAATTTTCTGAATATAACAGATGCAAAAATAAATGTAGAGACAGAAGTAAAAATACCAAGTCAAAAATCAACACAGATGAGACATAAAGAAATCGCTTACTCCATTCCAATTTATCAAAAGAATCGTTCTCTTTACAAAATTCCCTAAGGAAGTTTGGACCAAAGTCAAACTTATATGTCCCTGATGAAAACCATGCAAAAGGACTTCTAACAGAAGTTAAAAACTAAACTTTAAAAGCTAGATCAACTTTCCACGGACTATTTCCCACTTGACTCTACACAATAGCGTTTATTAGTCATGAAATTTAATTCACAAACAGACAAGTATACAAAGACTATCAAAGATAGATCAACACCTCTGAAAAACAAGTGTGTGAATGATGTAATTCAACCTTGAATCTTGTTTTCTACAATAGGACCCTACTATCATAAAAGAGAATTAGGTTTTCAATGAATTAAAGAATGAATGAAAACTGAATTATCTCAATAAAAATCAAGAGCAAACCTTAGTATGCTTTCTCCTTCTATTCTTCCTTTGTTCCTCCTCTTTTTTCCTTTAAGCAATCAAAATTAGTTGAAGTATTTAAACTACTTCTTTAGTTAAGTTAAGTAAACTCAACCAACTTTTTAGTTAAGGGGTTAAATTAATAAAATAAAAATAAGGGTCTTTAATAAATAATAACTAGTAGGTGGGACCCCTTGTGACTCTCATTAGTTACTTTAACAAGCCAAAACACAAATAGTTAATCAATCAATATATCCCTCCTTGTGGCTCCCATCATCACTCTCATAATTTGACAATTTATATCAATGATATTTGAGATCAGATCCAAAAATATCCAAAAAAATAGTGTGTTGTCCAAAGATTTCAGAAGTCAATTGTTCTCAACAATCAATAAATAAAACACTTAAAAACCATATTTTCCACTCTGAGAGGCAAATTTCCCCTTGTTGCTACTATCTCCATTTAATTTCTTTGAATTTTCCTTAGGATGTGTGGATCCTTTAGGCCTAATCTCATTGATAAAATGAGAAAAATCATCTCTCAAATGAATGTGGGATGAAACGGATTTGGAAGAGTCATTTGATGGAGAGAAGGGGGAGGCAATGGATTTTCCTTTATCAAGTGCATGGTGGGATTCGGTTTTTAACCTCTTGCTTGCATGGGAAGACTGTAATAGTGAGTGTGTATGGGCATCTTCAAAAATTTGGTTAACAGGTGGAGGAGGAGCAGTTAGAGATAAATTAGGCTATCCACGATGTTGGGAGACTGTCAGATGAACAATCTCTTGCCATCTGTCGTTTTCAGGGACTTCAGGTTTTAATCAAACATGAGGGGGAATCGGGATACCAGGGACATATGGGGTTTGGAAAGGAGGCCTTTATGGCCTAGGTTGGACCACTCTTTGTCCAATCCAGTTAAAAAATCCATCTTGAAATAGTTGTCTCAACTCTTGTGAGTCTACATCAAAGTGTATAGAAAACCTTGTCCTTCTAGGGCCCCTGTTCCAAATTCCTCTTCCTCTGCTACCCCATCCATGGTTACCTCTGCTTAAAAATCTCTTTCGTGTATGCATTACTTATTAGAAACTAGTTTATTCAAAAAACCATACATGGCATCTCTTTAAATATGAAACAAAGATTGGCTCAATGACACATCAGACTCATGCAATCCAATCCATAAAATCATTTAATACTTGTCAATGAGTAGGGGTGAATAAGGGTTCTAGGATATATGAGGGATTGTATTGAGAGAAAAGTGGTAAAATGAAGGGGAATATATAATGATTACTGCTCAACAAATCATCAAACAATCAATTGTATTGTAAATCAAAACATATCACTATAACTCATTCCTATGGCATCCTTCAACTGCTATAATACAAAGTTTTCATTTAACTATAATTTAATTTTAAGAACAGGGAGTGAATAGTGAATATGGGAATGTGAGGGGACTTTTAATGTGTGGAAAAGTGAGAGAATGGCAGGGAAATAACGAATATTGTTCATAAAACAAATCAAGTAATCAATAAACATTACTCTGTATTCAATAGAAAACATACCAACACCAATTCAATAATTACTGTGTATCAAAACTGTTCATTGTTCCACATTCAAATTATTCAAAACTTCTCAATTATCATAGACTACAATCATACTCATAATCAAAATGACTTTCAACAGTCATGTTAAGAGAATGCTTGGTCTCTAATTTCATTCCTTTCATTTTAAGAATCGAAAGAAAACAAAAAGCAACGTTGATCCACCTCTATTCATAATACATTACTATAAGAATATCATATACTGTCCATCAATTCACAATCGGTCAAATAAAACATATGCACAGGTCCCTTTCCAAATTGAATAGACTTCTAAAACATGCTCGATTTCATACAATCCTCATCATATCAACCAATAATTTCTTTCAATTGAAACCATAGTCAATATAAAAACGGAGCTTCATCATTATTATTTACAACATGCACGATGATTCCATAATAGATACATAGTAAACATAACAAAATAAACACATTTATCAATTCCATAATTTGCGATGGTCCTGATCGGACTAGTGAAACACACAGTAGTCTCCAACTTGCAATTAACATCATGCTATAAGAACACAATGATTGAAGGTATAACGAGAAAAGACAACCCTTGACTGTATATTATCATTCATTCCCAATCACATCTTTTCAACCAAATTAATTAAATAAAGATGAGAAAATTACTCGATGCAACTGTCATAACCACTCCACTTTACAACCAATCTTTGACAACTAAAAGGATGCCTCATAGTGGTACGAACAATTGTTTTTTTTTTTTAATCAGGCTCTGTCAAAACAAATATAAAGATTTAATCAAGAGTTTGATCGGTCATCAAAAGCAAAGAGAACTGGAGGTCCTCAAAACATATCAACCATAGGCAAAGACCCTTCCATACAAGCATAGTAGAAAGCACATGATATCTTATAACTTCCCAGTCTGGGAAATGGCACACATTTAGCCACAGAGGAAACAACGATGGGTAGGGTAGAAAAATAATGCACATAGTGCGTCTTGCATTTGTAGAGGAGAAACGAATTCCCATTGAATAGTGACAGTTACCCAGAACACACAGAGGTATAACCTTTGTCTATTTCTTAAGAGAGGAATCATTTGATAACAATGCCAGTGGGGATGCATAATCCGAGGCATAACTTATATCACCCAATCAACCCAAAGCATATATCTTGGCATAATGGCCACCCTAAGACCAAATTTAGTGATACTTTAATGCCAAGACCATGTGAATATGCCCACGACCATGACTCTGGAAAAACACAGGAACCAAATGGCAGTCTGAATATGACTGGACAAGGTTATCCTCATAACCGTGAGGAAGCAACCAACAAGAATGCACAAAGAGAAAACCTCCACCAAAACATAGAGAGATAATACCCATATTCAATCAAAATCCACAGAGACCTATTACGATTTTCACCAACAAAACAACTAACGAATGCCCAACTCAACCAAACCAATTATTTTACTTGCAAATTGAACAACCACACAATCATTCCAGACATAAAAACCATGCATTTACACAGTTTCAATTCTCAGGAAAACAAAAACCCGAACATTACTAAGCCATTGTTCGTTCATACACAAAGTGTAATTCATGGATGGGTGAAAAATAATTATACCTGCAATTGATAGCTTAAAAGGGGCAGGATGGTCGAGGTTTTTCTTCCCAATTTTGAATTTCAGAGCTTAACCACTAGTAGATCGAAATGCAACAATAAACATTCTAGGGTGATGACCCAATGGGGGTAGTATGGAGTGACTTGCATTTATTGTATGTCGCTTCCATCTCCTCATCTATTCAATTCTGAAGTACAGGACAACCAACACTCACTAATGCATTAAAACCATGTAATAGATTTCCATACTATTGAAACCCGTGACCATATTCCTTGCCCAATGCACCACCCAAAATATTTACGTTAACCCTTGCTAGATCCTTATATCATACCAAATGAATTTACATATCATATGCGCCCACAATAACTCAAATGAAAATCACATAACCATTTAATAGTTAGGACTAACACTAACATGTTTCACATTTTTAATTCCACATAACTTCTAACATAGTATAACATAGGTCCTTTCCTTTAGGATTTTTTCCATAAGTTTCTTCCCTTTGCTTTGTTTATGTCATTACTAACATATTTCTTGTGCATGTGTAGCCAGGTAATAAATCATGGTGACATGATTAAATGTAGAAACTGTAAATATATGCCAATTATAACATAAAACTAGAACTTTGAATAACAAAATATCCCATAAGAAGCATCATCCACTTGTCACTATGTCAAAAATAAAACCATGACTGCATCATCAACCATATAAGACCCTGTAAGTAGCATCAAAATAGAAACATAATATGTGTGACATAACTATCTCCCAGCCTCCAATCTATAAGGGGGTCCCACTTACTAGTATTAGATTATTAGCATAGTTTAAATAATAGGGATTTAGCAATACTTTGTGAGTGAAATTCCTCATTGCGATTTTAATCATCAACAATAAGGAGCATGCACAGGAGGAGGAAATATCCCAGTCATAGGATCTGAGCACGGAGAACATACAGTCATCGAATCTAGGTAAAGTGCATGAGACTCAACCCCTTTCATTGCATAGGAAAGGAGATTTATTGAAGTCGCGCAGTCCCAAATTGGATTGGGACCGTCCATCATCAAGGGGGACATGTGGTGGAAGATCTAGAACTCCATATCCATAACACTTCGGGAGTTTCCAAACAAGGAGTGTGCAAAATTGTTGAATTTTCTGAAGCTAGAGAAGATCTAAGCCATTGGAGGTTGAAGATATGTGTCAGAAGATCTGGCAATATGGAAATTTTTCACTCCAAAGGTATGTGTTTGTAAGTACTTTGGAACTCCCGAATCACGGGGTCCCGAAGTAAATCAAGTTTGTTGATTCTCTGTGGATGCGTGGCGCTATATCCTTTAGTCCGAAGAATTGGAATTTTGAGGGATTTGAGGTGTGGTGTGTCGATAAGCGTTGAAGCCTGAAGTGTCGAGAGTCATCAATCCAAGTATGCTTAAGGACTTTTCCTAGTTGTTAGATCTAGGATATGGTCAACCCGACACTGACCAACTTTGGGAGAAAAGAGGATTTTGCATCGCAAAATTCTTGAATGTAGGATTCTCGAAGTTATCGAGAGTCATATATCTATGAGTATACGTGGACAGATCATGACAGTTAGATCCAGGTTGTGGTCATCATGACACTGACCAAATCTGGGAGAAAAGAGGAGTTTGCATCATAAAACTCTTGAATGTCAAATTCCTGAAGTAATAGGATTCATAGATCTACAGATCTATGTGGCCAGATATTAACCATGATATATGAATGACATTATAGAGTTGTTAGTCGTGTATGATGTGGCACGCCAACATCATCCTAGATGATGTGGATCTACAATTGACGTTCCATGTGTCACCTCAATTTTTTCTTTTTGTAGACCTTGTATGCCTATTAGAATGTGACAGGTGTCACCCCCTAACGAGGGCACGTGTCACCCCTTGACCCTCACTCCATGTTATCCCTTGGTACATGTATGCCTGGCCACGTGAATGGTGAGTTCTGGAACTCCCAGAGTCCAAAATATTTGGGGTGTACTGTTGTAGAGCGACTGAAAGGCTCGAAGGCTAGAACCATGTGGAAAGATCATGGGATTTCAAGATTTTGAAACTCTGGAGGTTTCGTACACAGAGAGAAAAATGAGTGTTTAGCACGTAAATGTTGAATGATGAAATTCCCCTTAGGCATCTGTGGTAAGCGGGGATGAAGATCCTCCATTGGATATAATGGTGGATGGATCTCTACCATATATACAGGAGCACTAAGAGCTCCAGGAATTTAGGGAAGTCGATATCTTAGATATGAGATGGACCTATGTGGCCCATGACTATTAACTCTCAGATAACTTTGAAAGGGCATATCTCCCAATCTTGAGATCGGATTCGAGCATGGAGACAATGGTTGGAAACCTATTGGTGAGAAGAATGTGACATAGATACCTTAATTAAAATTTGAGATAGTCAAGGAAAATGAAATTATGATGCCCCATCCCTTAAAAGAGTATTTAGGGATCGGGTGTGTTACAAAGTGGTATCAGAGCATGGCAACAACACTTGGCCTCCTTGGGCTCATGAAAGAGTCAAGTGATTTTCTTTCTTAGAAACATTTAAGGGAGAGGGTACCCTGCCCTACCATTTCTAGTAAAGCATGATTTAGACATAGGTCTCGATGGATTAGAGACCAGTCATAGGAATTGTATATCAAGGTTGAGGTGAGATTGTTGAAAAATGTTTCAACCTTTAAAATATTTTTTTATTATGTGCATTGACTCCTTAAGGAAAAGAACTGTCGATTGGAACTCTTTTGTTGTTTTCAAATTTTTACAACATAAATATTAGCATATTGACAACAACAAAAGGATTAGAATTGTTGACTTTTTGGATTAATGGTTGTCCCTACAGAAGTAGGAATGTGATGATAAACACTTAGGATAAGACTTGAATGTGAATGGTTGATAATGGCAGGGTCTTGTCAAGGGTATCTTAAGCCCGAAGGATGGATAAACAGGTGTTTGTAACACTTCCTCTATGCATGGGAAGTTGGAGCCTCTGAGATTTAAGATGGATGGTTATACAAGGGTTAGGACCTTAATAGAAAATTCCTTGTTCTTAAAGGAATTTGGTATGGATTGATAAAGTCCTTAGCATTAATAATTATTTCTCTTATAAAATTATTAAACCTTGTATATGAAACTTCTCATGATCATAGAACTGATGAAAATGAGCAAGGTCAGTTTAGTTAACCTATAATGGTTGAAACCTGTAGCAAAGTTAATCTATTTAAGAAAGATAAAGAGGAGTCATTTGGGACTGTTGCTAATTCCCAAAAAAAGGAAAAGTAACCATGGTTGGTTATTGCCATGAAGAGAGGGCAACATTAGTATGAATTATGACTATGATTCTAGTCATATAAATGACTGTAATCTCTCACTGAAGAACATTAATGCTGAAAATAAAATATTAATGTGAATGGATGAGGTAAAAAGGTGCAAGAGGTGCACCTACATATATAAAAATATGTGTATATATGCTTACAAGAATAATATGACTACAAGCTCTCTGCAGAGAGAGAAGCTCAGTCATGAGTATCCCTATGAGACTTATCATAAGAATGATTGGAATATCCTTGGGAGAAGGATCTGGAAGTTTGGCATGTCCATGTGCGTGGATGACATGGAAAAGGTGCAAGCAATAAGCTTGCATGATGAATGCTTAGTTGTGTTTAATTATGCCTGAGTGCATGGATTTAATGCAGTGTGAATATTCTTGATATGAAGCCTGATATTAATACCAACTAGGTATGAATGATATTAAATGTGCAAGTGATGCACACATATGATGTAAAAGTGCATGTAAACTAAAGGCACAATATGGCTACCTTGATGAGTGATATGTAAGGCAATAATTTCACTTTCCAAGATTAAATGAATACCATGGATGCATGGATGACTCTATTATGAAGAGTCATGAGATTTCTTTTTGAAATGATAACTTGAGGGGAATGTATCCCATTCCCTCAGGAAATACTAATATAAATAGATGAAATAGTAAATGAGCAAAGATAATATGTTGTCATGATAAGAGGAAAATTATTATGCCTTTGAGGATCACATGAGAAGGATTGTGAACAATCCCGAGTTGACTGATTTTAAAGTAGAGATGTATGGGAGCTGCATAGTATACATGTGGTAGATACGCATAGGCCTATGATTATGAATATGGTTAAGTACAACATGTATGTAAGTAACAAATCCATAATATGTGTGGATACCTAATTTGGATGCATGACAACAATGCACGTTTATATTATTTAATGAATGCTTGGTAACAAGATGAAGCTAACTCAAGGTTGAGGGAATCAAAGATAGTGATGGATATGCAATAAGGAAGTTGCATGTTGGAGGAGTTCCCTGTGGAGGAGATGAGAATTAAGCAGTGAGCTACAAGATTCTCTCTCTCTCTCTCTCTCTCTCTCTCTCTCTCTCTCTCTCTCTCTCTCTCTCTC
>JZKD02S2178757.1:0-41744 GCA_000966675.3 Picea glauca | reverse complement strand
GTGTGAGATGCAGCTGATAGAGAGTTGCAAAGGGTGTGTGGTATGATCACCTCGATTGTTTTTAAATTCCCCAACCTCCATGATGAGTTGATGAATGTCGATGCACTTGTTGATGCGAATTTTGTTTGAACAATGCGCCTCGACCTGAGGCACTGAACAACTTCCCTTATGACAAGATCCAACTCTTTTGGAGCATACTCATGCTTTCGACAATTTTTTGGCTTTGACGTCCTTTCCCGACCAGAAAGGAAAACCATCCACTGGCGTGACTTTGACTCTCATGTTTTCCATACTCGATCTTTCATGCTGTGGCACACAGATGTAACCCACCCTAACTGGAGAAAAAATGATGTCACTAATAGAAATGGTGCAGGCAATTTGAAGGGTTGCAGAGATCACATAAGTATTAAACAACTAGGTTTAAGAAATATTTACAGGTATGCACCAATCTAGATTCTTCATGCTTACGTTTTATACATATATTTTTCAAAGTGTTGTTCTATACACAGTCTCTAAATGATTTTAATTTCGATTGTAGGAAAGATGCCTCCAACTATTGAGAAACATTGGCTCGGTAACCATGCCGAGAAATCTGAGAGAAATTAGGTTAGAAAACCAACAAGGTGATGAAGGATATCAGACTCCCTGAATTTGGCACACTTGATGACTTCAACGACTTGTGCAACATAGTCAAATTTCACATCGAGATCACACACCAAGAAAGATTCATCGTATGCCAAAGAAATAGAAAAGGTGACAGACACAAGAGAGCCAGATCAACACCGGTAGTTCATGGAACACTCAATCGAAGCTCGGGCTATGTTGCAATAGTTAAGTGCTAGTTTGATCAAGTATCGGGCACATGCATTAAAGATTAGAGATATTTGCGTGGCTTCGATGGAACAACACAGATTTCCATACACCCACACCTGCAAGTAGATGTTCATTACTTGGTTGGAGTATGAGAAAATCCACCCTTTCAAAGTGATATCTTGAGATGACTGTTGGAAAATTGATAGGAGAGAACACCACGTGGTGAATTCTATTTTGTTTAAATGCACTTTAGCCATTATTTTTAGTTAATTTTATGTTATAAATAAGAGCATCGACCGATTAGTTGAGGGTCGATGGTTATTGCAAGAAAATGTCCTTTTTGGTTTGTTAAGAATTATTTTGAAGATGCCTTTAATTGAGAAGTCCTTTTGGACCAGAGACAAGGTATATTTTCATCAAATGGATGTGTGATTTGGCATAGAGAAGAACTATTTCCTATCTTGTCTCATGAATGGATGTTGTAACAAGTAAGAGTTATTAAATCTATTGTTAATTTATCTGATGCAATGATTTACAGTTCTTTTCCTTAATGATGAAGATGAATCATTTTGTTATTGTGTGATGGATTATTAGAGTAGGTGAATTTGTTTTCTTGCAATTATCTTATCGCATATGTGTTTTCTTTCTGATAATTAGCATCTCAGACAGTAATTGGATGCTCGCATGGTTAACCTATTAGTACTAGGCCCATGGCATCAAATTTGCGTATGCATTCTTGAGTAGCGGGTTATCCCAAGCTACGTTTTGGCATAGGGGAAGACCCAGGGTTCAATGCTACAACAATGCACCAAACAAACCTTAACTATGGACCCTTTCGGCAACACCTATGAAGCAGATAAAGTCTCACCTGAGGTAGAGGCATGGGTGGTTGTAGGACTCAGATGTATGCAACCTTAGTTGGGACACAGATATGTGATTTTAACACTTAATAGAGCTCTCAATAGTTAAAATTCATCAATATTGAGTTCTTAGTTAGAACGTAGTTAAGCCCTAAGTAAAAATCATTGCAGTATTCAACCAGATCTAGCATCTAGTAGCACTTAGCAGGACGAAATAGATCAGATCTTAGCATATTCTAGCTCTAGGAACATGTTCATAAGACAAATCTAACATCCATCCACATTATTAAGAACTAATCATCAACGAATCATTCATCTATATTAAAGCATTAAGAAATTAAATGCATAAACACATCAAGACATTGCACAAAGCAGAGCAATACAACATGTACGTGGTTCACCCCCACCCTGGGGATACGTCCACCAACTCTTCTCTTCTTTATTATTTTGGTTCAAGATTCTTACAGGCACAAAGCATCCAAGTCCCACTCCGTAGAGGACAAGAGATATGCGCACCTCACTATATCCTCATTCCTTTCATTACAGCACAAAGTCTTCCACAGTCTGTTACAACCACTTGCACTTATCTCTGCAATTCTCACATAGTATGCACAAAGAACTTACAACTCTTGATCACATAGATCCAATTCTAGCACTTAGCACAACTTGCAACTGTCTCTTCTTACATTTCCTAGCCTTATATTTATACATTAAAAAATAGGCCTAAGCAAGGGTAAACCCATGGGCTTACATTCCCATACCCGTTACATAATCCTGAATCCAAAAAAGGGCCCTAAAAGGGGCCAAGATCCCATGATATTCACTTCGTATTGCGCTCCACCTTCGATAGCATGTTGAAGTCCCAAAATCAAGCCAAACATGAAAAATAATCCTCGAAACTTGGTCAAGGGCCAGCATGCCCCCAACACTCACCTGTGACTCGTCCCTAGTCACTCTGATATGACTAGTTATTCTTTGAAAGCCTTGAGCTTGGCTCTAGATGCCTCAAATTGTTTCTGTTCCATGGCCTCCTATTCAGAGAGTTTTTGTATGACTACTTTATTGACAGATCCCTCTAGGAGTTGTTCAACCACAGTGACAACTTACTCTAGTTCTGCTCCTTGGCCTTCGATATCTATGAACATTTGGTAAGCCTTATCTTGTATAGGTTGGAGCCTTTGAGTCACTTCCATGACTTTGCTCTGGATAGTGTGGAACTACTGCTAGGTAGTGCACTACTCTTGGGATCACTTCATTCTTTCCACAGTTGATAGGGGCTTCAACTATGCCTGTATTGTTTCTGCTTGATACTTCACCTCTTGGAGCTACAACTCCAGTGCCTTTAGTTTTGGATTCTCGGTGAGTTTATCATAGGTCTGGGCACTGTGATTAGTGAGTTTATTACATTCCATGGCAAGGGACTTTATTCTCTCAACTGATCTTTGAGCAGTTTCTTCTCTTTGGTCCCTCGCATCCTGCGGGGTGTTGGGCACTGTGCGGAGCTCTAAGTCTGTTATTCATTGTTGTAGCTACTGAATAGATTCTATGATCTATTTTAATTGATGCATGACTTGGTATTCTGTTTGTGGCTCTAAGCCCATCATAGAGCGAAGTGCTATGTTGACTGCTTCCTTCACTTCGAGTTTCTCTACGAGCAATTGTTCTTTTTTTTGTTGCATTTGTACTCTCTCTTCTTCAAACTTTTGCTGGAGAGAAACCTTCTCCTGTTATGAAACTCTATGTTTTTCTACGAGTACACCTTTCAATTGCTTGAAGTCTTGGGTGGCTTGTTTTGTTTCTTCTTGAGCTCAATGAAGGCAAGCTTTGACCATATTATCTAGTCGGTAGAGTTGGGCTAGCTCATCTCCCAACTCTAGTTCTTCTGTTGGAAGGGGTGAAATGGAAACTATGTGACTAGACTGAAGGGCCTACTTTACTCCTCATAGTTCAACCTCAATTATACTATACATTTCCTCCTACTTAGCTTCTTGCTTCTCCATGATTTCCAATGAAGCGTCATTAAGAGTTACTATGATGAAGTCAAAATCATCAACAGTAAGCACAGTCTTCATCTTGGTCACGGTGGATTTCGATTTCTTCCAGGAAGAAGGTTTCAGGGGAGAAACCTTCCTCTTCTTCAGGGGATCAACCTCTTCTTTGGGTGTTGTTACTTCACCTGGATTTTGTTAAGATCCTTTTCCATTTAGTTCTTCTACTTCATCATCACCCCCTCGGTCAGGTGATACTGAAGAAGTATTTCCTGAGGCACTGCTTAAATCTTGGACCTCTTCAATCTTATTCATTCTGCTGGGCCTGGGTGTATCATGTTCTTTATGCATGGTCTCTGGGATGTTAGGGTCATATATCTCTGTAGGGTCTACTGGAATAAGGAGGTGTACGAACCATTCCTTAGTGATCTCCTCCAGGTCTTCTTCCATGAGTTTGTAGTGTGACTGAAGCTACTCCTTATGTTCATCGACTCACGTTGTTATGTAGATGAAGTGTCGATCTACGTAGAACTTCATCATGGATTAGAACCTCTATAGGGTGTTCTGATTCATGTGAGGTTCATCTTCAATGGATCTCTTCAGTTGAAGGTAATATGTATGAAAAACAACGTTCAAATGCCATTTTTTGTTCATATCACTCGAGTACCAGAGTGTGGTGAACTTCATGAAAAGCAGATCGAATGGATTGATATATGGGAAGGTCACACCTTCTGGCATCACCCAGGAAAAAAAGGTGATGTGGATCAGGAGACAGCTAAATTGAAACTCATAGCCTCGATCCTGTGCTTTGCGACAGTCTAGTACAATCCGATTAACTAGGTACTTCACCCAGTTCATCTGCAAGCCTTCCACAAACTTCCCTGTGAGGTCAACGATAACGCCTGTGACCTGCATAGGTATTTTCTTCCTTACTAACTTTCTGGCTATTAGCTAGCAAGCTAGGCACACTGCACCATTCTATATGGAGGCTACCTTGTAGCCTCGCATTCCCTTTTCAACATCAGTGTATGTATCCTTGGTCTTCTGTGTTAGCGTGCAATCTGTGGCTTTTTCTGGATAGAACTCCTACAGGTTAGGTCCTTGCATACTTAATCCCGTGATCCTACAGATCAATGTTGGATAAACTATAATAACAATGTCTATCCATAAGTAACCTCTATGGTAACATGAAAGTAATAGCTTGACACATGTGTTCACTTCTTGGTGCCTTCCGAAGTGTGGGATTTTCATTTCAATTAGCAGAGTGGATTGTGCAAGTTTCATCATCCATGGTTGGAGGATTATCTTTGAGTTCTTCCCCTTCATCCTGGTCAGGTATTTGTATGGAGTGAGCATGTTATAGTTCTTGTGATATCTGAGGTTGAAGTCACTGAACTTCAACACTGTGATCTTGTCCTACTGCGTGAGAGTTGCGCATATCCCCTTCGGAAGGTATGCTGTAACGATGGAGTAATCAAAATCTCTTATCATGCTATTTTGACTCACCTCATCGGCCATAGGTGGGATGTAATCGATAAATATGGATGGGATCAGCTTCACATTTGCTAGGTCATCTCTGTGTTTGGTTCTCTTTTCTGGTGATGTTCTGGATGATCCGGCTC
The DNA here is from genome assembly GCA_000966675.3 of Picea glauca. Lineage (NCBI taxonomy): Eukaryota > Viridiplantae > Streptophyta > Pinopsida > Pinales > Pinaceae > Picea > Picea glauca. Next base: position 36,461 of record JZKD02S2178757.1, on the reverse strand, counting down.
CACAAGCAGTAGATGGAGAGGCTTGCACTCCTCCCGTCGATGATGATTGAATAATTGCAGACATTTCTCTTTCAGACATTACTCTTTCATTCATTAAGTCAATGAGAACTTCTTCGAAAATTTTCTTTGCAGTTCTAAGCTCGTTCAACATTCACGCTCGTGGTTGAATATCTCGGGTTCGAAGAGTAACTTCTCAATGCAATGGGATAAATGGTAATAGCACGATGATCAATCTGCAAAATCAACTAGTCTACAGACTCAGATTCATGGTTAGCAAAAGTGTTCTCATTGCGTGGCACGACGGGATAAATAGATAACTTGGCAATGGATCTCTTGCAACAGGTGAGAAGCCTTCATTAACTTAGTTATGTTTGTTATGGCACGGTCCCAATGGTCTAGTGGTGAAATTTCTGATCATAAATTCCTTTCTACCCATTCGGGTTGTCAGTCTAACGATTATACTGTCCCCCAATGACTATATTTCATCTCCATGGTGAAGTTCCATGTGACACAGTTCTGATATCCAGGTGAAGTTCCAATTCTGCAAATTTTCCTCCTGCGAAGTTCCCTCTGAAACCTTCTGTAACTTTTCAATTTTAGCTCTCTTCTTACTTAGTTTTCTAGATTTCTTTCTGGTGACCTTTGTCTCAAAATTCCTTTTTCCATTCTGACTCTTATCTTCTTTTGGCATAGTAACTTCACTTTGTTGAGATTCTTTCCTAGAAATCAGGGGTAATACTTCATCACTATCTGGAATACGTACTTCATTCTTTTGCAGGACTTCTTTTGTTCTTCCTACTTCGACATCCAAGAATATAGTCCTAAGTAGCTTCGATCTGTTCTCCTATTCTTCAATCAGCTGTGCAATCCTCCCAGTCATGAAATATTTCAACTCTTGCTTCTTCTACTCTAATATTTATTCTTCTTTTCTTCTGGACTGATCTCCTTCAATCCAAGGTTTTCCTAGTAACATATCAAATGGAGCATTGGTCTCAATAAATATAACAAGTTCAAATCCTTCCTCTGTCAAAGTTCCATTGGCATTCATAGATATTTGGGTGAGATTTCCACATAGGTTTATCAACTTTCCTCTAAATAACCCTATTCCTCCCAATGAATGAATCATAGCAATATTTCCTAGTGTTGGCGACAGAAGTCACTCTTGGATTGCAGCAGGAATAAGCCTGAAGCCCATCATTTCATGTCACTATTTGTTGATAAAGGGTGATGAATGGAATTAAACTCAGAAGAATATTGTTCTAACTCAGAAACTAGGCCAGGCATGCACAAGCAGATGAGGTCTTGGTTCAACTTCAGACAGTAAGGTTTAATAAGGGTGAGTAGGAAAACGACTTTTGTGAGGAAATGCGAAGGGCTGCTATAGGCATCGAGCTTCCAACAACCTGTAGAAGAAACCTTTGAACACAAGAACTTCTTATATTCAAAAGAAGAAACACTAAAAAAACATAACAGTGTGATAATAAATCCTTTATCATAATACAGTCACGTCAATTCATGTGAATCATTCAATCATGAATCATAACTAGATGAAAAAGAGAACTTCCTTACATTGAACAATAAAATTTCATATATGGATACATAGCTAGGAAAACCAGTGCTTCATGAAAACATTACAGTCGGGAGCTCTAATCTACCATCCATCATTACAAAAATACAAAAATTGAGTATATATACTCAGAGCAATTCGCCACCTTGGCAACAGGAAGGTAGTTGAGACATTAAAGTCCAAATTAGTGTGTTCAGGCTCCTCTGGTCAAATGAGGAAATTAGATTAGAATGGCTCCTTTAGGAAAACCTACACACAGGACGATCTTGGTAAAATTGCCTGCCATAACCTCCATGTATTACATTTAAGGAGTGAGGTGAGGTTTCAACCACCTCCTCGTACCTTTATTTACCTCTAGCAATGATCAGGATTGAGGCCGAGTTGAATTAGCACCTATAGAATGTGATGATGTCTCCTGCAGCTAAACCTGGTGCCTTGGCCCTTTGCGTAGCTCTTTCTGTCACCTCAAGTGACCACGGGTCGTGACCCTGTGCCTATCTTCAAAGGTGCTTTTTTTCATTTCATGTTTCGAGGTTTCCCAATGCAGTGGAAGAGAGACCCCTTGTCTTTTGAATTTCCAGTAGCTGAAATGACGAAATGGATTTTTTCATTTTGCATTTCGGGGTTTCCCGATGCAGTGGAAGAGAGGCCCCCTATCTTTTGAAGTTTCAACAACCGAAATGCTGAACGGATTTTTGCATTTCGCATTTTGGGGTTTCCTGATGCAGTGGAAGAGAGACCCCCTATCTTTTGAAGTTTCAGTAGCCAAAATACCAAAACGACTTTTCACACTTCACATTTCGGGGTTTCTCGATGCAGTGGAAGAGAGACCCCCTATATTTTGAAGTTCTGGTAGCCGAAATGACGAAAAAACTTTCCACATTTCACGTTTCGGGGTTTTCTGATGCAGTGGAAGAGAGACCCCTTGTCTTTTGAAGTTCCAATAGCCAGAATGTTGAAACGGCTTCTCGAATTTCATGTTTCAGGGTTTTCCAATGCAATGGAATAGAGATCCCTTGTCTTTTGAAGTCCCAACATCTGAAATGCTGACCAAGCCTGATCAGGCACCATGTAGCCAAAATCGCAAACAATCATTTCATGACTTTGGCCACAAGAGATGAGCCCATGTGCTAGACCTCGTGCAACTCCATGACTCAAGCTTACCCAATGACCATCGATCTATTCCATCTATGGATCCTCACTGTTGAAAACAAAATGCCCGCTCGCTTGATTTTAAGCCCAAAATGGACTCCTTCTATGTGCTGCGCTTGACTCTCATGATTGTGGCCTTTGAATAAAACACATTTGATGGGTTTTTAAACCCCATTTCTACTCATTTACACCAAGCACCTCAAATCAGAGAGAAACACCTTCTTGAAAGAATTGGTGCTAACATTAGGATCCATGGGGGATAGAGTCATCCCTGCAATGCTCTAAGAACTCCTTCTGCAGTTCCATTTGCCTTCTGTTGGGCTATGGAGTCATTTATTAATTCAAAAATAAATAGAAAAACAATATTTACAAAACCAGAGGAGTCGTCTAAGGCTCAAACAAAAAATTTCTTCAGGAAATGCCCATTTACTGGGCCGCTAAAAAATTCTTCACCCTCCAAATCCTACAACCTGTACGTGTTATTTAATAATACTTCAGATATTTTGAAGGGCCCGATCCATAGGGCATCAAACTTGTTGTGTTTCCCCTATCCTGCTTAGGTGCATCCCACTTAAGAACCAAATCTCCCAGCTCGAATTCCTCCTTCCTGACCTTCCTGTCAAAGGCCTGCTTGATCTTCTACTAATGACTATGAACTATGTCCATTACCTACTCCCTAACCTATTGCACTTCCACCACTTGATGAATTCTTTTGACCATATGGTCTAGCTCTCCTTCATGATCTTGAAAGAATTTCGCTACAGGTAAAGTGAGATGAGTGGGAAACGTAGCCTCCATCCCATACACAAGTTGAAAAGGTGAGGTGCCCAGGGACCTCTTTGTTGTCACTCGATCGACCCATAGAGAGAATTTGAGCTTTAAATGCCAGGCCCTCTTATTGTCTTCCAATAATCTTTTAATGAGTTTGATTAGAATTTTATTGGAAGATTCTACCAGGCCATATCCTTGAGGATAATAGGGAGTGGAGTGAATTAGTGAAATATCGAACTACTCAAAGAACTCAACCAGAGGCTCAGACTTGAAAGAAGCATCATTATCAGTGACAATTCTGTTGGGACAACCAAATCTAGCTATGATATCCTCCAGGAAGCTGATAATTACCTTGTGTGAAGCACTCCTGGTGGGGGCATCTTCTATCCACTTGGTGAAATAGTCTATTGCAGTCAGGATCCATTTTTGTTGGCCACTTGAAGGAGGATGAATTTCTCTAATGAAGTCCAACCCCCACTATAGAAATGGTGTTGAATCTACTACATTATTTAGTGGCAGATATTTGAGCTGCTGCTTTCCTGAGAACCTTTGGCATTTGATGCAAGATCTTACTTCTCTGCGGACATTAGTGAATAAGGTGGGCCAGTAGTACCCAACCCTAAAAAATTTGTGAGTTGTGGTCTTCCAGAAATGATGCCCTCCATAAAGGCCACCATGGAAATCAAACATAACTTTCTAGGCTTCCTGTGGGTTCAGACACCTCAGAAACACCCCTAGAGGGTTTCTCCAATACAAGACTTGGTCAATAAGGAAATATCTGACTGCCTTGAGCTTTAAATCTCTTGTCTTTATTTTTCCCATTCCATTAGGAGGCTTCAACTCTTACAAAAAGTATAAAATGTCTCTGTACCAGGTGCATTCTGCTAGTGATAAGCCACCCTGATAGCTTTTATTGGATGACTCAGCTTGTTGATTTTCTGAGCAAGCATTGATGAAGCTAACCCACAAGGCCTTGCAATTGGATTCAGCCAACAGCTTGGATAAACCTTTCCCTTTAACCAACTTGGTGGGCTTTATCTACAAGTCAAACTCAAGGATCTCGACAATCCATTTACCTCTTCTCCCATCTATGTCAGGATGTATAAGGATGTCTTTCACAGAGGCTGAAGGAATGTATGCAGTCACTCTTAAGTGCAAGACGTAGACTCTGAAAGCTTTGAGAGATTTCACCAAGGTATAAGCCTGCTTATCCATGATCTCATACCTGATTTCTGCATCTCTTAATTCCTTAATGAAGAAGGAAATGGGTTGCTCTCGCCCTTCCTCATTTTTCTAAAATAAGACCACTGCTACTGTATCAAAAGAAGAAAAAGAAAAAACTAGGAAATCCTTGGAATAATCAAGAATGATCAACACAGGTGCCTCAGTCAATGCCTTTTTTATTTGGAAAAAAGAGTCCCTGAGTTCAACAATCCATTTTACTTCATTTCCCTTTCTGAGCATGGATGTGATGTGTTTCACCAACTTAGAAAAATTTGAGATGAACCTCCTTAGAAAGTTAATCTTCCCTAAAAAAACTTGAACTTCCTTTCTAGACCTGGGAAGTGACAGGGTCTAAATTGCCTCTACCCTGCTGGGATCAATTATCACTCCCTCTACTGATACTATATGGCCTAACAACTTCCCCTCCTTCATAGAAAACAAAGATTTCTTGGGATTTAAGGAAAGGCCAAACTTCTGGCATTTCAAGAAAACTTTCCTCAAGTGACAACAGTTCTCTATATGAGACCTGGAGAAGACTATGATGTCATCCAGATAGATCACCACAAATTGATCATTATCCTCGATGAAGGCTATGTCCATGGATCGCTGAAATGTTGCTCCTGCATTCATTAATCCAAAAGGCATTTTGGCATACATGAATGTGCCCCAAGGAGTGGTGAAGGTTGTGTTTTCTCTATCCTCAGGCATGACTGATATATGATTATATCCAGAAAAACCATCAATCATGGATATCCTATATGCACCAATTACCCTCTGCAATATGTGTTCCATGTGGAGCAAGGGATAGTTTTCTTTATTTGAGCTCCTGTTCAGGTTCCTGAAATCAACACAGAGCCTGATTTCTCCACTTTTCTTCCTCACCGGGACCAAATTGGCCACCCACTTAGAATATCTCAAGGGGACAATGATTTGGGAATCTAACAACTTCTTCACTTCTCTCTCCATGACATGAAACAACATGGGATTTATCTATCTTATCTTCTGCCTAAATGGCTTAGCATATTCCTTCAGTGGGATCTTGTGTTCAATGACAGATGTGTCATATGTCTTGAGGTCTTCATAGGTCCATGCAAACACATCAGCAAATTATCTTAATCACTTGGTATATTCGGCCCTCTGCTCTTTGGTCAAATTGCTTGACAACTTGATGAACTTAGGCTCCTCCTGTGTGCCAATGTTGCACTCTGCTGTATCAACATTTCCATTTGAAACCCTACCCTTTACTGCCACATCATTTCCATCAAACAGTCTTTCTAAAGGGACTAGTCCCTTCGGAATGTGATTGCTAGGCAAATGAATAATATTGTGATTATCAATTTTATTTAAAAATATCTCAGGGTGAGGGTGACTTTCGAGATCAGGATCCTAATAAATGTGTAATNCATGGCATCAAATTTGCGTCTGCATTCTTGAGTAGTGGGTTATCCCAAGCTACGTGTTGGCACAGGGGAAGACCCAGGGTTCAATGCTACAACAATGCAGCAAAAAAACCCTAACTATGGACCCTTTTGGCAACACCTACGAAGCAGATAAAGTCTCACCCGAGGTAGAGGCAGGGGTGGTTGTAGGACTCAGATGTCTGCAACCTTAGTTGGGACACAGATATGTGATTTTAACACTTAACAGAGCTCTCAATAGTTAACATTCATCAATATTGAGTTCTTAGTTAGAATGTAGTTAAGCCCTAAGTAGAAAGCATTGCAGTATTCAACCAGATCTAACATCTAGTAGCACTTAGCAGGATGAAATAGATCAAATCTTAGCATATTCTAGCTCTAGGAACATGTTCATAAGACAGATCTAACATCCATACACATTATTAAGAACTAATCATCAACGAATCATTCATCTATATTAAAGCATTAAGAAATTAAATGCATAAACACATCAAGACATTGCACAAAGCAGAGCAATACAACATGTACGTGGTTCACCCCCACCCTGGGGATACGTCCACCAACTCTTCTCTTCTTTATTATTTTGGTTCAAGATTCTTACAGGCACAAAGCATCCAAGTCCCACTCCGTAGAGGACAAGAGATATGCGCACCTCACTATATCCTCATTCCTTTCATTACAGCACAAAGTCTTCCACAGTCTGTTACAACCACTTGCACTTATCTCTGCAATTCTCACATAGTATGCACAAAGAACTTACAACTCTTGATCACATAGATCCAATTCTAGCACTTAGCACAACTTGCAACTGTCTCTTCTTACATTTCCTAGCCTTATATTTATACATTAAAAAATAGGCCTAAGCAAGGGTAAACCCATGGGCTTACATTCCCATACCCGTTACATAATCCTGAATCCAAAAAAGGGCCCTAAAAGGGGCCAAGATCCCATGATATTCACTTCGTATTGCGCTCCACCTTCGATAGCATGTTGAAGTCCCAAAATCAAGCCAAACATGAAAAATAATCCTCGAAACTTGGTCAAGGGCCAGCATGCCCCCAACACTCACCTGTGACTCGTCCCTAGTCACTCTGATATGACTAGTTATTCTTTGAAAGCCTTGAGCTTGGCTCTAGATGCCTCAAATTGTTTCTGTTCCATGGCCTCCTATTCAGAGAGTTTTTGTATGACTACTTTATTGACAGATCCCTCTAGGAGTTGTTCAACCACAGTGACAACTTACTCTAGTTCTGCTCCTTGGCCTTCGATATCTATGAACATTTGGTAAGCCTTATCTTGTATAGGTTGGAGCCTTTGAGTCACTTCCATGACTTTGCTCTGGATAGTGTGGAACTACTGCTAGGTAGTGCACTACTCTTGGGATCACTTCATTCTTTCCACAGTTGATAGGGGCTTCAACTATGCCTGTATTGTTTCTGCTTGATACTTCACCTCTTGGAGCTACAACTCCAGTGCCTTTAGTTTTGGATTCTCGGTGAGTTTATCATAGGTCTGGGCACTGTGATTAGTGAGTTTATTACATTCCATGGCAAGGGACTTTATTCTCTCAACTGATCTTTGAGCAGTTTCTTCTCTTTGGTCCCTCGCATCCTGCGGGGTGTTGGGCACTGTGCGGAGCTCTAAGTCTGTTATTCATTGTTGTAGCTACTGAATAGATTCTATGATCTATTTTAATTGATGCATGACTTGGTATTCTGTTTGTGGCTCTAAGCCCATCATAGAGCGAAGTGCTATGTTGACTGCTTCCTTCACTTCGAGTTTCTCTACGAGCAATTGTTCTTTTTTTTGTTGCATTTGTACTCTCTCTTCTTCAAACTTTTGCTGGAGAGAAACCTTCTCCTGTTATGAAACTCTATGTTTTTCTACGAGTACACCTTTCAATTGCTTGAAGTCTTGGGTGGCTTGTTTTGTTTCTTCTTGAGCTCAATGAAGGCAAGCTTTGACCATATTATCTAGTCGGTAGAGTTGGGCTAGCTCATCTCCCAACTCTAGTTCTTCTGTTGGAAGGGGTGAAATGGAAACTATGTGACTAGACTGAAGGGCCTACTTTACTCCTCATAGTTCAACCTCAATTATACTATACATTTCCTCCTACTTAGCTTCTTGCTTCTCCATGATTTCCAATGAAGCGTCATTAAGAGTTACTATGATGAAGTCAAAATCATCAACAGTAAGCACAGTCTTCATCTTGGTCACGGTGGATTTCGATTTCTTCCAGGAAGAAGGTTTCAGGGGAGAAACCTTCCTCTTCTTCAGGGGATCAACCTCTTCTTTGGGTGTTGTTACTTCACCTGGATTTTGTTAAGATCCTTTTCCATTTAGTTCTTCTACTTCATCATCACCCCCTCGGTCAGGTGATACTGAAGAAGTATTTCCTGAGGCACTGCTTAAATCTTGGACCTCTTCAATCTTATTCATTCTGCTGGGCCTGGGTGTATCATGTTCTTTATGCATGGTCTCTGGGATGTTAGGGTCATATATCTCTGTAGGGTCTACTGGAATAAGGAGGTGTACGAACCATTCCTTAGTGATCTCCTCCAGGTCTTCTTCCATGAGTTTGTAGTGTGACTGAAGCTACTCCTTATGTTCATCGACTCACGTTGTTATGTAGATGAAGTGTCGATCTACGTAGAACTTCATCATGGATTAGAACCTCTATAGGGTGTTCTGATTCATGTGAGGTTCATCTTCAATGGATCTCTTCAGTTGAAGGTAATATGTATGAAAAACAACGTTCAAATGCCATTTTTTGTTCATATCACTCGAGTACCAGAGTGTGGTGAACTTCATGAAAAGCAGATCGAATGGATTGATATATGGGAAGGTCACACCTTCTGGCATCACCCAGGAAAAAAAGGTGATGTGGATCAGGAGACAGCTAAATTGAAACTCATAGCCTCGATCCTGTGCTTTGCGACAGTCTAGTACAATCCGATTAACTAGGTACTTCACCCAGTTCATCTGCAAGCCTTCCACAAACTTCCCTGTGAGGTCAACGATAACGCCTGTGACCTGCATAGGTATTTTCTTCCTTACTAACTTTCTGGCTATTAGCTAGCAAGCTAGGCACACTGCACCATTCTATATGGAGGCTACCTTGTAGCCTCGCATTCCCTTTTCAACATCAGTGTATGTATCCTTGGTCTTCTGTGTTAGCGTGCAATCTGTGGCTTTTTCTGGATAGAACTCCTACAGGTTAGGTCCTTGCATACTTAATCCCGTGATCCTACAGATCAATGTTGGATAAACTATAATAACAATGTCTATCCATAAGTAACCTCTATGGTAACATGAAAGTAATAGCTTGACACATGTGTTCACTTCTTGGTGCCTTCCGAAGTGTGGGATTTTCATTTCAATTAGCAGAGTGGATTGTGCAAGTTTCATCATCCATGGTTGGAGGATTATCTTTGAGTTCTTCCCCTTCATCCTGGTCAGGTATTTGTATGGAGTGAGCATGTTATAGTTCTTGTGATATCTGAGGTTGAAGTCACTGAACTTCAACACTGTGATCTTGTCCTACTGCGTGAGAGTTGCGCATATCCCCTTCGGAAGGTATGCTGTAACGATGGAGTAATCAAAATCTCTTATCATGCTATTTTGACTCACCTCATCGGCCATAGGTGGGATGTAATCGATAAATATGGATGGGATCAGCTTCACATTTGCTAGGTCATCTCTGTGTTTGGTTCTCTTTTCTGGTGATGTTCTGGATGATCCGGCTCCACAAGCAGTAGATGGAGAGGCTTGCACTCCTCCCGTCGATGATGATTGAATAATTGCAGACATTTCTCTTTCAGACATTACTCTTTCATTCATTAAGTCAATGAGAACTTCTTCGAAAATTTTCTTTGCAGTTCTAAGCTCGTTCAACATTCACGCTCGTGGTTGAATATCTCGGGTTCGAAGAGTAACTTCTCAATGCAATGGGATAAATGGTAATAGCACGATGATCAATCTGCAAAATCAACTAGTCTACAGACTCAGATTCATGGTTAGCAAAAGTGTTCTCATTGCGTGGCACGACGGGATAAATAGATAACTTGGCAATGGATCTCTTGCAACAGGTGAGAAGCCTTCATTAACTTAGTTATGTTTGTTATGGCACGGTCCCAATGGTCTAGTGGTGAAATTTCTGATCATAAATTCCTTTCTACCCATTCGGGTTGTCAGTCTAACGATTATACTGTCCCCCAATGACTATATTTCATCTCCATGGTGAAGTTCCATGTGACACAGTTCTGATATCCAGGTGAAGTTCCAATTCTGCAAATTTTCCTCCTGCGAAGTTCCCTCTGAAACCTTCTGTAACTTTTCAATTTTAGCTCTCTTCTTACTTAGTTTTCTAGATTTCTTTCTGGTGACCTTTGTCTCAAAATTCCTTTTTCCATTCTGACTCTTATCTTCTTTTGGCATAGTAACTTCACTTTGTTGAGATTCTTTCCTAGAAATCAGGGGTAATACTTCATCACTATCTGGAATACGTACTTCATTCTTTTGCAGGACTTCTTTTGTTCTTCCTACTTCGACATCCAAGAATATAGTCCTAAGTAGCTTCGATCTGTTCTCCTATTCTTCAATCAGCTGTGCAATCCTCCCAGTCATGAAATATTTCAACTCTTGCTTCTTCTACTCTAATATTTATTCTTCTTTTCTTCTGGACTGATCTCCTTCAATCCAAGGTTTTCCTAGTAACATATCAAATGGAGCATTGGTCTCAATAAATATAACAAGTTCAAATCCTTCCTCTGTCAAAGTTCCATTGGCATTCATAGATATTTGGGTGAGATTTCCACATAGGTTTATCAACTTTCCTCTAAATAACCCTATTCCTCCCAATGAATGAATCATAGCAATATTTCCTAGTGTTGGCGACAGAAGTCACTCTTGGATTGCAGCAGGAATAAGCCTGAAGCCCATCATTTCATGTCACTATTTGTTGATAAAGGGTGATGAATGGAATTAAACTCAGAAGAATATTGTTCTAACTCAGAAACTAGGCCAGGCATGCACAAGCAGATGAGGTCTTGGTTCAACTTCAGACAGTAAGGTTTAATAAGGGTGAGTAGGAAAACGACTTTTGTGAGGAAATGCGAAGGGCTGCTATAGGCATCGAGCTTCCAACAACCTGTAGAAGAAACCTTTGAACACAAGAACTTCTTATATTCAAAAGAAGAAACACTAAAAAAACATAACAGTGTGATAATAAATCCTTTATCATAATACAGTCACGTCAATTCATGTGAATCATTCAATCATGAATCATAACTAGATGAAAAAGAGAACTTCCTTACATTGAACAATAAAATTTCATATATGGATACATAGCTAGGAAAACCAGTGCTTCATGAAAACATTACAGTCGGGAGCTCTAATCTACCATCCATCATTACAAAAATACAAAAATTGAGTATATATACTCAGAGCAATTCGCCACCTTGGCAACAGGAAGGTAGTTGAGACATTAAAGTCCAAATTAGTGTGTTCAGGCTCCTCTGGTCAAATGAGGAAATTAGATTAGAATGGCTCCTTTAGGAAAACCTACACACAGGACGATCTTGGTAAAATTGCCTGCCATAACCTCCATGTATTACATTTAAGGAGTGAGGTGAGGTTTCAACCACCTCCTCGTACCTTTATTTACCTCTAGCAATGATCAGGATTGAGGCCGAGTTGAATTAGCACCTATAGAATGTGATGATGTCTCCTGCAGCTAAACCTGGTGCCTTGGCCCTTTGCGTAGCTCTTTCTGTCACCTCAAGTGACCACGGGTCGTGACCCTGTGCCTATCTTCAAAGGTGCTTTTTTTCATTTCATGTTTCGAGGTTTCCCAATGCAGTGGAAGAGAGACCCCTTGTCTTTTGAATTTCCAGTAGCTGAAATGACGAAATGGATTTTTTCATTTTGCATTTCGGGGTTTCCCGATGCAGTGGAAGAGAGGCCCCCTATCTTTTGAAGTTTCAACAACCGAAATGCTGAACGGATTTTTGCATTTCGCATTTTGGGGTTTCCTGATGCAGTGGAAGAGAGACCCCCTATCTTTTGAAGTTTCAGTAGCCAAAATACCAAAACGACTTTTCACACTTCACATTTCGGGGTTTCTCGATGCAGTGGAAGAGAGACCCCCTATATTTTGAAGTTCTGGTAGCCGAAATGACGAAAAAACTTTCCACATTTCACGTTTCGGGGTTTTCTGATGCAGTGGAAGAGAGACCCCTTGTCTTTTGAAGTTCCAATAGCCAGAATGTTGAAACGGCTTCTCGAATTTCATGTTTCAGGGTTTTCCAATGCAATGGAATAGAGATCCCTTGTCTTTTGAAGTCCCAACATCTGAAATGCTGACCAAGCCTGATCAGGCACCATGTAGCCAAAATCGCAAACAATCATTTCATGACTTTGGCCACAAGAGATGAGCCCATGTGCTAGACCTCGTGCAACTCCATGACTCAAGCTTACCCAATGACCATCGATCTATTCCATCTATGGATCCTCACTGTTGAAAACAAAATGCCCGCTCGCTTGATTTTAAGCCCAAAATGGACTCCTTCTATGTGCTGCGCTTGACTCTCATGATTGTGGCCTTTGAATAAAACACATTTGATGGGTTTTTAAACCCCATTTCTACTCATTTACACCAAGCACCTCAAATCAGAGAGAAACACCTTCTTGAAAGAATTGGTGCTAACATTAGGATCCATGGGGGATAGAGTCATCCCTGCAATGCTCTAAGAACTCCTTCTGCAGTTCCATTTGCCTTCTGTTGGGCTATGGAGTCATTTATTAATTCAAAAATAAATAGAAAAACAATATTTACAAAACCAGAGGAGTCGTCTAAGGCTCAAACAAAAAATTTCTTCAGGAAATGCCCATTTACTGGGCCGCTAAAAAATTCTTCACCCTCCAAATCCTACAACCTGTACGTGTTATTTAATAATACTTCAGATATTTTGAAGGGCCCGATCCATAGGGCATCAAACTTGTTGTGTTTCCCCTATCCTGCTTAGGTGCATCCCACTTAAGAACCAAATCTCCCAGCTCGAATTCCTCCTTCCTGACCTTCCTGTCAAAGGCCTGCTTGATCTTCTACTAATGACTATGAACTATGTCCATTACCTACTCCCTAACCTATTGCACTTCCACCACTTGATGAATTCTTTTGACCATATGGTCTAGCTCTCCTTCATGATCTTGAAAGAATTTCGCTACAGGTAAAGTGAGATGAGTGGGAAACGTAGCCTCCATCCCATACACAAGTTGAAAAGGTGAGGTGCCCAGGGACCTCTTTGTTGTCACTCGATCGACCCATAGAGAGAATTTGAGCTTTAAATGCCAGGCCCTCTTATTGTCTTCCAATAATCTTTTAATGAGTTTGATTAGAATTTTATTGGAAGATTCTACCAGGCCATATCCTTGAGGATAATAGGGAGTGGAGTGAATTAGTGAAATATCGAACTACTCAAAGAACTCAACCAGAGGCTCAGACTTGAAAGAAGCATCATTATCAGTGACAATTCTGTTGGGACAACCAAATCTAGCTATGATATCCTCCAGGAAGCTGATAATTACCTTGTGTGAAGCACTCCTGGTGGGGGCATCTTCTATCCACTTGGTGAAATAGTCTATTGCAGTCAGGATCCATTTTTGTTGGCCACTTGAAGGAGGATGAATTTCTCTAATGAAGTCCAACCCCCACTATAGAAATGGTGTTGAATCTACTACATTATTTAGTGGCAGATATTTGAGCTGCTGCTTTCCTGAGAACCTTTGGCATTTGATGCAAGATCTTACTTCTCTGCGGACATTAGTGAATAAGGTGGGCCAGTAGTACCCAACCCTAAAAAATTTGTGAGTTGTGGTCTTCCAGAAATGATGCCCTCCATAAAGGCCACCATGGAAATCAAACATAACTTTCTAGGCTTCCTGTGGGTTCAGACACCTCAGAAACACCCCTAGAGGGTTTCTCCAATACAAGACTTGGTCAATAAGGAAATATCTGACTGCCTTGAGCTTTAAATCTCTTGTCTTTATTTTTCCCATTCCATTAGGAGGCTTCAACTCTTACAAAAAGTATAAAATGTCTCTGTACCAGGTGCATTCTGCTAGTGATAAGCCACCCTGATAGCTTTTATTGGATGACTCAGCTTGTTGATTTTCTGAGCAAGCATTGATGAAGCTAACCCACAAGGCCTTGCAATTGGATTCAGCCAACAGCTTGGATAAACCTTTCCCTTTAACCAACTTGGTGGGCTTTATCTACAAGTCAAACTCAAGGATCTCGACAATCCATTTACCTCTTCTCCCATCTATGTCAGGATGTATAAGGATGTCTTTCACAGAGGCTGAAGGAATGTATGCAGTCACTCTTAAGTGCAAGACGTAGACTCTGAAAGCTTTGAGAGATTTCACCAAGGTATAAGCCTGCTTATCCATGATCTCATACCTGATTTCTGCATCTCTTAATTCCTTAATGAAGAAGGAAATGGGTTGCTCTCGCCCTTCCTCATTTTTCTAAAATAAGACCACTGCTACTGTATCAAAAGAAGAAAAAGAAAAAACTAGGAAATCCTTGGAATAATCAAGAATGATCAACACAGGTGCCTCAGTCAATGCCTTTTTTATTTGGAAAAAAGAGTCCCTGAGTTCAACAATCCATTTTACTTCATTTCCCTTTCTGAGCATGGATGTGATGTGTTTCACCAACTTAGAAAAATTTGAGATGAACCTCCTTAGAAAGTTAATCTTCCCTAAAAAAACTTGAACTTCCTTTCTAGACCTGGGAAGTGACAGGGTCTAAATTGCCTCTACCCTGCTGGGATCAATTATCACTCCCTCTACTGATACTATATGGCCTAACAACTTCCCCTCCTTCATAGAAAACAAAGATTTCTTGGGATTTAAGGAAAGGCCAAACTTCTGGCATTTCAAGAAAACTTTCCTCAAGTGACAACAGTTCTCTATATGAGACCTGGAGAAGACTATGATGTCATCCAGATAGATCACCACAAATTGATCATTATCCTCGATGAAGGCTATGTCCATGGATCGCTGAAATGTTGCTCCTGCATTCATTAATCCAAAAGGCATTTTGGCATACATGAATGTGCCCCAAGGAGTGGTGAAGGTTGTGTTTTCTCTATCCTCAGGCATGACTGATATATGATTATATCCAGAAAAACCATCAATCATGGATATCCTATATGCACCAATTACCCTCTGCAATATGTGTTCCATGTGGAGCAAGGGATAGTTTTCTTTATTTGAGCTCCTGTTCAGGTTCCTGAAATCAACACAGAGCCTGATTTCTCCACTTTTCTTCCTCACCGGGACCAAATTGGCCACCCACTTAGAATATCTCAAGGGGACAATGATTTGGGAATCTAACAACTTCTTCACTTCTCTCTCCATGACATGAAACAACATGGGATTTATCTATCTTATCTTCTGCCTAAATGGCTTAGCATATTCCTTCAGTGGGATCTTGTGTTCAATGACAGATGTGTCATATGTCTTGAGGTCTTCATAGGTCCATGCAAACACATCAGCAAATTATCTTAATCACTTGGTATATTCGGCCCTCTGCTCTTTGGTCAAATTGCTTGACAACTTGATGAACTTAGGCTCCTCCTGTGTGCCAATGTTGCACTCTGCTGTATCAACATTTCCATTTGAAACCCTACCCTTTACTGCCACATCATTTCCATCAAACAGTCTTTCTAAAGGGACTAGTCCCTTCGGAATGTGATTGCTAGGCAAATGAATAATATTGTGATTATCAATTTTATTTAAAAATATCTCAGGGTGAGGGTGACTTTCGAGATCAGGATCCTAATAAATGTGTAATGTAGAAAATTCATTGGCAGATTGAAGAAATTTTTTGATTACAAGATCGTCTTCGAATACCTTCCAATGCTTGATATTGTCTGAAACATATGGCCTATATCTTATCTCAACATCATATTTGATATTAGGTGGCAGAGGGATCCTGAACAGACTAGCTAAGACAACTAAGGAATAAACCAAAGTATTTTCCTCCCTTGCAATAAAAGAAATGTTGAAAGCTGAGAAGAAATTATCAATCAGGTCCCACACCTTATTTTTGTAACTCCTGAGTTGAGGATGCTTAGCCTGATAAGAATTTATAAGTTGTTGGATTATCAACTCAGCATCTTCGAACACTGCTACCTCCTCAATTCCCATTTCTTTTGCAACCCTTAAACCCAGAATAGGAGCTTCATATTCTACCACATTATTGGTAGCTTCAAATTCTAGATTGTATGATAGGGATATGGTTTTCTGACAAGGTGACACAAAAACCACTCCAGTTCCAGTGCCTTCGCTAGAAGAAGCTCCGTCAAAGAACATCTTCCAAATAGAGGTGGTTGGAGGAGGTATCTCGTGATTAAATATGGGTTGCTTTCTGATTTGAAAAGGGGCTTTAGGAGTATTAGTGAGCTGCAATAAACTAGACCCCAAGTCAGTGTCAAGTGCAAAGATAGGATGATTGGTAGGGTCTACTTCATCACTAACAATGTAGGCCACCTGAGCTTCTTTGTACAACCTCCTGTGTTCCCCTCCAAAGACTATAATGGTGGCATATGTGAGATCCATCTATAATGTTCCTCNCACATTATTAAGAACTAATCATCAACGAATCATTCATCTATATTAAAGCATTAAGAAATTAAATGCATAAACACATCAAGACATTGCACAAAGCAGAGCAATACAACATGTACGTGGTTCACCCCCACCCTGGGGATACGTCCACCAACTCTTCTCTTCTTTATTATTTTGGTTCAAGATTCTTACAGGCACAAAGCATCCAAGTCCCACTCCGTAGAGGACAAGAGATATGCGCACCTCACTATATCCTCATTCCTTTCATTACAGCACAAAGTCTTCCACAGTCTGTTACAACCACTTGCACTTATCTCTGCAATTCTCACATAGTATGCACAAAGAACTTACAACTCTTGATCACATAGATCCAATTCTAGCACTTAGCACAACTTGCAACTGTCTCTTCTTACATTTCCTAGCCTTATATTTATACATTAAAAAATAGGCCTAAGCAAGGGTAAACCCATGGGCTTACATTCCCATACCCGTTACATAATCCTGAATCCAAAAAAGGGCCCTAAAAGGGGCCAAGATCCCATGATATTCACTTCGTATTGCGCTCCACCTTCGATAGCATGTTGAAGTCCCAAAATCAAGCCAAACATGAAAAATAATCCTCGAAACTTGGTCAAGGGCCAGCATGCCCCCAACACTCACCTGTGACTCGTCCCTAGTCACTCTGATATGACTAGTTATTCTTTGAAAGCCTTGAGCTTGGCTCTAGATGCCTCAAATTGTTTCTGTTCCATGGCCTCCTATTCAGAGAGTTTTTGTATGACTACTTTATTGACAGATCCCTCTAGGAGTTGTTCAACCACAGTGACAACTTACTCTAGTTCTGCTCCTTGGCCTTCGATATCTATGAACATTTGGTAAGCCTTATCTTGTATAGGTTGGAGCCTTTGAGTCACTTCCATGACTTTGCTCTGGATAGTGTGGAACTACTGCTAGGTAGTGCACTACTCTTGGGATCACTTCATTCTTTCCACAGTTGATAGGGGCTTCAACTATGCCTGTATTGTTTCTGCTTGATACTTCACCTCTTGGAGCTACAACTCCAGTGCCTTTAGTTTTGGATTCTCGGTGAGTTTATCATAGGTCTGGGCACTGTGATTAGTGAGTTTATTACATTCCATGGCAAGGGACTTTATTCTCTCAACTGATCTTTGAGCAGTTTCTTCTCTTTGGTCCCTCGCATCCTGCGGGGTGTTGGGCACTGTGCGGAGCTCTAAGTCTGTTATTCATTGTTGTAGCTACTGAATAGATTCTATGATCTATTTTAATTGATGCATGACTTGGTATTCTGTTTGTGGCTCTAAGCCCATCATAGAGCGAAGTGCTATGTTGACTGCTTCCTTCACTTCGAGTTTCTCTACGAGCAATTGTTCTTTTTTTTGTTGCATTTGTACTCTCTCTTCTTCAAACTTTTGCTGGAGAGAAACCTTCTCCTGTTATGAAACTCTATGTTTTTCTACGAGTACACCTTTCAATTGCTTGAAGTCTTGGGTGGCTTGTTTTGTTTCTTCTTGAGCTCAATGAAGGCAAGCTTTGACCATATTATCTAGTCGGTAGAGTTGGGCTAGCTCATCTCCCAACTCTAGTTCTTCTGTTGGAAGGGGTGAAATGGAAACTATGTGACTAGACTGAAGGGCCTACTTTACTCCTCATAGTTCAACCTCAATTATACTATACATTTCCTCCTACTTAGCTTCTTGCTTCTCCATGATTTCCAATGAAGCGTCATTAAGAGTTACTATGATGAAGTCAAAATCATCAACAGTAAGCACAGTCTTCATCTTGGTCACGGTGGATTTCGATTTCTTCCAGGAAGAAGGTTTCAGGGGAGAAACCTTCCTCTTCTTCAGGGGATCAACCTCTTCTTTGGGTGTTGTTACTTCACCTGGATTTTGTTAAGATCCTTTTCCATTTAGTTCTTCTACTTCATCATCACCCCCTCGGTCAGGTGATACTGAAGAAGTATTTCCTGAGGCACTGCTTAAATCTTGGACCTCTTCAATCTTATTCATTCTGCTGGGCCTGGGTGTATCATGTTCTTTATGCATGGTCTCTGGGATGTTAGGGTCATATATCTCTGTAGGGTCTACTGGAATAAGGAGGTGTACGAACCATTCCTTAGTGATCTCCTCCAGGTCTTCTTCCATGAGTTTGTAGTGTGACTGAAGCTACTCCTTATGTTCATCGACTCACGTTGTTATGTAGATGAAGTGTCGATCTACGTAGAACTTCATCATGGATTAGAACCTCTATAGGGTGTTCTGATTCATGTGAGGTTCATCTTCAATGGATCTCTTCAGTTGAAGGTAATATGTATGAAAAACAACGTTCAAATGCCATTTTTTGTTCATATCACTCGAGTACCAGAGTGTGGTGAACTTCATGAAAAGCAGATCGAATGGATTGATATATGGGAAGGTCACACCTTCTGGCATCACCCAGGAAAAAAAGGTGATGTGGATCAGGAGACAGCTAAATTGAAACTCATAGCCTCGATCCTGTGCTTTGCGACAGTCTAGTACAATCCGATTAACTAGGTACTTCACCCAGTTCATCTGCAAGCCTTCCACAAACTTCCCTGTGAGGTCAACGATAACGCCTGTGACCTGCATAGGTATTTTCTTCCTTACTAACTTTCTGGCTATTAGCTAGCAAGCTAGGCACACTGCACCATTCTATATGGAGGCTACCTTGTAGCCTCGCATTCCCTTTTCAACATCAGTGTATGTATCCTTGGTCTTCTGTGTTAGCGTGCAATCTGTGGCTTTTTCTGGATAGAACTCCTACAGGTTAGGTCCTTGCATACTTAATCCCGTGATCCTACAGATCAATGTTGGATAAACTATAATAACAATGTCTATCCATAAGTAACCTCTATGGTAACATGAAAGTAATAGCTTGACACATGTGTTCACTTCTTGGTGCCTTCCGAAGTGTGGGATTTTCATTTCAATTAGCAGAGTGGATTGTGCAAGTTTCATCATCCATGGTTGGAGGATTATCTTTGAGTTCTTCCCCTTCATCCTGGTCAGGTATTTGTATGGAGTGAGCATGTTATAGTTCTTGTGATATCTGAGGTTGAAGTCACTGAACTTCAACACTGTGATCTTGTCCTACTGCGTGAGAGTTGCGCATATCCCCTTCGGAAGGTATGCTGTAACGATGGAGTAATCAAAATCTCTTATCATGCTATTTTGACTCACCTCATCGGCCATAGGTGGGATGTAATCGATAAATATGGATGGGATCAGCTTCACATTTGCTAGGTCATCTCTGTGTTTGGTTCTCTTTTCTGGTGATGTTCTGGATGATCCGGCTCCACAAGCAGTAGATGGAGAGGCTTGCACTCCTCCCGTCGATGATGATTGAATAATTGCAGACATTTCTCTTTCAGACATTACTCTTTCATTCATTAAGTCAATGAGAACTTCTTCGAAAATTTTCTTTGCAGTTCTAAGCTCGTTCAACATTCACGCTCGTGGTTGAATATCTCGGGTTCGAAGAGTAACTTCTCAATGCAATGGGATAAATGGTAATAGCACGATGATCAATCTGCAAAATCAACTAGTCTACAGACTCAGATTCATGGTTAGCAAAAGTGTTCTCATTGCGTGGCACGACGGGATAAATAGATAACTTGGCAATGGATCTCTTGCAACAGGTGAGAAGCCTTCATTAACTTAGTTATGTTTGTTATGGCACGGTCCCAATGGTCTAGTGGTGAAATTTCTGATCATAAATTCCTTTCTACCCATTCGGGTTGTCAGTCTAACGATTATACTGTCCCCCAATGACTATATTTCATCTCCATGGTGAAGTTCCATGTGACACAGTTCTGATATCCAGGTGAAGTTCCAATTCTGCAAATTTTCCTCCTGCGAAGTTCCCTCTGAAACCTTCTGTAACTTTTCAATTTTAGCTCTCTTCTTACTTAGTTTTCTAGATTTCTTTCTGGTGACCTTTGTCTCAAAATTCCTTTTTCCATTCTGACTCTTATCTTCTTTTGGCATAGTAACTTCACTTTGTTGAGATTCTTTCCTAGAAATCAGGGGTAATACTTCATCACTATCTGGAATACGTACTTCATTCTTTTGCAGGACTTCTTTTGTTCTTCCTACTTCGACATCCAAGAATATAGTCCTAAGTAGCTTCGATCTGTTCTCCTATTCTTCAATCAGCTGTGCAATCCTCCCAGTCATGAAATATTTCAACTCTTGCTTCTTCTACTCTAATATTTATTCTTCTTTTCTTCTGGACTGATCTCCTTCAATCCAAGGTTTTCCTAGTAACATATCAAATGGAGCATTGGTCTCAATAAATATAACAAGTTCAAATCCTTCCTCTGTCAAAGTTCCATTGGCATTCATAGATATTTGGGTGAGATTTCCACATAGGTTTATCAACTTTCCTCTAAATAACCCTATTCCTCCCAATGAATGAATCATAGCAATATTTCCTAGTGTTGGCGACAGAAGTCACTCTTGGATTGCAGCAGGAATAAGCCTGAAGCCCATCATTTCATGTCACTATTTGTTGATAAAGGGTGATGAATGGAATTAAACTCAGAAGAATATTGTTCTAACTCAGAAACTAGGCCAGGCATGCACAAGCAGATGAGGTCTTGGTTCAACTTCAGACAGTAAGGTTTAATAAGGGTGAGTAGGAAAACGACTTTTGTGAGGAAATGCGAAGGGCTGCTATAGGCATCGAGCTTCCAACAACCTGTAGAAGAAACCTTTGAACACAAGAACTTCTTATATTCAAAAGAAGAAACACTAAAAAAACATAACAGTGTGATAATAAATCCTTTATCATAATACAGTCACGTCAATTCATGTGAATCATTCAATCATGAATCATAACTAGATGAAAAAGAGAACTTCCTTACATTGAACAATAAAATTTCATATATGGATACATAGCTAGGAAAACCAGTGCTTCATGAAAACATTACAGTCGGGAGCTCTAATCTACCATCCATCATTACAAAAATACAAAAATTGAGTATATATACTCAGAGCAATTCGCCACCTTGGCAACAGGAAGGTAGTTGAGACATTAAAGTCCAAATTAGTGTGTTCAGGCTCCTCTGGTCAAATGAGGAAATTAGATTAGAATGGCTCCTTTAGGAAAACCTACACACAGGACGATCTTGGTAAAATTGCCTGCCATAACCTCCATGTATTACATTTAAGGAGTGAGGTGAGGTTTCAACCACCTCCTCGTACCTTTATTTACCTCTAGCAATGATCAGGATTGAGGCCGAGTTGAATTAGCACCTATAGAATGTGATGATGTCTCCTGCAGCTAAACCTGGTGCCTTGGCCCTTTGCGTAGCTCTTTCTGTCACCTCAAGTGACCACGGGTCGTGACCCTGTGCCTATCTTCAAAGGTGCTTTTTTTCATTTCATGTTTCGAGGTTTCCCAATGCAGTGGAAGAGAGACCCCTTGTCTTTTGAATTTCCAGTAGCTGAAATGACGAAATGGATTTTTTCATTTTGCATTTCGGGGTTTCCCGATGCAGTGGAAGAGAGGCCCCCTATCTTTTGAAGTTTCAACAACCGAAATGCTGAACGGATTTTTGCATTTCGCATTTTGGGGTTTCCTGATGCAGTGGAAGAGAGACCCCCTATCTTTTGAAGTTTCAGTAGCCAAAATACCAAAACGACTTTTCACACTTCACATTTCGGGGTTTCTCGATGCAGTGGAAGAGAGACCCCCTATATTTTGAAGTTCTGGTAGCCGAAATGACGAAAAAACTTTCCACATTTCACGTTTCGGGGTTTTCTGATGCAGTGGAAGAGAGACCCCTTGTCTTTTGAAGTTCCAATAGCCAGAATGTTGAAACGGCTTCTCGAATTTCATGTTTCAGGGTTTTCCAATGCAATGGAATAGAGATCCCTTGTCTTTTGAAGTCCCAACATCTGAAATGCTGACCAAGCCTGATCAGGCACCATGTAGCCAAAATCGCAAACAATCATTTCATGACTTTGGCCACAAGAGATGAGCCCATGTGCTAGACCTCGTGCAACTCCATGACTCAAGCTTACCCAATGACCATCGATCTATTCCATCTATGGATCCTCACTGTTGAAAACAAAATGCCCGCTCGCTTGATTTTAAGCCCAAAATGGACTCCTTCTATGTGCTGCGCTTGACTCTCATGATTGTGGCCTTTGAATAAAACACATTTGATGGGTTTTTAAACCCCATTTCTACTCATTTACACCAAGCACCTCAAATCAGAGAGAAACACCTTCTTGAAAGAATTGGTGCTAACATTAGGATCCATGGGGGATAGAGTCATCCCTGCAATGCTCTAAGAACTCCTTCTGCAGTTCCATTTGCCTTCTGTTGGGCTATGGAGTCATTTATTAATTCAAAAATAAATAGAAAAACAATATTTACAAAACCAGAGGAGTCGTCTAAGGCTCAAACAAAAAATTTCTTCAGGAAATGCCCATTTACTGGGCCGCTAAAAAATTCTTCACCCTCCAAATCCTACAACCTGTACGTGTTATTTAATAATACTTCAGATATTTTGAAGGGCCCGATCCATAGGGCATCAAACTTGTTGTGTTTCCCCTATCCTGCTTAGGTGCATCCCACTTAAGAACCAAATCTCCCAGCTCGAATTCCTCCTTCCTGACCTTCCTGTCAAAGGCCTGCTTGATCTTCTACTAATGACTATGAACTATGTCCATTACCTACTCCCTAACCTATTGCACTTCCACCACTTGATGAATTCTTTTGACCATATGGTCTAGCTCTCCTTCATGATCTTGAAAGAATTTCGCTACAGGTAAAGTGAGATGAGTGGGAAACGTAGCCTCCATCCCATACACAAGTTGAAAAGGTGAGGTGCCCAGGGACCTCTTTGTTGTCACTCGATCGACCCATAGAGAGAATTTGAGCTTTAAATGCCAGGCCCTCTTATTGTCTTCCAATAATCTTTTAATGAGTTTGATTAGAATTTTATTGGAAGATTCTACCAGGCCATATCCTTGAGGATAATAGGGAGTGGAGTGAATTAGTGAAATATCGAACTACTCAAAGAACTCAACCAGAGGCTCAGACTTGAAAGAAGCATCATTATCAGTGACAATTCTGTTGGGACAACCAAATCTAGCTATGATATCCTCCAGGAAGCTGATAATTACCTTGTGTGAAGCACTCCTGGTGGGGGCATCTTCTATCCACTTGGTGAAATAGTCTATTGCAGTCAGGATCCATTTTTGTTGGCCACTTGAAGGAGGATGAATTTCTCTAATGAAGTCCAACCCCCACTATAGAAATGGTGTTGAATCTACTACATTATTTAGTGGCAGATATTTGAGCTGCTGCTTTCCTGAGAACCTTTGGCATTTGATGCAAGATCTTACTTCTCTGCGGACATTAGTGAATAAGGTGGGCCAGTAGTACCCAACCCTAAAAAATTTGTGAGTTGTGGTCTTCCAGAAATGATGCCCTCCATAAAGGCCACCATGGAAATCAAACATAACTTTCTAGGCTTCCTGTGGGTTCAGACACCTCAGAAACACCCCTAGAGGGTTTCTCCAATACAAGACTTGGTCAATAAGGAAATATCTGACTGCCTTGAGCTTTAAATCTCTTGTCTTTATTTTTCCCATTCCATTAGGAGGCTTCAACTCTTACAAAAAGTATAAAATGTCTCTGTACCAGGTGCATTCTGCTAGTGATAAGCCACCCTGATAGCTTTTATTGGATGACTCAGCTTGTTGATTTTCTGAGCAAGCATTGATGAAGCTAACCCACAAGGCCTTGCAATTGGATTCAGCCAACAGCTTGGATAAACCTTTCCCTTTAACCAACTTGGTGGGCTTTATCTACAAGTCAAACTCAAGGATCTCGACAATCCATTTACCTCTTCTCCCATCTATGTCAGGATGTATAAGGATGTCTTTCACAGAGGCTGAAGGAATGTATGCAGTCACTCTTAAGTGCAAGACGTAGACTCTGAAAGCTTTGAGAGATTTCACCAAGGTATAAGCCTGCTTATCCATGATCTCATACCTGATTTCTGCATCTCTTAATTCCTTAATGAAGAAGGAAATGGGTTGCTCTCGCCCTTCCTCATTTTTCTAAAATAAGACCACTGCTACTGTATCAAAAGAAGAAAAAGAAAAAACTAGGAAATCCTTGGAATAATCAAGAATGATCAACACAGGTGCCTCAGTCAATGCCTTTTTTATTTGGAAAAAAGAGTCCCTGAGTTCAACAATCCATTTTACTTCATTTCCCTTTCTGAGCATGGATGTGATGTGTTTCACCAACTTAGAAAAATTTGAGATGAACCTCCTTAGAAAGTTAATCTTCCCTAAAAAAACTTGAACTTCCTTTCTAGACCTGGGAAGTGACAGGGTCTAAATTGCCTCTACCCTGCTGGGATCAATTATCACTCCCTCTACTGATACTATATGGCCTAACAACTTCCCCTCCTTCATAGAAAACAAAGATTTCTTGGGATTTAAGGAAAGGCCAAACTTCTGGCATTTCAAGAAAACTTTCCTCAAGTGACAACAGTTCTCTATATGAGACCTGGAGAAGACTATGATGTCATCCAGATAGATCACCACAAATTGATCATTATCCTCGATGAAGGCTATGTCCATGGATCGCTGAAATGTTGCTCCTGCATTCATTAATCCAAAAGGCATTTTGGCATACATGAATGTGCCCCAAGGAGTGGTGAAGGTTGTGTTTTCTCTATCCTCAGGCATGACTGATATATGATTATATCCAGAAAAACCATCAATCATGGATATCCTATATGCACCAATTACCCTCTGCAATATGTGTTCCATGTGGAGCAAGGGATAGTTTTCTTTATTTGAGCTCCTGTTCAGGTTCCTGAAATCAACACAGAGCCTGATTTCTCCACTTTTCTTCCTCACCGGGACCAAATTGGCCACCCACTTAGAATATCTCAAGGGGACAATGATTTGGGAATCTAACAACTTCTTCACTTCTCTCTCCATGACATGAAACAACATGGGATTTATCTATCTTATCTTCTGCCTAAATGGCTTAGCATATTCCTTCAGTGGGATCTTGTGTTCAATGACAGATGTGTCATATGTCTTGAGGTCTTCATAGGTCCATGCAAACACATCAGCAAATTATCTTAATCACTTGGTATATTCGGCCCTCTGCTCTTTGGTCAAATTGCTTGACAACTTGATGAACTTAGGCTCCTCCTGTGTGCCAATGTTGCACTCTGCTGTATCAACATTTCCATTTGAAACCCTACCCTTTACTGCCACATCATTTCCATCAAACAGTCTTTCTAAAGGGACTAGTCCCTTCGGAATGTGATTGCTAGGCAAATGAATAATATTGTGATTATCAATTTTATTTAAAAATATCTCAGGGTGAGGGTGACTTTCGAGATCAGGATCCTAATAAATGTGTAATTCAGAAAATTCATTGGCAGATTGAAGAAATTTTTTGATTTCAAGATCGTCTTCGAATACCTTCCAATGCTTGATATTGTCTGAAACATATGGCCTATATATTATCTCAACATCATATTTGATCTTAGGTGGCAGAGGGATCCCGAACAGACTAGCTAAGACAACTAAGGAATCAACCAAAGTATTTTCCTTCCTTGGAATAAAAGAAATGTTGAAAGTTGAGAAGAAATTATCAATCAGGTCCCACACCTTATTTTTGTAACTCCTGAGTTGAGGATGCTTAGCCTGATAAGAATTTATAACTTGTTGGATTATCAACTCAGCATCTTCGAACACTGCTACCTCCTCAATTCCCATTTCTTTTGCAACCCTTAAACCCAGAATAGGAGCTTCATATTCTGCCACATTATTGGTAGCTTCAAATTCTAGATTGTATGATAGGGATATGGTTTTCTGACAAGGTGACACAAAAACGACTCCAGTGCCAGTGCCTTTGCTAGAAGAAGCTTCGTCAAATAACATCTTCCAAATAGAGGTGGTTGGAGGAGGTATCTCGTGATTAAATATGGGTTGCTTTCTGATTTGAAAAGGGGCTTTAGGAGTATTAGTGAGTTGCAATAAACTAGACCCCAAGTTAGTGTCAAGTGAAAGGATAGGATGATTGGTGGGGTCTACTTCATCACTAACAATGTAGGCCACCTGAGCTTCTTTGTACAACCTCCTGTGTTCCCCTCCAAAGACTATAATGGTGGCATATGTGAGATCCATCTATAATGTTCCTCCAAGATTTTTAATCCAAGATCTTGACAACAACATGTCGAACTTGGGGGGAACATCAGCTACTACAATGTCCATGACCACACTCTTCATTGGTAGCTAAAATAAAGAGACCACCAATTCTTTGATGACTCCAAGGCATTGCACCTTCCTTGAATCAAAAGAGTAAAAATTGTGATATGCCTTTGTCAATTCCAGTCCCAATTCTTCCATGACTATTTTGGGCATAGGGTTGTGGGAAGCTCCTGAATCCACGAGGCAATTATGAAACACTTTATCATGTATGCTTAGGGATGTGTAGAAGGGAGGGGATGAATAATCTCTGTCTTAAACCATAGGACCTAGAACGACTGTTGGATTTTCATCTTGAATATTTATTGAGTTTGTGGAAGGCTGGGGGGACTCAAATTGTAGCAATTTGGAGAGGGACCTTTTGAAATATTCATTTTTAACTAGTTCTAAGAAGGGTACGGGAATTCTAATCTTTTGAATTTTGTGCTCAAAACTAAAGGAGAAAAGAGGCTTAGGATCTTACCTTACCTCAGAGACAGGTTCTTTGGTTGTTGGTGAAGTATTTATTGTTTTCTTTTCTTTAGTAGTGATTGTTGCAGGTTTAGCGAGCCTTTCCGCTATGAGGGGTTGATCCTGGCTATCAAAATTCCCTTCTTTCTTTTTTGACCTGAGATGATATCTATTAGGAGTGTTGTTGGCCTTTACCCCTTTACCCAACTCATTTATTTGAATGTTCATAAGGGATCCTTCATATGCAGATTGAGTCAAATGGGGTAAAGGGGAAGTGTTTTCAATATAGTGAATTTCAGGGTTGAGCTCATCTATCTCCTCTTCTTCCTCATGATCAACTAGGTTATTTTGGAGAGGGGTTTGAATCCTTTATTCATATCTATCTTTGATCCTTTGTTCCCTTGGAAAATTCTATGTCACATTGTTGCTAGGCCTCCTGAAGCCTCTGTTATCAGTATTTTGGGGATTTCTGTACATGGGCTTCCCTTCTAACTCCCACCTTTCTATTACACATCGAAATTACTCACTTCGATAGTGTCACAAGTGTCGTCATTATAAGTGTCGCAAGTGTCACATTTTTCTCAGAAGTGTCGCAAGTGTCAAAGAAATCATACTGCCATGATGCCTATGTCATTCTTATAATGACATGAGAAGGACACTTGAAACACCTCAAACATCTAATTTGGAAGAAGAGAAATGAGTCAACAGGATTATGAACCTCTTGCCATCTGAAAGTACCCAAAAAGATGAGTTTTTGGAGGGGAGCTCTCCCCTATACCTCTCTCAGGAGTGCTGGCACCCCCCTATAAGCTATCAGGAAGCATTATTGCACTCCTTTTCTCTTTTTCAGGAGCCCTTCTACCCTCAGGAGTGTTTGAGGTCCCCTATACATTACTAGGGAGCGTTATAACTCTCTGAGTGCCCTTTTGAGGGAGCACTACCTAGTCTGGGTAGCAGTTGATTTGTTGAGAAGAATGGGGGAAGGATATTTTCATTCTTAGAAGGCAATTGGATTTGAATCCTCAATCAAGCCATGATCTTAGGGAAGATCTCTAACTGAAGGAGGAAAATCCTCAACTCACCCCAAATATATCTCAAGTTGTTGAGCCTCTCCAAGGCTATATAATCAAGATTTCTCATGGTGAAAGGGGAGCTGGGGGGAGAATCATACCAAAATTATGATCTCATGAATTATACATAGTGAAGTGGAGGTTAATTAGTGAAGCTATCATCATTTAGACCATGGAGATTTTGAGCAAGGGTTAGACAAGGAGGACTTGGCAGAACTGTCGCATTCCATCTACAGTTGTAAGTAATTTTTTTTCCTCATTAATATATTCTGCTTGGCCTGTTTATTTCTAATTCGTGTTCAATCTGACATGAATTTGTATCTTGAGTAGATATATTTGTTTTGAACTAATCTTGATAGAGTAGGAAGTGGTCGTACTTTGTTTTTCTACAGGATCCATCGAGGAGTGAAAGATTGGAGCTCAACTTGGAGCATGCAGGGACAAACACTAGTAAAAGGTACGTCTTTCCTCCTTCCTCTTCATGCATTAGTTTTTGTAGACCTAAAAGGAAGTCAGTGACCATGATAAGCACTTTCTGTCTTAGAGTTAAGAGTGTATCTCTTTGAGGATATCTACCTTTCCGCAGGGAGATTTTCCTTCAACACTTTCCATTCTAGCTGAAAGAGACATTAGCACTTTAGTTACCTCGTCCGTCTGAAGGGGACGGGGAGAGGAATTTGATGGGGAGGCTTCATGTCTCTTTCTAGATATGTCTCTATCAGCCTTATTCCTGAGTTGGTCAACAACCAATATGTTATATTCTACTTCCACGGATGCATCTTGCATGTGAGCTAGAGTAGGTTCTCTCCTTTCCCTCAAAAGGAGGTAGAAATTGGGATCAAAAGTGCTAGCATAAGTGATTTTGGTAGAGGATTCAAAGGGATTTATTTTAGCGGGGATCTTATTGTACATTTTATTGAATCTCTTGGAGAAATCAGAAATAGAATATCCTTCCTTTCTCTTCAAAGACTTGTACTCTATCATGTAATACATGAAGTATTTTTTGTCTCCCCACTATCACAAAAAGGCATTATCCAAAACCTCAATCCCATTGATAGATCCAGGAGGCGGGGCCCTAAACAACTTTCTAGCCTCACCTTCAAGGCTATGGATAAAAATCCTCATCCATACATCTGCATGCATGATAACATGATCATTTGTAAAACTGTAAAAGGCTTCAATGTGTTCTTCTGTAGCTATGTCCCCTTCGCCTGTAAACGTGGGAAACTACTTAAGTTATCCATCTGCTGGAAGGGCATTGAGAGGCTGAGGTAACAAAAGGGGAGCATACCTAGAAGCTATTATAGCCTCCATTCTAGTCATAGGGGGATTTTCTCCTGCCATTAGAATATTAGGTGGAGGAGAACTCGGAGGAGAAGGAGCTCGAACAGGGGATACTGGAGATGAGATTCCAAGTGGAAGGGGGAACAATGGAGGATTCAGAGAGAAGGCTAAGGGGCTTGAGTTAGCATATGCTTCTCTTTGTGTATTAGCAACAACAATAATAAGAGGATGGGTGGTAAAGCTAGGGGTAGGGAAATATTCTGTGGTCTTGGGTCTACGCCAAGGTACAGCTGAAGGGGAGAGGGGAGTAACAAGGATTTCTTCCTCCAATCCCAGACCAGGAGGGGAAAAATCAGTAGGAACACTTCCAAAATTTTGGAAACAGGAAACTTCAGAAAAAGGTCTGCTAGGAAGATGAGAAGAAGAAAATGGAGTTCCTATAGAAGGAGATGGAAAATTACCTTGTTCAATGGTGGAAGTTTCTCCTTTAGAGGCCTTTCCTTTTCTAATAATCTCCTCTGGATCAACTTCATGTGTAGCTAGAGGTAGTTGTGGATGGGACCATGTGTGTCTACCTCTAGAAGCCACAACTAAAACAACAGGTTCGCCATAGCGGAGTCATCACAATGGAGTCACCAGGTGCACAGTAGCAATCTCGTAGGGCTATGATGCCCGATGCACCTTCAGAATTAGAGGCTCGAATTCGTTCAATCCCAGGGAACATTTTCAACATCGTCCTCGACAACGACGCCATACATGTTGGAAACATAAGTCACTCCTAGATTGCAACAAGAGTAAGCTTGAAGCCCATCAGTTTATGTCACTATTTGTTGATAAAGGGTGATGAATGGAAGTAAACTCGGAACAATATCGTTCTAACTTAGAAACTAGGTCAGGCGTGCACAATCAGATGAGGTCTTTGTTCAACTTTAGATAGTAAGTTGTAATTTGGATGAGTAGGAGCAAGACTTGTGTGGGGAAATGCGAAGGGTTGTTGTAGGCATCGAGCTTCCAATGGCCTATAGAAGAAAACTTTTAACACAAAAACTTCTTATATTCAAAAGAAAAAACACTAAAAGAACATAACAATGTGATAATAAATCCTTTATCATAACACAATCACGACGATTCATGTGAATCATTCAATCATGAACCATTTTAGTATGAGATCGAAACCAAATGAAAAAGAGAACTTCCTTACATTGAACAAGAAAATTTCATATGCGGATACATAGCCAGGAAAACCAGTGCTTCATTAAAACATTACAGTCGGGAGCTCTTCTCTACCATCCATCATTACAAAAATACAAAATCTGAGTATATATACTCAGAGAAATTCGCCACCTTGGTAGCAGGAAGGTAGTTAAGACATTAAAGTCCAAATTAGCATGTGCAGGCTCCTCTGGTCAGATGAGGACATTAGATCGGCATGGATCCTTTAGAAAAACCTGCATACAGGATGATCTTGGGTAGACTTCCTGCTAGAACCTCCATGTCTTACATTTAAGGAGTGAGGCAAGGTTTCAACCACCTCCTCCTACCTTTATTTACCTCTAGCAGGGATCAGGATYRAGGCYGAGTTGAATTAGCACCTGGAGAATGCGGTGATKCCACCTGTAGCTAAACCCGATGCTTTAGCCCTTTGCGCAACTCTTTCTGTCACCTCAAGTGACCACGAGCCATGACCTTGAGCCTATCTTTGAAGGMKCTTTTTTKCATTTCATGTTTTTGGGTTTCCTAATGCAGTGGAAGAGAGACCCCTTGTCTTTTGAAGTTCCGATAGTCAAAATGTTGAAACGACTTTTCACATTTCGAGTTTTGGGGTTTCCCGATGCAATGGAAGAGAGACCCCCTGTCTTTTGAAGTTCCATTAACCGAAATTCCAAAACAACTTTTTTCATTTCACGTTTCGGGGTTTCCCGATGCATTGGAAGAGAGACCCCCTGCCTTTTGAAGTTTTGGTAGCCTAAATGCCGAAACGGATTTTTGCATTTTGCGTTTCGGGGTTTCCTGATGTAGTGGAAGAGAGACCCCCTGTCTTTTGAAGTTTCGATAGCTGAAACGCTGAAACGGATTTTCATATTTTGCGTTTCAGGGTTTCCTGATGCAGTGGAAGAGATACCCCCTGTCTTTTGAAGTTTTGGTAGCTAAAATGCCGAAACAACTTCTCACATTTTGCGTTTCGAGGTTTCCCGATGTAGTGGAAGAGAGACCCCCTGTCTTTTGAAGTCCCTGTAGCCGAAATGTCGACCGAGCCTGATTAGGCACCATGTAACCGAAATCACGAATGATCATTTTGTGACTTTGGCCACAAGAGATGAGCCCATGTGCTAAACCTCATGAAACTCCACGACTCAATCTTACGCGATGACCATCGATCTATTCCATCTATGGATCCTCGTCGTTGAAAACAAAATGCTCTCTCGCTTGATTTTAAGCCCGAAATGGACTCCTTTTGTGTGTTGCGCTTGGTGCTCATGATTGTGAACTTTGAATAAAATGCATTTGATGGGGTTTTAAACCCCATTTATATGCATTTTCACCAAGGACTTTAAATTGGAGAGAAACATCCCCTTGCAAGAATTGGTGCTAACACCTAGAATTTCCTAAGTTCATTTTGTCATAATATTTATCTGTGTTTCTTCATCCAGAACGCAGTCAATGTCGAAGTCTCCTATTCTTACTTCAATGCATTATTTTTCTTTGAAGATCTTTGATAAGATGATTTTTCGGTGGTCATTCAAAGTTTCTTTCATTTGTAGCAATACATTTTCTGATTCTTTATGGGGTTTTGTCATGGTTTCAGTTGCTTGACCTTTCTCATGGTCTTCTTGTCTCATATTCATCTTTTCAACCTTATAAATCATTCTAGGGAAATCAAAAACTTCATGGTCCATAGATTTTCAACAGAGGAAACTCGGTCTTCTTCCAAGGAATTCCTTATCAATATGTCCTAGTTTCTTGTAACTGTAACAAAGATTTAATCCTCTCTTTCTCTTAAATGATCCCTAGTCTTTCCTATACTGCACAATAGTATCATGGTAGCTAACCTACAAAAAATTATTTATAGGATCCTACATCCATTTTTTAGTCCAAATATTCTCTCTATGCATAGGTATAACATATATTTCACTATTCTTATCAGATCTACTCATATCAAATCTTCTTTCTTCCATCAGTGCCCTAGTTTTCAAGCTAGGATAGATATTATCAAACATACCTAGACCCATACTTTAGAAACAAAATTTCCACTAATCTTATCTTCAATAGAGAACAAAGCTTTCAGATCTAAAACGTTTCACTATTCTTACCTCTATCACAGCACAAAGCGTTCAAATCTTACCTCTTTTCTTCAGATCAGACTTCTTTTATTAGCACAAAGATTCACAGATCGAGTAGAATACTGCACACTAGAGCGACAAATCTACACACAGAGATTTCACAATTTCAGGTCAGATCTTCGCACAAAGCTTCTTTTTTTTTCCTCATTTCCTAGCAATCATAGTTTCATATCCCAACAATGGAACCATTTGTTGGCATAGGGGCAGACCCAATGTTCAAAGCTAGAAAAACGCACCAACAAAACCCTAACTACTGGCCCTTTCGAAAACACCTATAAAGCATATGAAGTCTCACCTGAGGTAGAGACAGGGGTGGTTGCAGGACTCAAATGTTTGCAACCTTATCTGGGACACAGACACGTGATTCTAATGCTTAACAGAGCACTCAACATTTAACATTCATCAATATTCATATCTTAGTTACCGTGCAATTAAACCCTAATTACAGAGCATCATAGTATTCCACCAGATCTAGCATCTAGCATCACTTATCACGATGAAACAGATCAGTTATTATCATATTCAAGCACTAATCACATGTTCATAAGTTATATATAACATCCATCCAAATTATTAAGCACTAAGCATCAACAAATCATTCATCTATATTAAAACACTAAGAAATTAAACACATAAACACATCAAGAGATCACACAAAGCATAGAAACACAACATGTACGTGGTTCACCACCACCCTGGGGCTACACCCACCAACTCTTATCTTCTTTATTATTTTTTTTCAAGCTTCTTACAGGCACAAAGCATCCAAGTCCCACTCCGCAGAGGACAGGAGATCTACGCATCTCACTAGATCCTCCTTCCTTGTGTTACAACACAAAGCCTTTCACAGTCTATTACAACCACTTGCACTTATCTCTGCAAGTCTCACAAAGTATGCACAAAGCACTTACAACTCTTGATCACATAGATCCAATTCTATCACTTAGTACGACTTGCAACTGCCTCTTCTTACATTTCCTATCCCTCTATTTATACATTACAAAATAAGCCTAAGCATGGGTAAGCCTGTGGGTCAACATTCCCATACCCATTACATAATCCTGAATCCCAAAAAGGGATTTAAAAGGGGCTGAGATCCTGTAATCTCCACTTCATCTTATGCTCCGGCTTCAACAGCCTATTGAAGTCTCAAAATTAGGTCAAACATGACCAAGAATCCTCAAAACTTGGTCAAGGGACAACACTCAGCCTCTTATCTAGTAGTTAAACTTAATCCTGTTTGTTTCCAAGTTGGTTTATGTTGGCTTACATCTTATACTAGTCCCACCTAAGAGAAAATACAAAAAGAGAAAGTATGAACTTAAGGAGATGCCTTCACTGGAAAACATAAATCCCATCAATTAAATTGATCAGATCGCAAGATCTGGAGAACCATTCCACTATTAAACACTGCAGAGTCTACTTGGGCCTTGGTGGCGGGTTTGGTTCCTGTTGTTGAACCAAAGGGATTTAAGACTCATCAACAATCAGTAACACATGAAATCTCATATTTTTTCTATCGACATGGGCAGTTGTGACATTGTGTTGGGTGCAAAATGGCTAAGTAATTTGGGTCCCATTCTCATGTATTTTAAGGAATTAACCAGGAGGGCCAACAATATAAGTTTCGGAGGGCCAAAAATATAAGTTCCAAGGAATCAACTTCGGTTCTCCAGAGATCGTCACTTCCCATCGGATGGAAAATATGCTCAAAAAAGGTCATTCTGGAATTATTGCACAACTCCATGCCATTCAAGACACTGAGACACCCTTTGTGCCACAGGTCCTCAAACCATGATCTCCAAAAATCAAGTTGTTTTTTCAACTCCCCAAGGATTTCCTCCTTTACGTGGTGTTCATGATCATTCCATTCCCATTGTCCTCGACATCCTTCCTCCCAATATTCGTCCCTATCGTCATCCCTTTTCCTAGAAAAATGAAATTGAGAAAATTGTTCAATAATTTCTCACCGGAGGTGCTATCCGTTGTAGTATGAGCCCCTACTCTTCTCATGTGGTCATGGTCCTTGAGAAATAAGGTTCTTTGCGCATGTTTATTGACTTCCGTGCCCTAAGCAAACTCACCATTAAAGACAAATTTCCCATTCTTGTCATTGATGACCTCTTGGATGAATTGAGTGGTGCTCATTTCTTTACTAAACATGATCGTCATTATGGATACCAATAGATACGTATGAATGAGGCCAAAAATCCTAAAACTACATTTCAAACACATGAGGGCCACTATGATTTTTTGGGCATGCCCTTTTGCTTGTGTAATTCTCCATCCACTTTCCAAAGCCTCATGAATCATGTCCTTCATCCTTTTCTTTGTCATTTTTTCTTAGTTTTATTTGATTATATCCTCATCTATACTAAAACCTGGATATACCATATTGCTCATCCAGATCGATTTCTATATCTACTCTCTCAACATGAAATTTTCCTCAAACAATCTAAATGTACTTTTGGAGCCTCGGAAGTCGAGTACTTGGTTCATCTTATGGGAAAGGAGCGTGTCAGGGTGGATCCTAAATATATTGAAGCTATGAAGGATTGGAATCACCAAAATAATCTCAAAATATTTTGTGGATTTTTGGGTTTAACATGCTATTATCACAAGTTTGTTAAGAATTATGGAAAGATTATTTCACCTCTCACTGTTCTCCTTAAAATGAATTCTTTCACTTGGACTCTCGCAGCTGCTCAAGCCTTTAAAACCTTGAAGGTGGTCATGCACACCACTCCAGTCCTATCCCTTCCTGATTTCACAAACACCTTTGTCCTAGAATGTGATGCTTCTGAGAAAGGAACTGGCGCAGTCCTTATGTAAGAGGTTCGGCCTTTGGCCTTTAGCAACAAACAACTGTCAAAGTGAAATTTGGGAAAATCAATCTATGAAAAGGAAATGTTGGATATTTTGCATGTAGTGGGTCTTTCGAGCCCTTATCTATTTGTGCAACGCTTCCAAATTAAGACATATCACCAAAGCCTCAAGTATTTTCTGGAAGAACAACCTTCCTCCCTATAGCAACAAAAATGGGTGACTAAGCTCTTTGGATATGATTATGAGATCATTCACAAGAAAGGAAAAGCCAATGTGGTTGCTAATGAACTTTCAAGAAAATATGAAGATGAAGGGTCCCTTTTTTCCCTCTCCTTCATTGTACTGGATTGGCTCCAATATGTTTGCGAGGAATGGCTACACGATCCCAAAATATTTCATCTGATCCAACAATTACAAGC
>JZKD02S2178746.1:0-13901 GCA_000966675.3 Picea glauca | reverse complement strand
AAAAGAATATAAATTCATATGTGGAATTAAATGGTTATTTATCTTTGCATTACATATTAAGCTCTTGGAGGCTTTGTGATCATATTATGAATATAAAAATCCTCTCCCAGCATAAACTTCCAGTCACCCTATCATGGAGAAACCCATCTCCTAATTTGTCTTCATATACACATCAATTTGAATGACATAATCGTTGTTACATGTCTTGGAGTAGAGCTTCAACATAGACTTCTATATCGAGGGAAGAGTCTATGAGGATCGTTGAATCCTTACCATAAATGGTGCATGAAGTGTCAAAGTGAGTGTGAATCAATATCGTCGAATATGGTAAAAGATTTCACATGACTCGTTGATGGAGTTAATGGACCGAAAAAGGTAAAATGAAAATGGGTCATGAGATCAGGGTTATATGGAGAAACGTTAAGAGCGCCTTCTGGAGTAGTATTTGGTCACAACCATTTTGTGAAGTCGTGGTTCGAGCATTCGGTAGCATAAGAGAAGGTGAGTGCCTTGGGATAGTTTTTATAAATTGGTGCCATTGTTGAAATTGTGATTGGTGCTAGCGCTTTGCTCGCCATTATTGTGACAGGAAGCAACTGACAAGATAGAATAATTCGATCCGCAAGTGTGGTCGACAATGATAAGTTAATATTTGGTATAGATAATGAAGATCAAGAGCTATAAGGGGAGATGATTTCAAAATCATTGAATTGGAACATGTTCCACTATAGTTGGACGCCAAGGAACAAATCGTGGTCACATGGAAAGGAGGTAAGCACCGACATCAAATTTTGTTTAAGTGTTTTGGCCGTAAACCTTGGTTCCAAGCCCTTAGTTACATGGATGATAAGACTAAAGTAAGGATCACATATGAGTGAGGACAGATGACTAAATTAAAACCCTTTCACTGGTTATTAAGGACAAAAAACGAGCTTTGTATCCCTAAATTTGATTGAGACTGGTTGTTGGAGAAGAATTGGTCCATTTAAGACCAATATAATTTAAATTGAACATGTAGTGATATTATACACCTGGAATCACTCGATTTGGTTCATCAGGGCTATCATAGTCATGCATAATAGATCCAGAGAAGGATTTGATAGAGATGTGACAGAGAGGTAGAATCTGATCAATCTTGATCAGAAATGCATTTACACTAGTGATGTGTTTACAGGTGAGACAAATGATCAAAGAACCTTAGCTATAGGAAGGGGGTTTTGAAAGTAGTATTATACTCACTTATGAAATGAATACCTTGGTTTTTTAGTAGGGATAACTAGTAGGGATCCTTGGCACCTAATTGGAGGTTATAGGGAAACCTGGTGAAGATAGAATTGCACATATTGTGGGTTAGAGCTGGAGATAGGTTATCATTTTGATATCATAATGGGAGTTAGAATTTATTGTGCTTTGTTTCATATGGTTGCAGAGAATTGTAATGCAATTAAAGAGGAGTTTAGAGCAAGTGTGCTTTTGAATGTAATTGAGCAGAGACATTGTACAAAGGAGTTCAAATTTAGTGAAATATAACAAAACAGAAAAGTTGAGATTGATTCAGAGGAATTGAATTGATACAAAGGAATTATACATAGGAGTTGAATTGATTCGGAGAATGGACCAAAAAGAGAACTGTTAGAAGTCAAGATCGAGAAGATATCTTAAAGGTATTCGTTTGATGTTTTTATGCTAACTCTGGTTATAAGATATTGTGTTTGTAGGTTGAAGTAGACAAGGATTAGATAGATATATGACAACTAGAAGAGTTGTAATAGAGAATAGTTGGTGTTCCTAAATGAATGAAGAAAGAGCATGTGTGATCTCTTGGAGGATAATTGTGGCAAGAACCTTAATAGTTCCAGTTGAGATTGGATGAGGAGGACAAGTTGAATGTTCTCAGAGTAAGGAAGTGAAGATATGTAGAAGCCAAGAAGAGCAAGGGGTGCTCAAGGAGGTTATGAGAGAACCAAAAGAATACCAACAGACTAGGTTATGGAGAAGGCTTGGTGAGGTATCAAGTAACAAGTAAATGGAGAGATTTTGTTACATAGGTAACTACAACTCACAGTGGACAAGGAGAAGTTCACAAGAAATGGTGAAGGTGACTAATGACAATCATGTCATTGGTTTAGAGAGAAGCCACATCAAAGGAAAATAAAATGCCAAAGCTATTGGCATAATAAGGATGATTCAAGAGGAAATTGACAGAGAGTTGGTGGAGCTAAGAGTACAACTCAGTCACATAAGACAATTGTTGCAGAGGAAAATTAAGGAGAACTAGAGACAAAGATGGAATATGAGAAAGAAATTCAAGTGACTTGTGATGCAA
The DNA here is from genome assembly GCA_000966675.3 of Picea glauca. Taxonomy (NCBI): domain Eukaryota; kingdom Viridiplantae; phylum Streptophyta; class Pinopsida; order Pinales; family Pinaceae; genus Picea; species Picea glauca. The sequence continues at coordinate 11,575 of JZKD02S2178746.1, read as the reverse complement.
TTTTTTGAAAAGAAGTTGGGAAAAATATTATAGAGCTTGAGGAGGAGTTTGAAAACTTGGATGAGAAAGAAGGAACTTAGATGATTTGAGTTGAGACAAAGATCACTGACAAAGGAATAAGTTCACTTCTATGAACCAGAACAAGGAGATATCCTTGGAGAAAAGGATGAAGAATATGAGAGACTTACTGCAAATCTCATGAACTACTTGAAGAGTTAATATCAACATGAGGATGTGCTGATAGAGGCATCAGAGGAAGCTATAAAACCATGTGTTTTGAAAACTAACAATTTGTGTGTGGTTGTAGATTTTGCAGGTGATGGACAATCATCTAAATCTGTCATGAAGATGAAGGAAGCTGAAAGAATGTCTTCTCAAGAAATTAGGGAAGGAAAAAATCATAATTTAATTCTAATGAAGGATGATACAACAATGTCTCATAAAGACAGTCAAAGAAATTTCCATACACAATTAACCAAAGATATTTTTGAAGCACAGTTACAAGAACTTGTTTGATCCGGATTATTTTTGGCACGAAATGAGAGCGGAGATATAATAAATCAATGTACAGAGATATCTTAGATATCCAATAATATAATAGAAATGTATCAGAGATGCAACCATAAACACAGAGATACAGTAATACACAATTTTCTATTAATGAGCGAAAATGTACAATGACTGTAAAAATAAAGAGTGAAAGACACGCTAGAATGGTGGCAACTTGTCTCTGAAAAGAGATGTGTCTGCTACTCGCATCCGCAAGAAGATAATTTTACAATGAGGCTCCAAAGGCCTTTTTATCATAATTAAAATCTAGAACCCTAACCCCAGAAGATGAAAATCCAATAGTTTTGTAGACCTCGTTTTGGGTAGTTTGGTGTATCAACTTCCTAGGGGCGTAACTTTGGCATACGATCTCTGATTGGGGTGCACAATAGCTCATTGGAAAGGTATCATTGAGGAGATTCATTTAGGGGGATCAATGGGAGTGTTTGGCTATCATTGATAATATATATCCCAAAAAACCTTCATTTAGGTCCTAAAAATGGCCCTGGAAGTTAAAAACTGCTAAAAATAGTAAATTACCAAAATTGCTAGAAAAATGTTTTGAGTCGGTTGGAAAAGGTGGGTGGCCACCGATATCCACCTGGATCAATCCTTCCTCCTTAGGAAGCAATTTTATCCATTGCGTTGAGTGCCTGGGTGAGAGAGAAAAGTGTTTGTTGAATATGCATCTTGATAAGCTACTTGCCTTGTTGGAGAAGTTGTACTTCTTAACTTGTTGAAGGTTGTCATGAACTTGTGGATGGAAGGGTTGGACCTTTTTAACTAGTTTGGCTACATGAGATGCTTGTTTGCAGAAGGAATCTTTACACATTGTTGCAATCTTGTCGACCTGCTTCTGTTGGATAGAAGGTGCTTGGGTCGAGGCTGTAGTGGTTGAAGTATCCTTTTGTTCACCTTTTGAACAGATTGTGAAGAAGCTGAATTTTGTAGTATGGGATACTACGTTGCAACACTGTTTAGGTGGAACAGTAGTTAGAACTACCTATGGTATTATGTAGAAATGACCCCGCAAAGAAATAATGACACTGCGAGGTCGAGACTCATAAACAACATGGTGCTTCCACATATATGGTTGGCCCAAGAGAACATCACAGACATACATTAGGGAAACATCACATAATACCTCATCCTTGAAGGGATGGATGTCATATGACCTTGTTCAATGTAGACTTGAAGAATAATTCTACATTGAACAACTGAAATGATTTCAGTTGTTAGAGAATGTAGATTATGTGTGTAAATTGAAGAAGGTATTGTATGGTATAAAACAAGCTCCTAGAGCATGGTACTCTAGAATGGATAAATATCTACAACGGGCCGGGTTTAGAAAAGGAAGTGCAGACAACAACCTCTACGTCAAGGTAACTCAATATAGTATTTTATTAAGTGAAGTTTATGCTAATGATATTATTTTTGGAAGTACTGATGGAAGGTTAAGCCAGAAATTTGAAATGTCATTACTCATAGATCTATCCTTCTTTCTGGGTCTTTAGATACATCAAAGCAACCAAGGAATTTTTATTTCTCAAACTAAGTATATTAGAGAAATGCTAAAAAGGTTCAGAATGGAAGATTGCAAACCAGTTACCACTCCTATGCAAACTAGTTTCAAGTTGAGAAAAGATGATGATTCAAAGTATACATACCAGAGGCAATATAGGTCAATGATTGGTAGCTTACTATATGTGACAACATCCAGACCAGATGCAATGCAGGTAGTTGGATAGGTGGCACGATTTCAAGCAACACCAAAGGAATCACATGTCTTAGCAGTGAAGAGGATTTTCAGATATCTCAAAGGAACGTAAGAGTTTGGATTATGGTATCCAAAAGAAAATGATCTATCACTTATTGCCTACACAGATGCAGATTGGGCAAGTTGCATTGATGACTGACGAAGCACCAATGGAACAAAATTCTACTTGGGTGAGCTTTTAGTATCTTGGTTAAGAAAGAAACAATCATCAATATACTTATCTACAGCCGATGCAGAGTATATTACGACAACATGATGTTGTACATAGGTTCTATGGATGAAACAAACTCTGACAGATATGCATGTTGAGTATGATGATACCATTCCAATCTATTGTGATAATACAAGCACCATCAATATCTCAAATAACCTTCACTCTGAGATGAAGAACATTCCAATCAAGTATCACATTCTATGGGAACAGGTTGCAAAAAAGAGCATCAAAGTTGAATATGTGGGCACAAAATAACAAGTGGCAGGCATATTTACAAAAATGATTCCACGAGAAGCCTTTTAGTATCTTCGCTAGAGACTCAAAGTAATTTCTACTCCAAAATGAATGCTTTTGAATGCTTACCTTATATGTCTTATATTTACACGAGGAAGCACCACAAAGAAGATAGTTCAGGTTGGGAGATTAGTTTCAGGAAGAGTTCAGTCAGGGAAGTAGCCTCAGATAGAAATATACCTTTGCCATTGATGACAAAGAAGGAGAAATTTATTAGATGCAAAGTTAACTACTTGGAGAAAGAGCATAGAGGCATGGTTCTAGGGGGAGTGATGGTCACAGGGGGAGCATGAGTGATATGACTTCAGTATTGCATCAGATTGTTTCCATTAATGCCAAAGGGAGAGATTTTCATCAATTGGGTTGGTTTTCATTGATGTCAACCCTTGAATAAAGTATGGTAGCACAAAGGTTTGGGTAATGGACCCAAGTTTTTTTTATGTATAATGGTATGAGTTTTAATATATTTGAATTTAAGATTGTTCTAGATGGATAGTACATGCCATGCCATTTTCGGTGGTATGTGTAACATCACATAACTCCTCGCAGATAGAGAGTTATGGCCATGTGAAGTTGGAGAACCATCATGAGTCATCTAGAAGCCCCAAAAGGTCAAAGTAGTCAAAGTAGTTGCAAAGAAGAAATTATTTAAATAATAAAGTGAAGTGATTAGTGTACTATAAGTCAAAGTGGATACAAAAGAAAGTATTTAAATAATAAATTTAATGGAGAAATTACTAAGTGGACAAGTGTGTAGAAGTGGGTTAGCCCTAAAATAAGGAAAGTGGTTTAAGATGGTTAGAAGGTAACCCCTTGAGGAAGCTACATAAAAGTATAAATAAGAGGCAAGGGTCTCTCATTTTAATAACACTTGAGAATATTGAATATCTACAAGTGATTGAGATAACCAAAGGATATCTACGGCAAATTTTAGTGGGAAGGTGAAGTAAACAAGGCTGAAATTCAAGGGAGAATAAATTCTTTTGATGATGCTTTCTAAGGTATGTTATTTACAGGTCATCTCACCATTTTCACAATAACCTTTTTTCTAGAATGATTTAGACCGCGAAATATGGAGGTCATTGAGGAAACATATCCAAGTAGTTATGATACGAATTTTAGCTTTGGGGTCGTTGTATTTTTGAAGTTACACTCCGTGTAAAATAGGGTTTGTGGCTAGTCCTAAAACTAGTCTAAAACAAGTGTTTCGGGTAAAAGAGTCATAAATTATTCATAATAGATCCCAATTAAGTAAGACCAAATGTATTGATTAGAGTACAGTCTTTAGTATGTTGTGTACCATTTTTAGATCTATACAAAAAATATTTCCTGCGGGGCATTCTCTACAAGTTTGATCTCTAGAATAAGCCATAATTCAACAAGGTATGCCATTTTTTCTATAACTCCTTTTTTGAGGGTTTCCAAGTAGTGAAATCTGGAGAAATTGCATAAAGACATTGAAGAACATTGTGTACAATTTTCAGATCTTTATTCATTAGAGGTACACAGTTATGATTATTGCAAGTTAGGGTTGTTGACTAATCCAAAATTAGTCATGTCAGACTAAAGTAAAGTTTGATGAAAATGCTAGTCTCTTGTTGTTAAAGTTAAGGAATATTTGCAGGCATGTGATCATATACACCAGGTCTACTATAGAGTTACAAATCAGATTTGGATGATGAAATTGATGAGGGATTTTGGTTGAGGTACGTGTTGGGTACATCATTGAGACATGTAGTTGATGAGTTGGCACATACATGAGGAGTATAGTTGATGATGTTGGTACATCTTAATGAGTCATAGTTGATGAGTAATTGATGCATGATTGGTACATACTTGGTACATGGTTGGAGGCACTTGTTGGTAGTATTGTTGAAACATTGTTTATGGATGATGTAGCATACTTGTCTTGGTATATTATTAGAAGCACATATTGATCTTGGTGATGATTATGAGTTGTTGTGTTATACTTGGTTGATGCACATCTTGGTGATATTGTGCATATGGTTGAGAGTTGTCTTGGTGATTGATCTTGGTGAGTAGATCTGATTTGGTTGACAAGATTGATGAGACAGGTTGTTATGATAGGTTGTTTGGACAAGTTATTTGTACATGTTTGGTGCATGGTTGATGCATTTGTTTATGGTACAGATTGAGGTACAAGTTGATGTATGGTACATGTTGGCACATGTTATTGGTACAGGTTGTTACATGTTGTTTGTTGTAGGTTGATTGGTACAAGTTTACATCAGTATATATCACAGTGATAGTGTGATAGTGGTTCCATCATTATACTTATATTTCAGGGTGGTTGGATGGGGCAAGGACAAGTGGTTGCAACCACCTTTCGATTGTAGTCAGAGAACAAAGGGGGTTGTAGCCTCCTTCTGGTTGTAGCCATAGAATTGGGGATTTGGAGCTTCCCTCGGGTTGAAACATTGTTTATGGATGATGTAGCATACTTGTCTTGGTATATTATTAAAGTACATATTGATCTTGGTGATGATTATGAGTTGTTGTGTTATGCTTGGTTGATGCACATCTTGGTGATATTGTGCATATGGTTGAGAGTTGTCTTGGTGAGTAGATCTGATTTGGTTGATAAGATTGATGAGACATGTTGTTGTGATAGGTTGTTTGGAAAAGTTATTTGTACATGTTTGGTGCATGTTTGATGCATTTTTTTATGGTACAGGTTGAGGTACAAGTTGATGTATGGTACATGTTGGCACATGTTATTGGTACAAGTTGTTACAGGTTGTTTGGTGCAGGTTGATTGGTACAGGTTTACATCAGTATATATCACAGTGATACTCTGATAGTGGTTCAATCATTCTACTTATATTTCAGGGTGGTTGGATGGGGCAAGGACAGGTGGTTGCAACCACCTTCCGATTGTAGTCAGAGAACAAAGGGGGTTGTAGTCTCCTTCTGGTTGTAGCCAGAGAATTGGGGATTTGGAGCTTCCCTCGGGTTGTAGCCTAAGAAACTAGGGGGTTGGAGCCTCCTTCCAGTTGCAGCTAGAAAACAAAGGAAGTTGGTGCTTCCAATGAATGTAATTCTTACAAACATATAAGAAAAGTCATTATGTGGTTTTCTCCAACTTTGGGTTTCCATGTAAAAACATTGGTGTATTGTGTATGTGTATGATTGCTCATTTGTTCATTGTGTATTTATTTTGCAACCATTGAATGATAATGCTACATTGATTTAACACTTGCATTTTATGGTTAAAAAGGATTAAATTGCTTTATTACTGATTCACCCCCACTCTCAGGAATCCAACAATGATGACACTCATAAACATGAAGATGAGTTGGATGAAGTCCCTATGTCAGAAAACGTTGTGGATAAATATGGCGAAGAAATTATAATTGTTCAACCATGGGAAGAATTACACTTTAAACGAAATCGATATGGACTAGGATATGAAAAGGATGTTAACAACCTTTTTCATATTCCTAATTATAGAAAACCTATCTACTTTGTGAGTGGAGGTTTTTTGAATGATGATAAGAAGATAGAGCTTGAGGATATTGGTAAGGAATAGGTACAGGATATTTTTGATGATGATGTTTCTATAGATATTCCAGATCATGATAATCGATCGGATAAAGAACACATACAATGCAAACATTGTCATCGATTTAGCCATAATAAGTCAAACTATTTTGATCTTCACCAATGCATATTTTGTGGGAAGGCAAATCAACTCTCGATAAGGTGTCATAAGAGCAAGCAAAAACATATTCATTTTGAATGGTTGGGGAATTGTCGTTGGAGTTTGGAAGCCAATTTATTGGATCATTCTTATTGACAAATTTATACATAAGTACAATCATACTTGATTGGAGATATTTCTATAGTTGATGGACATGAATGTTTTTCAGGATTGGATGATATATGTTATGATCATGGCCCAATTGATGTAGTCTTCTTAGTTGAAGATCAAGTCTTCATACTCCGCCAAAACTTCTATCAGTGAGCACTGAAAATGTCTATATAGAATTTTAGAGGAGCAATACATTTCACATGACATGACATGCGACTTCAATTTGATGTAATTAGTTCTTCTTGTATGAGATGTTTTTGTTTCTAGCATTTGGTATTGGAAAAAATTTCCATTACGAAGTTGATTAGAAATGTGACATGAACCTTGCTTTGACATAGCAATTATAGAATTGGAGTTTTTGAGGCCAAACAATCTTATGTGTATCATATTCTTCCAATGTAGGCACTTGGAGATGATTCCTTGCATGTTTGATTTTGTGTTATTCTGTGTGCACCCTAAGAAACCAAACTAATTGGATATTTTTATTTTTTTTACAACTAAACGCTTCTTTTAAACTATACTCATGAAAACTTTGCAGCTTTGAAATTCCCATAGATTGATTTTACATTTTATTTTGAATGTTGAAAGTTTGGGATACCTTTCTCCAGCTGCCAAAATGATAATCAGAGTTCAATTGTTAAATTTAAATTGGAAGTATGGTCTTGGATACACAATCATATTGATCTTGTTAGACTAGTTATTTAAGTCATGAGAGTGCATATAATGGAATCCATATGCAATAAAGTTTCCAATGGTCTATGCCTTTGTTATGTATGGAAGATTCATAATTGTACAACTTAGCACACCTATTAAATGGGATGAGAGATGTTACGTACCTTCACCCATCCAAAAAATCTTATGGTTTCGTAGACTTTGACTTGGGTTGGCATTGTTGACTCATGTTGGTAGACAATTATGGAAGTATCCACCACCTATCAAGAAGTGGGATGTTGTTTTACGCTGTGATGCATGTGAACACTAGGTCTGACTTAACAACCATGGTGGCCTAATCACTTAACAACGACTCCCACAACAACTATTTTTTTGAGGAATTGAACCCTGGTGGGATCTATAACAGTACTTTGCTTTCAATGACCTGAATGACCTGGTTGACCTATTGTAGTTGTTGGAAGATGATAATAAATATCGTGGCCATAAATCTAACTACTTTTATATGTACGTGAGAAATGTCTCTTACACGTATTTTTCTTTCTGGTTTTCTATGTTGTTTTCTACTTTGTAATTTGTTGATATCAACAAAAAATAACATCTATAGAACTTGGATTTTTAAATCTTCCAATGCATTCAGATAGCTCTTTCATGTATTATATTTCACTATGTCCTTCTTGGGTGTGATATCACCTGATGAAAACCTTTGATGAGGGTTATCCATACTTCTAATTGATTGTTTTCAACACTCTAGGTATTTCTAATTTTCCAAGGAAGCAATGCTCCATAATTTTCTACCTTCACATACTATTGAAGATGTTGAATATGTAAAATGGGAAAGAGTTTTAATTGTTGCATTCAAGACTTGAGTATTTATGCAAACTCCTGGTAAGAATTTTTCCTATCTTCCCTCTGAGAATACATTTAATGTTTAGTAAATGTTTTGACAATACCCTAAACATCTGAGACTTTGTTGGCTTGTAGCCACTGCATTCTTGTCTCTCAAGCCTCTCATACTGTAATCCCACAACTATAAATTGTTTAAACTGATATCATCTAAATTTTTAATTCTCTTATGTATGAATGCTTCTAGATCTGGCCCCGAAGTAGAACAAAATATCCACTTCTGAATTACAAAGCACAACAACAACGTTGGTCAGGTGAATTGTGAAAATCATGAGTTCCCTTGGAGGCGACCCATGCTCGAACCCATGGAGGCCATGTTTAGGTGATAGTTGTATTGTGTTAATGCAGCACAGGATTCTTAGCTTCACACAAAAAATAAAAATAAAAAAATAAAGCACAACAACAATAATAAAGAGAATATGTGTATGGCAAGGTGGGGTATTTTATTTAAAGAACCAGGTCGAGCGTCCAATTTTTGTACATAGCGCGCCAACCACATCCATCAATTACCATTGAAATTTTTAGCACTATATTCCTCATTGGAAAGTTTAGCACGATGTAGCTTAGTTGGTTGCATGGATCTCAAAAGAGTAGGTATGATTTTATTTTTTATTCTAAATTTCTATCAATTATAATTGACATGGTGACATGAGACTTTAAACTTTGACACACTATGTATAATCCAACACCGGACTTTCTTATCTTCATGGTTGCCTTGTACGTCGAGCTTTATTGTATGCATGGCTTCCTTGTAAGTCTAAAAACCAGAGCAAATATATTGCTCGACTCCTACAAAATGACCGAACTTCATGATGCTTACCATGCTGCAGTTTATTTCTTGAGAGGCCCCAACACTAACTTCAATTTCCTAGATTTTGCACCCTCCATTTTGTCTATGTTTTCTCTTTTACCCCACCAGATTAAGCTCGTCACCTCTAGATATGCCCGTAGTGAACTCCCTTGGACTTTTCCCTCTCCTGGCAATAGTAGTAACAGTAACAAGGCGAGGAAGAAGGAAGAGGCCTCCATCGCCTCCTAGTCTAGGTCATCATCGGTTTTAGAAATGAATTTGTGGAGTGATAGTGGCCATATTTCGGTGGAGAGGGCATTTTGGGAGTCTCTGTTCAAGAGCAGTGAATGCATTAATTTCCATAATTTCTCGTTGATTGGCGACGCATCCGCTTTGGAATTCATTCTGACTTCGCCAAAGGAAGAGGAGCAGGATGGGTACATATTCTCTCCACTTGTGAAACTTCTGAGGTGTTTTTTTAAATGAGTGACTGAGAATATACTCGTGTTGTGAAATCCCAACACCTTCAATTTGGAAAAAAAAAACAATTGAAGGCGTTTCCTCTTAACTCATTGAATCATTCCATTTCATTTCTGATGGGCTTGGTTGGAATTTGGAAAACAAAAATAATTGAAGGCATTTCCTTTTAACTCAGTGGATCGTTCAATTTCTTCTGAACAGATACAAAATTTGTCAACTCCTGGGATGAAACAATAGGTAGCATACCCCACCTAGAATTTGCAGAGATAACATATATCTCCAGAGTCCACCGAGCTCCACAACAAAGAAATTGTGTACAGATCCTTCTACTTCACTCAAGAGAAGCTAGATGAACTAAAGAAGAAGAAAATTGTGTAAGACTGAGTTCTCACCAAGTGCTCAACCTTCGAATCACTCTCGGCATTGGTATGGATTGAGAAGATAGACAAACTAAAGAAGAAATTTGTGGAAGATTGATTTCTCACAAAGTGGTCAACCTTCAAATCGCTCTTGGCAATGGTATGGAGGTCCTACACAGATAAGAGTTTTTTTAATGCTTAGGAAAAGATAGTATACTTGGGCAGACACATCACAATGGAGAAGAATACAAGTGCATGCCAACAGAACTCAAGACATAGGTAAGAACTTATGCCTATCATTAGTTCTAGTAATAGGGTGCATGAATCCTGAAGAAGGGACTTGGATTATTTGTTAGTGCTTTGGAAAAAGCTCATATGCTTGGGTAGCGACCTTCAAACTCAAAATGGAGAAGAACATTATTATTTGTTATTTCTTTGGAAAAGCTTGTTTGTATGCTTCTACAAGGACCTCACATTGGAGAAGAATATTGAAGAATAGTGTGATGGTGACTCGAATCTCTCAATAATTTTCAGCGCCAGTGTGACGGTGACCGGAACCTCTCAATAATTCTTAGCCAACAGTGACAAAGGTAACATCTTCTGCCTGTTTTCAGTCCCGATGCAACAGTGCGATGGTGACCAGAACCTCTCAATATTTCTCAGCCAGTAGTGACATAGGTAACATATTCTTCCTGTCAATACTTCCAGTAATAGGGTGCATGAAACAATGTATGTAGGGGCTTCGATTATTTGTAGGTGGGACTGTAAATGGAGTATAGGTGGAGGCTAGATTTTGCATGTAGTTTAGATGGAAGACATATACATGCATCGACTATAGTGACCAACAATACGTGGATCCATTGCAACAATCCGTGCATCCACTCAACAACCCTGTGTCAGTTAGGATGTACGTGCCCCTTTTATAATTTTTGTAATTTTAAATTATTTACCACTATCTGATAAATAGTGAAAAAAAACTAAACACACTAAGACAAATAAAATCCTATCACAACCCCTAGACCAATCAAAAAATTGATATTATGAAATTATAAAATACAAAAAAATATTTATATTTTAAAAATAATTAAAATAATAAATATTTGTTCAAAACATTAGAAAATATTTTTGGTTGGCGACAAAATGTACATATTAATATTTCAAAATAGACTAGGTAATAACCTTTCAATTGTGAGGCAAAAGCTATAGTTCCTAGCCTAAGGCAAAGGCAGGGACTAATAAGTGATTATGAAAGACATCTATGAAATAGACATATAGACATATAAAGTGTCTAGAAGAAAGTAAGGTTGATTTATTTTTATTAATGAAATGATAAGGTTGTTAAAAGTGATAGGCTCATTAGATCAAAAGTAAAATGATAAATCAAAAGTAAAATGATAAGGTTGTTGAAAGTGATATGCCCATTAGATCAAAAGGATAGATATTGTCTCGTAAGATGTATGAAGAACTTTTGATTTATTATTTATGTGTACCTCGTGAGATATTGTTTCTTTTTAAACAATGTCTTTATCATTTAGAACAACCTTATCTTGTTATCAAGATAAAGTAGTTTAACTTTATCTTCGGTTTAGACATTCCATGTACTTAACCTATTTTTATAGGTTATGTTTTCTAATCACCTCTTAACCAATTATTACAATAAGTATGAATTATATTTCTCTAATAGTTAGTCCATGTAGTCCATGTA
>JZKD02S2178724.1:19942-32650 GCA_000966675.3 Picea glauca | reverse complement strand
TTCTAAGAATATATAATAGAAATCTAAGCGCTAAATCATACATTCATTTGCAAGGAACCACAAGAAGATAAATCTTCTTAAGCATTGCATCAAATTTAGATTCTACCTTTCAATAAGCATCCAATTTACAAAACTAAAACATCGATCATAAAATCAATTAATAAGAGGTCTACGACTGACATAACATTTTTAAGGAACTAAGGGGTTCAATCATTGCCGGAAAGGTGGAAAGATTCCAAGTCTACCCCACATTTCCATTGCAAGAACTATAAGAAGTCAACCCATAAATAAATATTAGATAAGTTAATTATATGCGAACTCGCATACCCATATAAGAATATGATTGAACAATATCAATTTTTTCTTTTACAATAAAAACCAAGAACCCAAGTTGAATTTTAAACCAATTAACAGATCTAAGGGAGACCCAAAAATAATATAAGAATCAAAAGTCTTATTTAAGCCATACATAAAGCACTCACAGGAAAAATCATAAATACGTTTAAAATTTAGGAAGACAAACTTAATTGACCATTAATAATAATATTCAGAGACTAAAACAAAGATCCATGGTAAGTAAACAAGGAGGAGTTCTGGTATTTATCCTAGCCCCTGATCTGGTGTGCAGAAATTCCAAAATTTGTTCCAGACCTTCATCCGACCCTCCATCCAACACTCAATCTGGCCCTCCATCCGGCTCGAAATGGAACTAAATTTCTTGGAAATTCGAATTTAAAATTACAAGCAGGGAATCAATTTTAGAACGATTAAGCCTTAAGGGAATGACCAGGAAATGATTGCAAAGACACTCAGGAGGTCAAGCTATGGTTATAGCCCCAAATTCATTCTCGAATTATAATATTTCGAAATCAAAATTCAGAAAATAAAAGTAAACATAACATAATCGCTCAATTAAATTATGAAATTGTTTTTTAAAAGATAGCAAGGCTAAATCCACAACTACAGAGTTGAATACCATGACAACAAGACTAAAGAAAAATTTTAGAATCTTCTACAGGTTTGGGCAACATAAATCCCCAATTTCATTTTCCAGGAAATTATCAACAAAGTCTTAAAATTTAATCAATCAAGTGGATATCTCTCGTAAGACCCTACCGAAAATAAAAGAAAATTATAATACACCTACAACGAGCCAACAAATATCAGTTCCAAAACTGATAACTCTTTCATGAACTTAATTTAGGCTTTTCAATAATTTATGCAGGGACCCAAAATAGATCCCAAAAAGAATAAAATTTGGCAACGATTTCATACACAGTAAATCCGTTTTAATACACAGAAGTGGAAACTTCAACTCGGAATTGAATGCATACACATAAGATTATTTTTAAAACACCGAAATGGGAACTCTCAAGCTTGGAATTAAATTCCTGCACAGTAAATTTTTTTTTAAACATCGAAATGGAAACTCTCCAGCTTGGAAGAAATGCATACATAGTAAATTTGTTTTGTGTTGGGAAAGTTTAAGAACCCAAACTTGTGTAAAAACGCAAAAATCTATCCCTGGTAAATGCAGAGTAAATCATTTTGTGTTGGGCAAGCTTAATAACTAAAATTTTGTGTAAATACGCAGAGATCTATCCCTAGTAAACGCAGAGTAAATCGTTTTTTGTGTAAGCATGGTTTTTAAAAAAAATGCCAATCGTTTTTACACACAGGGAAACAAAAAATAATGGTTGGGTAAGAACAATTTTTAAAAGAAAATGCCAAGCTTTCTTACACACAGGTAAACACAAATTAATCATTGAGTAAGGACAAATTAAAACAACCCAAATGCAGAGATAAGAAAACCAAGATGTTGAGTAAAAATACCAAGGCACAGAGACACCAATGGGGTTTTAAAAAAAAAAACTGGGTGCAACTAACATAAATAAAAACTGTGGGATACCTTCACGAAGAAAAAAGGTAAAATTGTAGTCAAGAAGGGAAAACGCAGAGTTTGAGGTGCAAAAGGGTCAACAAGCTCAGATATTTGAAACCCCAAAAATAGAATTTCGGATGTGAATGTAATCTATAGCTGGGAAAGGGTACAAGAAACAAATAACAAGGGGCAAGGAACACTTAAAATCACACGCAGATCCAGAAAACCATTGCCACTTCCATCTACGTATAAAACCTCATACAAAAATTAACTACTTTATAATGTGAAATTGAACATCTGTACCTTAACCAGGGATTGGACTTTTTGATGAAATTCATCCATTGACGATCCTCCTCGCTCTCTCTTGCTAATCGTTGAGACCTCACTGGTACCTCCCAACCAATTCTAGGGGTACTCTTCTTCCCCCTGAGCCCCCCGAGCCTCAAAGGACCCACACCCACAAACCAAAGAATAAGCTATATCCCAGATCGCCTCACAAGGTTGAGGTACCACTCTCTATCTGAGTTGGGTATCCCAACTCCCACAAGAAAAATCAATCAAGTAAAATCCGACAGCATAGCCTTACGTTTGTCAATCCTCTCCCATTTATCTCCTCTACCATTTATTTTATAGAGTTATTCTTAGTGACCATTCCATTTGCACATTAAATTATTTTTATTAAAAATTAATTAGGAAATATTCTCCCCCGTACACTTGTCACCCAATCCCTTAGTTGCACCAGAAATTCATTCCATTCATTTAAATTAAATTTCCCATTTCCCTCACCCACCTAAAAGCATTCCTATAAATGCTCCTTGCTATCCCTTTATTCCATCAAATTCCCTTAATGACTGATGCATTTCTTAAATCTTAGTTGAGTTCATTTTAGGAAAGTTCTTTAGACTAGATTCCTTTCTATGTTCCATGTTCCTTTTTCAATTAATTTCCCCTTTTTGTCTAAGTTCGAATTTAGCAAGTTTTGCACATAAACAACAATTAATTTTGTTTTGATAATTTAATCCTCCTTTAACTTATAAATTTGATTTTCTTCATCCCCCCTTTATAAATTTGATTTTATTCATCCCATTTTACTCTGTAAGAAAAAGGGACAACAAACTTTTCTTCAGGTGCCACAAAAATCACTCCTACACCAGCCCCTTCACAAGACAAGGCGCCGTCAAAAAACTTTTTCCAGATACCGATGCTACACATATCCTCATTCATGTAACCTGAATCTTCATGCTCTATATCGTTTTCCTCTGTGCAACCATCTAAACCGTCATCAAAAGATAAGATACAATTTCCTAAATCTTGATCTGCAATATAAATAGGGAAATTGTTTGGATTTTGAGGGTCGCTTACTGTATATGCTAACCTCGTCTCCCTGTACAATTGAGTAAATTGCCCACCAAACACAGGAATCATGGCGTACTCCATATCTAGTTGAAGAGAACCCCCTAGCTTGGCTCCCCATGACCTAGACAATAGTAATTCGTACTTGGGGAGAATATCAACAATGACCACATCCATCAAGATGCTCTTAACTGGGACCTGTGCCAGGGTGACTACTAAATCCTTTATAATTCCCATACACTTAACTTTTCTTGAATCAAATGAGTAAATATCTCCGTAAGGTCTGGTGATCTGGAGACCCAATTTGTCCATAATAATTTTAGGCATCATGTTATGTAAGCCTCCGGAGTCTAGCATGCAATTATGTAGTAGTTGATCGTATACATTTAAGGTGATATAAAAGGGAGAAACAGTGTCTTTGGCTCCTTCAAAATTTGGACCAAAAGTGATATTGGGCTTATCATCCTCTAGGTTCAAAACGTTAGTTTGGCTTTCTAGCTCTGAAACACCTATCACTTTAGTAATTTGCTTTCGGTAAACTGGGTTTTTCGCTAACTCTACCAGAGGAATTGGTATCTTAATTTTATTTATCTCGTTTTCAAAACTGAAAACTCTGCTCACCTTGTCTGTTTCTCTAGTTGGGACTTTTAAATCCTTCTTTTCCAACTTATTTATCTGGACTACCTTATTACTCATGATCTTGGTTAAAGGTGTATTTGTATTAGCTGCTTCAGTTTCCTGTGTCTTAGTCTCAACCTTTTCTACTTCGGGTTCTTGTGTGTTTACTATTTTCTCTTTGCTGTTAGGTAACACAATTTCTTCTGGGGCAAGCTCATAAGTTTGACCTCTTGGGAGAATTTTCTTAGGTTGAGTAGTTGAAATAGGCTTACCCTTAGATCTCAAGTTATACCTAGGTTGGACCTCGTCCATTATCATACCGGTTTCTTCTTGATAACTACAAAGGTCAGTATAATGTTTTTCTTCACCCTCAATAGACGATTTTTGAGTGTTTAGAGATTTTTCATAATTCTCTTTAGTCATATAAGTTTGTGTGCGGTCATCACCCAAGTTCGTGACATCATCATCTAAATCTCCGAAATCTTGGAGATCATTCGCTCCTATAAAAGTTTCGTTCTTTAGGGGAGTTTGTATTTTCTGATCTTCGTTTTTTATCTGTATTTGTTGATTTGGGGGATTGGGATTCTTCCTAAAATTCTTTTTGGCGAAAGAATCGGCTTTGGCCTATTCTAGTTCCATTCTGGATATCTTATTAGACAGTTCCTTAATTACCCTGGACATATCGTCTACTTCGTCATCTGTGTATCTATTTGACCCTAACGGCCCTGCTTGTTCTCTAAAGCGTCTAGTTTCTCGGTTTCCCACTTCTACTTTAGCTTTTAAATTACCAGAAGCCATCATATTTGACTCAATTTCTATAGCTTCATCTTGCATTTGGTTTAGAGTAGCTCCCCTTCTTTCTCATAAAAGAAGTGCAAAATCTAGTTCGAAAGCCCCCGCGAAAGTTACTTTAGTTGCGGGTTGGGATGGTTTAACCTCGGCTGACATTTTGTTATACAACTTGTTGAATCTTTGAATAAAATCCATAATTGTTTCTGAATTCTTTTTTCTTAAAGACCCAAACTTGGTTAAATAGTATAGGTGGTCCTTTCTTTCACCCCATTGTCTAAGGAAAGCATCTTCCAAGGCATCATAGGACAAGATAGATCTTCCAGCTAGACTCCGAAACCAAGTTCGGACCTGGACTTCGAAGGTTTGGACTAAAATCCTCGAATACACATCTTCATGTTTGAGACCTAGAATGTCAGCGAATTGATCAAAGAAATTTATGTGTTTGGCTGCGGTCAGATATCCTTCCCCAGTGAATTTTGGCAATTTTTTTATATAATTTTCGGGAAGGTCGTGCAAAGGAACGGGCAATACCAAAGGAGTGTATCTTGTTTCCACTTTAGAAAACACTCTGGGAGGGGGGGTAGGCCCTTGGCCTCCATCTCCTCCCCCAGGAGAACCTCCACCTCCTCCGACAACCCCTCCACCTCCTCCTCCGACAACCCCTCCACCTCCTCCTCCGGCGGATGTCATCGTTATTAGTGGAAAGTTGTGAAGGGGGTTTTGGAATATTAAGAGTGAATATTTACTTTATTCGTGGGGAAAAAAGTCTAAGGATGACTGGTAAGGGATGTGAGGGCTTATCTCTTCGTACTTGCAAGAGATGTATTCAGGAGAACCAGTAGGTGTGGAAACTAGATGTGTGAAATATTCTTCAGGACTATGTGGGGTCACAAAATTCAACTAAAGAGTCGACGATATATCGACAATAGATAATTTTCTATAGGACTTTTTCCTTCATGTACTACAGAGGTTATCGGACGGGTTTCACTGCTAACTTCAGAGCAGTTTGATGTTAGATATTTTGTATCAAAAAGAGGGTTGTGTGAAGTTGAAGGTTCAAAAGAACTCTTGGTCTTCGGTTGTGGGTATTTAAGCTGATAGACTGCAGTGGTCAGTTTAATAGAGCCTCTCACCTTTAAAATATTATCAGGATCAGTAACGGGTGTGGTATGTTTACCATCCGGGTTTTGCCTGGTATTCCTTCATCCGGACGCTAGTTTATTAATCATGGAGTTTCCAAGTGAAAGATTGGAAAGCCTTTAAAAGGTGTGCACTCTTTGTTCACTATCAAAGGGTGGTACTTTCAACGAAAAATGACGTTTTCCCAGGGAAAACGATTTCGTAACTTCGGTCCCTGGAAACGGCGCCAAAAAGATGTTGTTCCAAAGTTTGTACTTAAGGCTTATAAGTACAGTGTCTAGGCATCCGAAAGTGAGTAAGGGGCAGAGACGGATGAAATTTCAACCTTCAGCAAGGGAAGCTAGGGTTGATTTCTAGGTTGTTGTCTGGCTTCCAACTATTCCTGGATGTTTATGTCCCTTTCAATCGCTGCCCACGAACGTTCCAATTCTACC
Source organism: Picea glauca (assembly GCA_000966675.3). Taxonomy (NCBI): domain Eukaryota; kingdom Viridiplantae; phylum Streptophyta; class Pinopsida; order Pinales; family Pinaceae; genus Picea; species Picea glauca. The sequence continues at coordinate 26,431 of JZKD02S2178724.1, read as the reverse complement.
CAGGTAGTGGTTGTTTTAAGAATAGTATAAAAAAGATTCAGGGAAATATGTGTTTGATCTAATAGTCTGGGTTCAATATTAGGCTATCTTGTCACAGGGACAGTCATAGAGGAATAGAATGATAAGAAAATCTCAATAATTTTTTAGATGTTGTCTCGATTTTGGTCGTATAAAGGAGAGTTATAGCTCCAGTAGTGAAAATAGGGTGCAAACCAAAGGCCCTTTCCCATAATTGAGTTATATTTTAATAAATGTATATGAGGTGTAAGAAAACATTAAGTTGTCTATCATGTAAGGCTCCTATCAAGGGATAATCTCACTTATAAACAGAAGAACAAAAAGATAAAGATATAACCCGATGAAGAATAATATATATATAGAAATCTAAAATGTTCACTCGTCTTATACTTGTTGATAGCCAGTACAGAGGAAAAACAGTAAACAATATAGAAAACTAGAATTTATTCACTATAGTAGAGGTTGTACTAAATTATAGCAAAGCATTCATCAGATACATATATGAAACAAAATGAAATATAAAATACAAGGAAACAAACCCATAACACAGTCATGATGGAATCGAGAATCTTCTAATTTTCTTTATATTAACTCTCGAGGGAGAAAAATCTTTATTACAATCGACCCAAAAAGGTCCAGCCCATTTTTCTTCCTTCTATTGTATATTTATACAGATTTACATATGATGGAATCCCAATCATTCCAAGATTTTCAGTTACAATGAGAAGGAGATCAATCATTTCATTTCTTTATCCTATGTCTTTATTTGGTACCAGAAGCCTGCCCTCTCGCATGCTCGGTACAAGTGACACATTTTTCCACCAGTCGAGATATCAACCTTGAAGGTTCCGCTTGACAATTGGCCTAAAAAATGTAACAATCTCTGACTAATTGCGGCAACCTTTCTTCCATCTGTCGGTCTAGGGTGTCAATAGAAAACAATTGCACACTTGGTTTAATAATACATTTATCTATTTGAACTATGTCTGCTAGAGTTATTTGTGAGACTTCGGCCGAATCTCTTTCTTATTTCTCATTTATATCAAGCGAGTGTTTCTCCATATCCATTTGGCTCAGTGTCTCAGCATTACTCTCGCTATCAATGCCTAACATATTTCCATCTATAGAACCGAAAGCCTCTTCATAGGATTTCCTTAAATTCTTGGCTTGCAATTTTCCTTCTGATATGCTGCGTTCCCATTCTTTCAACAAAATATTACCTCGGGTCTGTTCCGAAATGGAAAAATTAGAACCTTTTCCCGATTCCCTGTTTTCTATAGCTATTACAGCCTCTTGAGATGTGACCTGAGCTGCTCCAACTTCTCTCTCTCTGACATATATGTTTTCTAATACTTGATCAATAAGTAGACAATTGTCTCGAATCATCTCTACCTTGGCAAGTAAACTTTGCTGGGTTGCAGAAACTCTGCTCTGAATCTCCATATTCTAGGACCGGAATATCCCAATATTTATAACTTGGCTTTCGGCGAACTCTAATCTAACTTGTAGCTTCTCAATCAAGTCTCTTTGCTGGCCTACCTGTATCTGAATGGTCTGAGCTACCAGCTCTGCTTGTTCGAGCTTAGCTTTGAGCAGCTCAATTTCCTTTTTGTCGGCCATTCTTTCTTGTTCTATTCCTGTGTTCACCTGTTCCTTGGAAGCTTCTTCTGTTGTGGCTAGTTTAGCTTCTAAGGTTTTGATGAGGTGATTTTTTCGCTTCAACTGATTTTTCAAAACCCCGACTGGAGATTGGTTTGTCATAGCATACGCCCCTAATGTCCTGGCTATCTCTGTCGCAAACTCTTCTTTCTTCGTATCTTTCCCGTCGGTTAACACCTTGAAATTCTTGATCGTTGATCCCTCTTCTTGATAGAATTCTCTTTTTACCACAACTTTTCTCTTTTTATCAAAAACAAACTCATTAGGAGGGAGCTCTTCCATCCTTATAGGTCTCAATTCTTCATTGAAAATCCACCCTACGTCTATGTTCCCTTGAGTTGACTGTAAGGGAGTAATGGAGACGATGGGATCTCCGATTTGCTTAGCTGACTAGCCTGGAGTGGTAACTGAAGTCTTCTCTTTCAGCGGATCGGGAGTTTTTATTTCTGGTTTCGGACTCTTAGTTTGCTCCTCCCCATCCTGGTGTTCTTCTTTTCTGGGTGCTGAATCTTTTGAGCCTTTGGCTTCTTTTTGTTGCACCTCTACTGTTATTGGATTTTCACCTCACAATACTGGGGGAAGACAAATCCATCGATGTTCTTGGAATTTTAAAACATCATCCCTTTCTTCAGGAGCCAGGGCTTGTATCCAAGCCAAAACCTCGGCATAAGATCTTGTGCCTCGGAAAATGTCATCCAAGGGTGAATTTTCATGCTCAAACCTTTTAAGCCCGCAATTGGCTAAGTGGTTACTTACGACCCTATGTGGATCATGCTTCTTGAATTCAATATGAACCAATTTCAGGTCTTCCAGGGCTACTGCCTCAGCTTTAGCAAGCCCAAAATATAACAAAGAATAGGAATGCAGATGAATAGGAAAAGGTGGCCATACCTTCTTAGAATATCCCTTAAGCTCCTTGCTTACGCCACCGATTACAATTTGTCTAGCAACCTCATGACAATCCATCCTATTGGGTATGAATAAAGGCAAGGCATTCAGAGGAACAAAAGCGTCGAAAACCCTGAGATATGAAAAATTTTCTTCCACATACCAATCGGCTATACTGCTCAGATTTACTGCAATACTGTCTGAGATCCTGGGTGGCGGGTGTCCAAAGATAGTGACATGCAGTGGTACCATCACCCAGTTAAATATTTCATACACAAAATCTGAGGCTTTGTCTTCCCACAGCTTTGAATGGTAGACGTGGATGGGCTCAAGCTCCGATGGACTCCAGCTCCAACTCATCAAGGGAAAAGGTGTGAAAAAACACACGGCGTCCATGATATACGCGGACATAAAGAATGACGCAATATTTCCGCTTTCCCTCTGTGCTCGATACTCTGTTACCCGACTAGTCAAACTATCAGACAACAGTTTATCCCAGTTGAAGGAACAACCTTCGATAACCGAATGAATGAGAGGCACCCACTGAAGGAAAAAATATGTGGTGTCCTCTCTTCCATATGATCTGTAAGTCATCATAATGATATATTTGAATTGTGGTTCTAGAGAAGCTATTGAATATATACCATTACTGTCCGCCCTGAACTTCGCAGGGTGTGAAACCCAATCTTTGATTAAACCAGACATAGTCTTGTCGTATTTCACACATTCCTTCTGTTTAAAATTTTCCAGTAATTCGGCATTGTAAACAAAGTCTGACATGGCTAGCAACTTGTACATAGCCTGCAATTGTTCAGGTCTGAAAGTCCCAATGGTGACCTTCTGCTCGTTGATGATGGTTCTGGTTGGTATATCTACATGGTCTAATGCCCACCGAACCATATCGTAATAAGGAAGCAGACGTGGCCTAGCCGCTACTTTATGAATTTGAGCTTGGACAATGATCTTATACTTGGTGATCAGGTCGTCTTTTTCATTTCCACTGGAATCATCCAAAACATCTACCAATTCAGACTGTAGAACCTGAGAAATATATGAACATGTCATGACAGAGTCGAGACTTCAAGGTGAAGTATCTGAAACGTTGTCTGAACCTTGTCCTGAAACTTCAACAGTGGCTTTAGACGCTTTTCGTGGGGCCATGGCAGGGGATTCTACTTTAGCTCTCCTGCGATAACAATATGTATACATACAAAAATTAGTTCGCTCTAGAAAGGTTTTCTCTGCGTAGAATAAAAATGAAACTTGTGACAACAAATAAAAGATCCATGCCTTCAACCATTTAAAACTAGGTCGTCCTTAGGAACAGAATGGTCAAATCGTTCTTAAGTTTAGCAATAAAAACCAAATCCTTACTTGTCGATTCGCCTCATTTCCAATTAATGTCCTAGATTTTGACAGTTCGTAATGCACGTTGGCGCAAGGAAAGTTTAAAATTTCCTCGGAGACTGTGCATATTAATTTGTATTAAAACACTGGAAATGTTGTCTTAGCTTAATTAATCCGGCCCTTTTTAAATGTTAATTAATATTTCAGCACTCACCTCATCGGGATATTTCGCTTTAACCCTTTGAACCTCTAAGACCCGAGATTGCGATAATTATCTTTGGTTGACAAAAAAATGTAATCCATGATTAGGCGTTTAATTAATTATGTTGTTACTTATATCGCGACTTCCCGACTCGGAGCTTCGAAGGTATAGCTTCCGAGAGGTTTGTATGATGAGTTGTGAAATCGCAAGATCGCGATGATATGATTTAATTAAATTGGAGGATAAAACTGGATTATGTGTTTAATTAATCACATTTCTTATTTTTATCGCGACTTCACGACTCGAGGCTTTGAAGGTGTAGCTTTTGAGGGAAAACATGCCGAGTTGCAAATTCCCGACAGAGCTTAACCGTGGCTAAGCTTTTTACCTTTAACATTAACCCGAGTTATTAAAACAAGAATCTCGTGGTTTTGTCTATCAAGGTTACAACAGTAAGACTTTTGGAGCTAGCAAACGCCGAGACACGAAATCCTGATGATGCTTAACTGTGGTTTAGAGTATTTTTACTCTCGGTAATGATCTAAGTAAACTTTTTAAAACTAGTTCGTCGTTTCACCCCTCGGGACTTGTAAACTATGTGATCTATAACTTCTAACAGGCGACATCCTGAGGTTAAAAAGTAGAGACTCGTTTAAATGATTAAAAATAAATCTTTCCTTAAGAGTACGATAATTTTCGTTGTTAGCGCGATGAGACTTCTGATATTTTGGGAAAAAATAAAGGAAAATATGAAAACTGGCTTTCGATTTCAAACATTAAGATATGAAATTTTAAAACAGGCTAAAGAAACAAAGGTATCTCCAACATAGGCTCCAACTAGGGATCCCGTTTTCCTACAATACGGGAAGAACAATAGACCACATGCCTATATTGGGTAAATGGAGTCAATGGCTTCACTCCAGCGAAAATGTTCCCTAGAACAGGATACCGAAAGGGAAAAGGACTTCGTTTTTTACTTTTGAAAATATTTCCAAAACTCAGATACTTTTTTAAACTCAGTTTTAGTCCCCATCACAACTTTCTCCTTCCCATTACTAAATTTAGGTCTACATTAAGACAATCAAAACAGTTCTAGGAGAGCCAACAAATCTTGTGGCTATCGGCTTGCATCAAAAGAAAAAAATTATATGTTTTTAATCATGAAGCCCTGTCTGAACTTGGGATGTAGATCAGGTTTTAAAAAGAATTGGTTACCAAAGTAGAGTGATATTCATGTATAACAACCTTACAGATATCTCAGATATTGCTTCACTGCCAGCGAGCCTGTTCAGTACCCCGGTGAAGTTATCTGGCCCTTTTTATTGAATTTCCTTTCACCACTTCAGAATATATTTATGCATTTAAATGTTGAGATGAGGGCAATCATTTCTAAATTTCCTTTCATTGTCTTTTGGACTATATGGGGGCAATCATTTCTGAATTTCCTTTCACCACCTATCTTATAATTTGTTTTTTTAGAGCGCGAAGATGGGGGCAATCAGTTTGTATGAGGGTTGATATATGTGTAATATTTTTCATTATAGGTATGTCAACTTACTTTGATTACTCAGTACCAGCCTTTCCTTAACTTTCACAACACCTTCGTTCACAGGGAGAAAGGGAAAAATTAATTTTTTGGGGTGTTCTATTTGAGCAAGCCTCAATCCTCCGAAACTGTTGAAAAACCTAGAAAAGTCAGGATCACTCAAGCGTCACTTTGTTTAGCATGGGATGGAGGAGTTGTGAAGACTAGCTTACTTTTCACAATCTCCTTTGAAGCTTTCTAGGTTAAAACGAAATCTCTTCCCCCTACGTATGCGAAACCGGAAAGATGTTGGCTTTTCAAAGGCAAACCAGAAAACAGAAAAGGGTGATAGATGGAGATCTATAAACTGAAAAACAGAGGTCAAAAAATCAAAACTAACTCTTGAAAATCTTTTTCGGGGGCGCTTTACTTTGAGTGACTTGTTTATTTCATCTCATTCTTTCGTAAACAATTAACCATGGAAATGTTCTTTTATTTATTAGTTTAGATGATGTTGTTGTATCTTATGAGATTATCTTGGTTTTCTTTGATAGCTCTTCAGAACAAGTCTTTTAGGAAATCTCACCTTTACCTTACCGTTTCATTTTCTTTCCAAAATATCAAAAAATATTTTTTATCACCTCTTTAAGCCAATTGATTTTCCGATACACGACTTTATGTGTACCTCTCCTGCTCGTTTTCTTTGCAGCTGGAAACCTGTAAAAATGAAAATATGAAGGTTATCGAGGCTTATTGAAGGTGTCAATAATTTATGACAGGAAAAGAAAATCTAAATAGCAATGCGTAATGATATATATATATATATATATATATATATATATGAAAAATT
>JZKD02S2178724.1:317-19885 GCA_000966675.3 Picea glauca | reverse complement strand
GTCATATAATGCTTTAGGTAACGCCCGTTGACAGGAGCATTGAGGATTTCACCGTCTAGATTTTCTAGTAGGAATGAGTTTTTTCCTTCGAGAGCTGAGACTCTGAATGGCCCATACCAGAGGTGATCGAATTTACATTGTTTCGTTGTTTCTTCCCTCCTTGCATCCCACCTTAAAACTAAATCACCTGGGAGGAAATATTTGTCCTTTTCCCTACGGTCGAATAATGCCTTCATATCGTCTTGATACTTATGCAACCTTTCATCTACTTCGACCCTGTGTTGTTGAACCTCGATTAGCCGGTTTATCCTTCTGGTGACATGATTAGGTTCTTCTTTCTAATCTTGCCACAATTTCATCACGGGGAGCACTAAATTTATAGGTAACACTGCATCTGTCCCATATACCATCTGAAAAGGGGAAATGCCGATAGACTTTTTAGTGCCTATGTGATTTTCCCTCAAGGCGTACTTTAAATGCACATGCCAAGACTTTTTGTTTTCATCCAATACTTTCTTAATTATATTGATCAGGATTTTGTTAGACGACTCGGCCAATCCATTTCCTTGGGGGTAGTACATTGTAGAATGGCCAAGAACGATATTATACTTTTGGCAGAAGCTGATCATAGCCATAGATTTGAAAGCCTGGGCATTATCTGTGACTATCTTTCGGGGGCAGCCAAATCTTGACAAGATATTGTCTTCTAAGAAATCTATTACCACCGAGTCAGTTGCCCTTTTGGTTGGGATAGCTTCTACCCATTTAGTAAAGTAGTCTGTGGCAGTTAATATCCACTTGTGTTGGGCACTAGAATGTGGATTAATCTCTCCTATAAAATCTAGCCCCCATTGTTGAAAAAGGGCTTCATTTTTTACCGGAACTAAAGGTAGCGCCGGGAGTTTCTTTTTTCCTGCAAATAGATGACAAGGGTTACAGGCTCGGACCTTGGCGTTAACGTCTGAGAAAAGTTTTGGCCAGTAATACCCAGCCCTCGGAATTTTGTAAGCTATGGCCCTCCAAGCGTGATGTCCTCCACACACTCCTTTGTGAAATTCACTTATAACCCTTTCTGTTTTCGATTCGACTAAGCAGATCAACAACAAACCGAGTGGGTCTTTCCAATATAGTTAATTTTTGGCAATAAAATACTTAACCGCATGAAGCTTTAAAGTCCTATCTTTTGATGGAGATAGTTCACTCAGGCATTTTAGAGTCAGCAGGTAGGATACTATGTTTATGTACCATTCTGACGATATGAACTTCTCCTCGATCTTAATTTCACTTGTTCGTTCATCAAGTTCGTTTATGTTCATGTCTTCCTCATCTTCCCGCAGGCAGTTTATATCCAGAGCTCTGAGATTTGATTCAGCCAAAAGTTTGGCCAGGCCTTGTCCCTTTATCAGTTTAGTAGGTTTGATTTCCAGGTCAAATTCTTGAATCTTGGCAAGCCATCATCCTCTTTTCCCATCGTTTTCTGGTTGTACCAAAATATCTTTCACAGAACTTGTAGGTACGTACACAATTATCTTGGAGTGTAATACATATGTTCTAAATTCCTTTAGTGCTTTTACCATGGCGTACGCTTGTTTTTCTATTATATCATATTTAAGTTCTGCGTCTCTGAGGCTCTTGCTGAAAAAGGCGATTGGTTGTTCGAAACCCTCTTCGTTTTTTTGGAGGAGCACCGCAACAATCATGTGTTCGGAGGCAAACGAGAAAATAAAAAAATCTTTTAGATAATCGAGACTTGCCAATACAGGTGCCTCGGCTATGAATTTATTAATGTGTGAGAATGATTCTTTGGCCTCTATTTTCCACTTTACTTCGATGTTCATTTTCAACATATCTATGATCAATTTTACAATTTCAGCGAAATTTGGGATAAATCTTCGTAAAAAAATTATTTTTCCTAAGAACGATTGAATTTCTTTTACATTTCTAGGAATGTTTATAGTGTCTATCGCTTCAAAACTCTTAGGATCAATCTTGATTCCATCCTTAGTTACAATATGACCCAAAAGTTTACCTTCTTGCATGGCGAAGTGTGATTTCTTGGGATTTAAGGACAGACCAAACCTGCGACATTTTTCGAATGTTTGTTTAAGATGTACCAAATGCTCTTCATCGAATTTGGAGAAAATCATTAAATCATCGAGATAGATGACTACGAACTTATCGCTCTCTCCGACGAAAGCGATGTCCATAGCGTGTTGGAACGTGGCTCTTGCATTCATCAAACTGAAAGGCATTTTATCATACATGAACGTACCCCAAGGGGTAGTAAAAGTTGTTTTTTCTTTATCTTGTTCATTCATGGCAATTTGATTATATCCAGAGAAACCATCAATCATAGACATCCTGTTCGCACCAACTACCCTTTCTATCACGTGATCCATTTTAGGCAGCGGATAGTTGTCTTTAAGAGAGGACTTATTTAGATTTCTGAAATCCACACACAATCTAATTTCCCCACTCTTTTTTTTTACTGGGACCAGGTTTGCCACCCAGTCGGAATATCTTAGAGGTACTATAATTTTCACCTCTAAAATCTTCTTCACTTCTCTCTCGACCACAGGCAATAAAATGAGGTTTATATGCCTAAGATTTTGTCTAAAAGGTTTGACCCCAGGCTTTAGAGGTATTTTGTGATCGATCACAGTAGTGTCGTAGGTTCTTAACTCGTCGTAAGACCAGGTGAAAACGTCTTTAAATTGTCTGAGTAGGTCCTTATACTTTCATTTTATTTCAGGGGGGAGGAGTTTAGATATTTTAACCATCCTGGACTCTTCTTTGGTTCCTATGTCACAGTCCTCAACCTCTTCTGGTTGGGGTTGTAAGGTGGATTTTACGGGTATGTCATTTTGATCAAACAATCTTTCCAGAGGGATCAGTCCTTTCAGAATCTGGTTGTTTTTTAGGACCAGCATGCGATGATTTGTGATTTTGTCTTGGAAAGCTTGGGGGTTGTCTCCTTATTGCATGATCCATATATGGTCATTATGATTTTCTTGATCTGCGTGAGTTTCGGAAAATTCACCTACTGCTTCAAGAAACTTCTTAATTTGTTCATCATCCTCAAAAACCTACCAATGTTGGATATTATCCGGTATAGATGGTTTGTGTCTTATCTCTATGTGATACTTCAATTTAAGGTTGTAGGAGGAGTGAAAGTTGAAGTTTCTTTAGCTAATGCATCGGCCTATAAGTTTTCTATGCATGGGATGAAGTGGACATTCACAGATGAGAAAAAGTTTTCCATCAAATCCCAAGCACAATTTCTTTATGATCTTAATCTGGGATGCTTGGCTTGGTATTGCCGATTTATTTGTTTGACTATCAACTCTGCATCTCCGTATACCTCTAGGTTTTTTATTTTTAGCTTCCTGGCAGCCTCTAATCCTAAGACCAAGGCTTTGTATTCACATACATTGTTAGTATAATCTATATCCCATTGTAGTTTGTAAGAAAAAGAGATAACAAACTTTTCTTCAGGTGCCACAAAAAGCACTTATGCACCAGCCCCTTCGCAAGACGAGGTACCGTCAAAAAACATTTTCCAGATACCGGTGCTACACATATCCTTGGTCATGTAACTTGACTCTTCATGCTCTATATCGTTTTCCTCTATGCAACCATCTAAATCGTCGTCAAAAGATAAGATACAATTTCCTAAATCTTGATCTACAATGTAAATAGGGAAATTGTTTGGATTTTGAGGGTCGCTTACTGTATATGCTAACCTCGTCTCCATGTAAAATTGAGTAAATTGCCCACCAAACATAGGAATCATGGTGTACTTCATATCCAGTTGAAGAGAACCCCTCATCTTGGCTCCCCATGACCTAGACAACAATAAGTCGTAATTGGGGAGAATATTAGCAATGACCACATCCATCAAGATGCTCTTAACTGGGACCTGTGCCAGGGTGACTACTAAATCCTTTATCATTCCCATACACTTAACTTTTATTGAATCAAATGAGAAAAGATCTCCGTAAGGTCTGGTGATCTGGAGACCCAATTTGTCCATAATAATTTTAGGCATCACGTTATGCAAGGCTCCGGAGTCTAGCATGCAATTATGTAGCAGTTTATCGTATACATTTAAGGTGATATAAAAGGGAGCAACAGTGTCTTTGGATCCTTCAAAATGTGGACCAAAAGTGATATTGGGCTTATCATCTTCCAGGTTCAAAACATCAGATTGGCTTTCTAGCTCTGAAACGCCTATCACTTTGGTAATCTGCTTTCAATAAACTGGGTTTTTCGCTAACTCTACCAAAGGAATTGGTATCTTAATTTTATTTATCTCGTTTTCGAAACTGAAAACTCCGCTCACCTTGTCTGTTTCTCTAGTTGGGACTTTTGAATCCTTATTTTCCAACTTATTTGTCTGGACTGCCTTATTACTCATTATCTTGGTTAAAGGTGTATTTGTATTAGCTGCTTCGGTTTCCTGTGTCTTAGTCTCAACCTTTTCTACTTCAGTTTCTTGCGTGTTTACTATTTTCGCTTTGTTGTTAGGTAACATGGTTTCTTCTAGGGTAGGATCATAAGTTTGACCTCTTGGGAGAATTTTCTTAGGTTGAGTAGTTGAAATAGGCTTACCCTTAGATCTCAAGTAATACCTAGGTTGGACCTCGACCATTATCATACCGGTTTCTTCTTGATAACTACAAAGGTCAATATAATCTTTTTCTTCACCCTCAATAGACGATTGTTGAGTGTTTAAAGATTTTTCATAATCCTCTTTAGTCAGATAAGGTTGTGTGCGGTCATCACCCAAGTTCGTGACATCATCATCTAAATCTCTGAAATCTTGGAGATCATTCGCTCCTATAAAATTTTCGTTCTGTAGGGGAGTTTGTATTTTTTGATCTTCGTTTTTTATCTGTCTTTGCTGATTTGGGGGATTGGGATTCTTCCTAAAATACTTTTTGGCGAAAGAATCAACTTTGGCCTTTTCTATTTCCATTCTGGATGTCTTATTAGAAAGTTACTTAATTACCCTGGCCATATCGTCTACTTTGTCATATGTGTATATATTTGACCTTGACTACCCTGCTTGTTCTCTAAAGTGTCTAGTTTCTCGGTTTCCCGCTTCTACTTTAGCGTTTAACTTACCAAAAGCCATCATATTTGACTCAATTTCTACAGCTTCATCTTGCATTCGGTTTAGAGTATCTCCCCTTCCTTCTCATAAAAGAAGTGCAAAATCTGGTTCGAAATCCCCCGCAAAAGTTACTTTGGCTGCGGGTTGGGATGGTTTAACCTCAGCTGGGATTTTGTTATATAGCTTGTTGAATCTTTGAATAAACTCCATAACTGTTTCTGAATTCTTTTTTCTTAAAGACCCAAACTCGATTAAATAGTATAGGTGGTCCTTTCTTTCACCCCATTGTCTAAGGAAAGCATCTTCCAAGGCATCATAGGACAAGATAGATCCTGCAGGTAGACTCTGAAACCAAGTTCAGACTTGACCTTCGAAGGTTTGGACTAAAAGACTTGAATACACATCTTCATGTTTGATACCTAGGATGTCTGCAAATTGATCAAAGAAATTTATGTGTTCGGTTGCGGTCAGATCTCCTTCCCCAGTGAATTTTGGCAAAATTTTTATATAATTTTCGGGAAGGTCATGTAGAGGAATGGGAAATACCAAAGGAGCGTATATTTCTGCCACTTTAGCAAACACTCTGGGAGGGGGGGTAGGCCCTTGGCCTCTAGCTCCTCCCCCAGGAGAACCTCCACCTCCTCCGAAAACCCCTTCACCTCCTTCTCTGGTGGATGCCATCGCTATTAGTGGAAAGTTGTAAAGGGGGTTTTGGAATATTAAGAGTGAATCTTTACTTTCTTCGCGGGGTGAAAAATCCGAGGATGACTGGTAAGGGATGTGAGGGATTATCTCTTCCGACTTGCGAGAGATGTAGTTAGGAGAACCAACGGGTGTGGAAACTCGATGTGTGAAATATTCTTCAGGACTGTGTGGGGTCGCGAAATTCAACTGAAGAGTCGACGATATAGCGACAACAGATAAATTTTCTACAGGACTTTTTCCTTCAGGTACTATAGAGGTTATCAGACGGGTTTCAATTCTAACTTTGAAGCAGTTTGATGTTATATATTTTGTATTGAAAAGAGGGTTGCGTGAAGTTGAAGGTTCAGAAGAACTCTTGGTCTTTAGTTGTGGGTATTTAAGCTGATAGACTGCAGGGGTCGGCTTAAGAGATCCTCTCGCCTTTAAAATCTTCTCAGGATCGATAACGGGTGTGGTTTGTTTACCATCCAGGTTTTTCCTGGTATTCCTTCGTCCGGATGCCAGCTTATTAATCATGGAGTCGCCAAGTGAAAGATTGGAAAGCCTTTAAAAGGTGTGCACTCTTTGTTCACTATCAAAGGGTTGCACTTTCAATGAAAAATGTCGTTTTCCCAGGGAAAAAGATTTCATAACTTCGGTCCCCGGCAACAGCGCCAAAAAGATGTTGTTCCAGAGTCTATACTTAAGGATTAGAAGTACAATTTTTAGGCATCCGAAAGTGAGTAAGGGGCAGAGAAGGAAGAAATTTCAACCTTTGATAAGGGAAGGTAGGGTTGATTTCTAGGTTTTTGTCTGGCTTCCAACTGTTCCTGGATGTTTATGTCCCTTTCAATCGCTACCCACGAACGTTCCAGTTCTACCCGGGTAGTGGTTGTTTTAAGAATAGTATCAAAATGATTCAGGGCAATATGTGTTTGATCTGATAGTTCGGGTTCAATATTAGGCTATCTTGTCACAGGGGCAATCATAGAGGAACATAATGATAAGAAAATATCAATACGTTTTTAGATGTTGTCTCGATTTTGGTCATATAAAGGAGAGTTATATATCCAGTAGTGAAAACAGGGTGCAAACCAAAGGCCCTTTCCCGTAACTGAGTTATATTTTAATAAATGTATATGAGGTGTAAGAAAACATTAAGTTGTCTATCATGTAAGGCTCCTATCAAGGGAGAATCTCACTTATAAACAGAAGAAGAAAAAGATAAAGAAACAACCCGATGAAGCATAAAATATATATAGAAATCTAAAATGTTCACTGGTCTTATACCTGCTGATAGCCGATACAGAGGAAAAACGATAAACAATATAGAAAACTAGAATTTATTCACTATAGTAGAGGTTGTACTAAATTATAGAGAAGCATTCATCAAATACATATATGAAATAAAATGAAATATGAAATACAAGGAAACAAACTCATAGCACAGTCGTGACGAAATCGAGAATCTTCGGATTTTCTTTATATTAACTCTCGAGGGAGAAAAATCTCTATTACAATCGAACCAAAAAGGTCCAGCCCATTTTTCTTCCTTCTATTGTATATTTATACATATTTACATATGATGGAATCCCAATCAATCCAGGATTTTCAGTTACAACGAGAAGGAGATCAATCGTTTCATTTCTTTATCCTATGTCTTTATTTGGTACCAGAAGCCTTCCCTCTCGCATGCTCGATACAAGTGAAACATTTTTCCACCAGTCAAGATATCAACCTTGAAGGTAACGCTTGACAATTGGCCTAAAAAATGTAACAATCTCTGACTAATTGCGGTAACCTTTCTTCCATTTGTCGGTCTAGGGTGTCAATAGCCCACAATTGCACACTTGGTTTAATAAGACATTTATCTATTTGAACTATGTCTTCCAGATTTATTTGTGAGACTTCGGCCGAATCTCTTTCTTCTTTCTCATTTATATCAAGCGAGAGTTTCACCATATCCATTTGGCTCAGTGTCTCAGCATTACTCTCGCTATCAATGCCTAACAAATTTCCATCTATAGAACTGAAAGCCTCTTCACAAGATTTCCTTACCTTCTTGGCTTGCAATTTGCCTTCTGATATGCTGCATTCCCATTCTTTCAAAACAATATTACCTCGGGTCTGTTCTGAAATGGAAAACTTAGAACCTTTTCCCGATTCTGTGTTTGTTGTAGCTATTATAGCCTCTTGAAATGCGACCCAAGCTGTTCCATCTTCTCTCTATCTGACATATAAGTTTTTTGATACTTGATCATTAAGTAGACAATTGTCCCGAATCATCTCTACCTTGGCAAGTAAACTTCGCTGGGCTACAGAAACTCTGCTCTGAATCTCCATAGCCTGGGAATGGAATATCCCGATATTTATAACTTGGCTTTTGGCGAACTCTAATATAACCTGTAGCTGCTCAATCAAGTCTCTTTGTTGGCCTACCTGTATCTAACTGGTTTGAGCTACCAGCTTTTCTTGTTCGAGATTAGCTTTGAGAAGCTCAATTTCCTTTTTGTCGGCCATTCTTGCTTGGTCTATTCCTGTGTTTGCCTGTTCCTTAGCATCATCTTCTGTTGTGGATAGTTTAGCTTCTAAGGTTTTGATGAGGTGATTTTTTCGCTTCAGCTGATTTTTCAAAACCCTAACTGAAAATTGGTTTGCCGTAGTATACGCCCCTAATGTCTCGGTTATCTCTGTCACAAACTCTTCTTTCTTCTTATCTTTCCCATCGATTAACACCTTGAACTTCTTGGCTTTTGATCCCTCTTCTTGATAGAATTCTCTTTTTACCACAACTTTTCTCTTTTTATCAAAAAAGAACTCATTAGGAGGGATCTCTTCCATGCTTACAGGTCTCAATTATTCATTGAAAATCCACCCTGCGCGTATGTTCCCTTGAGTTGATTGTAAGGGAGTAATGGATACGATGGGATCTACAATTTTCTTAGCTGACTAGCCTGGAGTGGTAACTGGAGTCTGCTCTTTCGGCGGATCGGGAGTTTTTATTTCTGGTTTCGGACTCTTAGTTTGCTCCTCCCCGTCCTGGTGTTCTTCTTTTCCTGGTGCTGAATCTTTTGAGCCTTCGGCTTCTTTTTGTTGCACCTCTACTGTTATTGGATTTTCACCCCACAATACTGGGGAAGACAACTCTGTCGATGTTCTTGGAATTTTAAAACATTATCCCTTTCTTCAGGAGCCAAGGCTTGTATTCGAGCCAAAACCTCAGCATAAGATCGCATGCCTTGGAAAATGTCATCCAAGGGTGAATTTTCATGCTCAAACCTTTTAAGCATGCAATTGGCTAAGTGGTTACTTACAACCCTATGTGGATCGTGCTTCTTGAATTCAATATGAACCAATTACAGCTCTTCCAGGGCTGTTGCCTCAGCTTTAGCATGCCCGAAATCTAACAAAGAATAGGAATGCAGATGAATAGGAAAAGGTGTCCATACCTTCTTAGAATATCCCTTAAGCTCCTTTCTTACGCCATCGATTACGGTTTGTCTAGCAACCTCATGACAAGCCAACCTATCGGGTATGAATAAAGGAAAGGCATTCGAAGGAACATAAGCACTGAAAACCCTAAGATATGAAAATTATGCTTCCACGTACCAGTCGACTATACTGCTCAGATTTACCACGATACTGTCTGAGATCCTGGGTGGCGAGTGGCTGAAGATAGTGACATGCAGTGGTACCATCACCCAGTTAAATATTTCATACACAAAATCCGAGGCTTTGTCTTCCCACAGCTTTGAATGGTAGACGTGGATGGGCTCAGGCTCGGATGGAGTCCAGCTCCAACTCATCAAGGGAAAAGGTGTGAGAAAACACACGGCATCCATGATATACGCAGACATAAAGAATGAAGCAATCTTTCCGCTTTCCCTCTGTGCTCGATACTCTGTTACCCGACTGGTCAAACTATCAGACAATGGTTTAGCCCAGTTGAAGGAACAGCCTTCGGTGACCGAATGAATTAGAGGCACCCACTGAAGGAAAAAATGTGTGGTGTCCTCTCTTCCATATAATCTGCAGGTCATCATAGCGATATATTTGAACTGTGGTTCCAGAGAAGCTATTGAATATATACCATTACTATCCGCGCTGAACTTCACAGGGTGTGAAACCCAATCTTTGATTAAACCAGACATAGTCTTGGCGTATTGCACACATTCCTTCTGTTTAAAATTTTCCAGTAATTCGGCATTGTAAACAAAGTCTAACACGACTGGAAACTTGTACATAGCCTGCAATTGTTCGGGTCTGAAAGTCCCAATGGTGACCTTATGCTCATTGATGATGGTTCTGGTTGGTATATCTACATGGTCTAATGCCCACCAGACCATATCGTAATAAGGAAGCAGACGTGGCCTAGCCACTACTTTATGCATTTGAGCCTGGACGACGATCTTATACTTGGTGATCAGGTCGTCTTTTTCATTTCCACTGGAATCATCTGAAACATCTACCAATTCATACTGTAGAACCTCAGAAATATATGACTAGGTCCTAACAGAGTCGACACTTCGAGGTGAAGTATCTGAAACGTTGTCTGAACCTTGTCCTGAAACCTCAATAGTGGCTTTAGACTCTTTTTGCGGGGCCATGGTGGGGGATTCTACTTTATCTCTCCTGCGATAACAATATGTATACATACAGAAATTAGTTCACTCTAGAAAGGTTTGCTCTGCGTAGAATAAAAATGAAACTCGTGACAACAAATAAAAGATCCATGCCTTCGACCATTTAAAACTAGGTCGTCCTTAGGAACAGAACGGTCAAATTGTTCTTAAGTTTAGCAATAAAAACCAAATCCTTACTTGCCGATTCACCTCATTTCCAATTAATGTCCTAGATTTTGACAGTTCGTAATGCAAGTTGGCGCAAGGAAAGTTTAAAATTTCCTCAGAGACTGTGCATATTGATTTGTATTAAAACACTAGAAATGTTGGCTTAGCTTAATTAATCATGCCCTTTTTAAATGTTAATTAATCTTTCGGCACTCGCCTCATCGAGAGCTTTCGCTTTAACCCTTTGAAACTCTAAGACCCGAGATTGCAATAATTAGCTTTGGTTGATAAAAAAATGTAATCCGTGATTAGGCGTTTAATTAATTACATTGTCACTTATATCGTGCCTTTGCGACTCAGAGCTTCCAAGGTATAGCTTCAGGGAGGCTCGTTTTCCGAGTTGCGAAATCGCGAGATCGTGATGATATGATTTAATTAAATTGGAGGATAAAACTGGATTACGTGTTTAATTAATCACATTTCTTATTTTTATCGCAACTTCGTGACTCGAGGCTTTGAAGGTGTAGCTTTTGAGGGAAAACATGATGAGTTGCGAATTCCCGACAGAGCTTAACCGCAGCTAAGATTTTTACCTTTAACATTAACCCAGTTTATTAAAACAAGAATCTCACGGTTTCGGCTATCGGGGTTACGACGGTAAGACTTTTGGAGCTAGCAAACGCCGAGACACAAAATCCCGATGATGCTTAACTGCAATTTAGAGTATTTTTACTCTCGGTAATGATCTGGGTAAACTTTTTAAAACTAGTTCGTCGTTTTTCCCCTCGGGACTTGTAAACTATGTGATCTATAACTTTTGATAGGCGACATCCCAAGGTTAAAAAGTAGAGACTCGTTTAAACGATTAAAAAATAAATCTTGCCTTAAGAGTACGATAATCGTCGTTGTTTGCGCGATGAGACTTCTGAGATTTTTGGAAAAAATAAAGGAAAATATGAAAACCGTCTTTCGATTTCAAACATTAAGATATGAAATTTTAAAACAGGCTAAAGAAACAAAGGTGGCTCCAACACATTCCATCGAACTGACCTCCCATTTTGATTCTAGAATAGCGCATGGTCGTAGAAATCTTGTTGGATGTCTATGTTCATCCTTCACCTACAAACCTTCTAGACGTCACACCATGGAGTCGATGATGTCCGCCTTTATCCCTTCGAGAAGAATAAGGGCTTAAGGTATGTCCTCATATTCATGACTCCTTGATGAGCCATGTAGCCTACTCTATGAGCTTCATATAAGATCAAAACTTCTCAATTCGTCATTGGGTGGTAAGTAAATATGGTTATTATATCTCAATGATCTGTCATTGTCCATAGTATATCCCTCAAAATTGGTACCAACATGGTGTCTTGTCCGATAGAATTTCTTAACCTCTTTATCCCAGTCATCGTCGTACTATAGTTAGAATCATTTCATGAATATTCGTCTAAAGAGGCACCACCGAAAATATGCATGGTCTCTGACTCAACGCATCTACAACTCTATTCATTGTTCCTTTTATGTAGGTAATCTCAAAATTGTACTTGCTAAGAAGTTCTGACCGACGCCTTTGCCACCTATTCAAGTCACTTTGTGTAATAAGGTGTTGCGACCCACAGTGGTTAGTGTTTTTTGTACAAAATTTCGTACAATCAGGTAGTGTCCCCACACTCTCAGGGCATACATAGTGGTTAATAACTCCAAGTCATGCATCATGTAGTTCTCCTCATGATTCCTTAAATTTCTTGAGATGTAAGCGATCACTCGACCGTCTTGCATCAAGACTCCACCTAAGCCTTCCTTGTATGTGTTTTTGCATACCAAGAAGTCCTCATCCATGTCAGGGACATTTAGTATCGATGATGTCGTCAACAACTCCTTGAGCCTTTGAAATGCTTCAACAAATTTCTTGGTCCAAACAAATTTCTTGTTGTTCTTATGTAACTCCGTAATCAGAGTTGTTATCTACGAAAATCCCTCGACGAACCATCGATAATATCCCGCTAAACCCATGAAGATACGTACTTCTATGACGTTCGTCGATGCATGAAATTCCATGATAGCCTCTACCTTCACTGTATCCACAGCGATACCTTCGTTAAAGATGACATGCCCTTTAAAAGATAATTTCGATAGTTTCCCAAATAATTTGTTCTCTCGTAGACACTATAGTACCAAGCGCAAAAGTTCGTCATGTACTTCCATCGTCTGAGAATAAATCAAAATATCATCAATGAATACTTGAACAAACTTTTCAAGTATTCGTGATACACCCCATTCATCAAGCTCATGAATACCCCGGGGGTGTTAGTCAGTACTAACGGTAAACGGTAAACTCGTAACGTCCAAACCTCTCTTGAATGTGGTCTTAGAAATGTCTTCCTCCTTGATCTATAACTGGCGATACCCTGATCTCAAGTCGATCTTCGAAAACACCGTTGCGCCTTTCATCTGATCAACAGATCATCTATTCTTGGCAATGGATACTGGTTTTTTATCGTTGCCTTGTTCAATTGATGGTAGTCAATGCAGAGTCTCCATGCCCCATCCTTCTTCCATAGGAAAATAACAGGTGCACCCCAAGGTTACACACCTAGACGTATAAGTCCTAGGTCAAGCAAATCCTTTTGTTTCATTTTTAACTCCTGTAACTCAGGGGTCGACATCCGACAAGGCACTCTTGTTATCGGTTTAGTTCCAGGATTTTGAGTCGATTATAAACTCCAAATCCTTGGTGGGCGGCAATTTGGGTAATTTTATTGAAACACGTTAGCAGTACTCATGCCACGGGAAGGTCCTTCAAATACCTTCATCACGACTTTGTCGTTCAGTGCCAAGATTTCATATAGCTTGCATCCCTGTGCATGCTTTTCTATACTTTTAGGGAAGAAATGAACCTCAGGGATACTCCCTAGTTCCTTCCTACAATCACTCATCTTTATCCCTCATCATCGACCAGACTTAACTATTTCATATTATAGTTGAGTATCTCCTCATGCAATTCCAACCAGTCCATACTATCCAGATCATCTATATATTACACTATTTCCCAAGCTAAAGCGATAGCTCATACCCCTTCCTCCAACCATCTGGTTGACACCTGAAGCCATATCTATGAATATAATCTCATCCTGTTGAATTATTTTACCTGAATCACTTTAGTGTGGTACTAGGAATAGATCTCTTTGTAGCATCGGGATATAACAAATACTAAATTTTGGTTGATGATGGTACCCGATGCCTCGAGCACAGTGTTTTGGCACTCGGCATGGAAGTTATTCACCGCGATCATGAATCTTGTGGGCCTTTCCCATCTCCACAACGGTAGTGTGTCCTATTGACCTGGTCACTCTACCCTTTTCAACCGGACAATCTTGTTGGTAAGGTGGCTTTCCACATGTCCAGCGCCCGTCTCCAGTCCAATAATCTTGGCCCTGAAGCAGAAGTTGTTGGCCTACCAGCCTAAGATCCTGGTCTGTTCTGCTGACAATCCTAACTACAATTGTTGGCGGCGATCCCCTGTAGGGGTCTTCTGCTAAGGAATAGGTCGTCATGGTGTCATGAACAAGGACTCTGTAGACATATCTTGATACCAATATGTCTCATCCGGTTGGCTTCTGATCCTGCTGCGCACCAGATGTCATCAATCTAGATAGTCTTGTAGGAGTCATGCCCTGACTCTTGGGGTCAAATCCTTCTCATCTATGAGGCCTATTGGATTGTATCGTGCAACATCTGAGGCATTTATATCCTCACCTTTGCACAAAAGTTGGATTTGAGTTCGATCATGAGTCTGTTGATCTCCATATTTTTTTGGTTCCGATGTGGGGCGTACTAAAGTAGCTCCATAAATATTCTCTTATAATCTGACATCATATGACCAGCCTGTCGTAGGGTGCTGAACTCATCGAGTTGGCGCTCAATGAATTCCTCTGACAAATAATTCTCTCAGACCCATTCATTTAATTGTTCCCATAACATGACTTCAACGACCATGTTTAACTGAGGTAGGAGCATCTTCCACCATAGAAGAGCACTCCCCTATAGTTGAAGACTGCCCTGCAGACCTTCATGCTGGAGGTCGTAACCATGAAGTGCAAAGCACATCGCGTTGTTCTCCATCCATGCCTCGGCAGCTGAGTCATTCATGCGCAGGAACTTAATCTTCTAGAGTTCACCATGAATGCTACCAGTACTAGCTGGGGCGCGTTGTGGAGCCTTAGGGGTACAGGCACAGGGGTACAAGCACCCTGGCCTTATCTCAATACAAAAGGTTAGTCAATGCCTCTGACATTTCCTAGAAGGACTTTTTCAGACCCAATGCATCCCCTCCAACAAAATTTCTCATGCTCAAAGACTTGTTCTTCTTCTTGGGGGTTAGAACCCTCTGGCGTGGGTGCCATTGGAGGTGTCGCACCTCCTCTCCTAGAACCACGTCGTGAACCTCCGTGGAATCCTCTCACCATGATTACCATATGTACATGTTTAAAATTGTTATTAGTGATAATATATTAATCAAGGATTTAATGCAGTGGAAGGTGTGACGATCCATAGTCGCAGGGTTGAACCCACTCTGATACCATATGTAACAACCCCTGTCATTACAACAAAAAAAGTGACATACATTTTTTTTTTCTTTTGATTGTTACGTTAAATAATTAAAAAATCATAATAAATAATGACATCATCGACACAACTTCCACATATTTTAACGTAAAAATATCAATGCATTAACCATCAATTACGACAAAAGGTAGACACATCATCATTATGAACCAATACATGTTTATCGATGTATTTACACATTAATTAACAACAACCCACATCATTGCATTCTACAAATAAATATTGACGCATAACAGTAAAATCTTAAACATTCAACGCTTTCCATAAGGACTATCATCAGATATTACCAAGAAAAAATAATATAACATAGCGAATCATAAGGATAATCACAATAATCACATAATATATTACCTGATTAGCCTACCATACAAGGTTAGGACCTCTAGGACACATAAGAAACACTCAAGCCCAGGTTCCAATTGATTTTAAACATTTAAGGTCTCAGGGATGGCAATTGTTCTGAGGAACAAGGAGGTATCTAAATCCTGTAACCCAACATAATCCGCAATCCAATCTAGCTCATGAATCTTATCTAAGCATCAATCATTCATCATAGTGCAATTAATAATCTATTCTACTTAATAAATCTTCAGGCAACATTGAGCGTAAATGAGTAAGAGGATTCATAAATAATAATAATTTAAAGAGCACAATAAGTCCTAGTCTCATGTAACTCAACTAAGCATCTTTGTATAAAGAAATAACTTCTAATAATATATAATATAAATCTAAGGGCTAGATCATACATTCATTTTCAAGGAACCACAAGAAGATCAATCTTCTTAAGCATTGCATCAAATTTAGATTCTACCTTTCAATAAGAATCCAATTTACAAAACTAAAACATCGATCATAAAATCAATTAATAAAAGGTCTATCACTGGAATAACCATTTTAAGGAAATAAGGGGTTCAATCATAGCGAGCAAGGTGGAAAGATTCCAAGTCTACCCCACATGTCCATTGCAAGAACTATAAGAAGTCAACCCATAAATAAAAATTAGATAAGTTAATTATATGTTAACCCGCATACCCATATATGAGGATGTTTGAAGAAGATCAAGTTTTTCTTTTACAGTAAAAACAAAGAACCAAGTTGACTTTTAAACCAATTAATAGAACTAAGGGAGACCCAACAATAATATAAGAATTAAAAGTCTTATTTAAACCATACATAAAGCACTCATACGAAAACTCATAAATCCGTTTAAAATTTAGGAAGACAAACTTAATTGACCATTAATAATAATATTCAGAGACTAAAACACAGATCCATGGTAAGGAAGCAAGGAGGAGTTTCAGGATCAATCCCAGCCCCTAATCCGGTGTACATAAATTTTGAAATTCGTTCCAGACCTCCATCCGACCCTCCATCCGACACTCAATCCGGCCCTCCATCCAGCTTGAAACAAAACTAAATTTCTAGGAAATTCAAATTTAAAAAATACAAGCAATGAATCGATTTCAGAATGGTTAAGTCTTAAGGGAAGGACCAGGAAATTATTGTAAATACACTTAGGAGGTCAAGCTATGGTTATATCCCCAACATCATTCTCGAATTATAATATTTCAAAATTAAAATTCAGAAAATAAAAGTAAACATAACATAATCGCTCAATTAAATTCTGAAATTGTTTTCTAAAAGATAGAAAGGCTAAATCCACAACTACAGAGTTGAATATCATGATAGCAAGACTAAAGAAAATTTTCAAAATCTTCTACAGGTTTGGGCAACATAAATCACCAATTTGGTTTTCCAGGAAATTATCAACAATGTCTTAAAATTTAATCAATCAAGTGGATATCTCTCGTAAGACCCTACCCGAAGAAAAAGAAAATTGTAATACACCTACATCAATCCAACAAATATCAGTTCTATAACCGATAACTCTGTCACGAACTTAATTTAGGCCTTTCAATAATTTATGCAGGGACCCAAAATAGATCCCAGCAAGCATAAAATTTGGCAACGATTGCATACATAGTAAATCTATTTTAATACACAGAAGTGGAAACTTCAACTCAGAATTGAATGCATACACATAAGATTCATTTTAAAACACCGAAATGGGAACTTTCAAGCTTGTAATTAAATGCTTGCACAATAAATTCGTTTTTAAACATCGAAATGGAAACTCTCCATCTTGGAAGGAATGCATACACAGTAAATTTGTTTTGTGTTGGGTAAGTTTAAGAACCAGAACTTGTGTAAATACACAGATATCTATCCCTAGTAAACACAAACTAAATCGTTTTGTGTTGGGCAAGTTTAATAACTAAAATCTTGTGTAAATACGCAGAGATCTATCCTTAGTAAACGCAGAGTAAATCATTTCTTGTGTAAGCACGTTTTTAAAGGAAAATGCCAAGCTTTCTTACACACAGGGAAACATGAAATAATGGTTGGGTAAGAACAATTTTTAAAAGAAAATGCCAAGATTTATTACACACATGGAAACATGAATTAATGGTTGATTAAGGATAGATTAAAACAACCCAAATGCAGAGATAAGAAAACTAAGATGTCGAGCAAAAAATACGAAGGCGTAGAGTAAAAGCAAGGCACAAAGACACCAATGGGTTTTTTTTTTTAATCGGGTGCAACTAACGTAAAGGAAAACTGTGGGATACCTTCATGGAGAAAAAAGGTAAAATTTTTGTCAAGAAAGGAAAACGCAGAGTTTGAGGTGGAAAAGGGCCAACAAGCTCAGGGATTTGAAACCCCAAAAATAGAATTTTGGTTGTGAATGTAATCTATAGTTGGGAAAGGGTACAGATAACAAAATACAAGGGGTAAGGAACACTTAAAATCACGCACAGATTCAGAAAACCATTGCCACTTCCATCTACGTACAAAACCTCATACAAAAATTAACTACTTTACAATGTGAAATTGAAACAATGTACCTTAACATACGATTGGACTTGTTGATGAACTTCAGCCGTTGGCGATCCTCCTCACTCCCACGTGCTAATCATTGAGACCTCACCTATACCTCCCATCCAATGCTAGGGGTACTCTTCTTCCCCTTGAGCCCCCCAAGCCACAAAGGGGCCACGCCCACAAACTAGAGAATAAGCTAGCTCTCAGCTCGCCTCACAAGGTCGAGCTACAACTCTCTATCCGAGCTGGGTATCCCAACTCCCACAACAAAAATCAGTCAAGAAAAATCCGGTAGCATAACCTTACGCTTGTCAATCCTCTCCCATTTCCCTCCTCTTCCATTTCTTTTATAGAGTTCTTCTTAGTGACCATTCAATTTTCATATTAAATTAGTTTTATTAAAAATTAATTAGGAAATATTCTCCCCCGTACACTTGTCACCCAATCCCTTAGTTGCACCAGAAATTCATTTAATTAATTTAAATTAAATTTCCCATTTCCCTCACCCACCTAAAAGCGTTCCTAAAAATGCTTCTTGTTGTCCCTTTATTCCCTCAAGTTCCCTTAATGATTGACGCCTTTCTTAAAGCTTAGTTGAGTTCATTTTAGGAAATTTCTGTAGACTATATTTCTTTCTATGTTCCACATTCCTTTTGCAATTAATTTCCCCTTTTTGTCTAAGTTTGAATTTAGCAATTTTTTCACATAAACAAAAAATAATTTTTTTTTGATAATTTATTTCTCTTTTAAATTCTAAATTTGATTTCTTCATCCCCCCTTTATTAAATGCTTAATTAAATTTTTGTCCTCGTATCCTACTTAGACCCAAGTTTTAATTTCAACTAGTCTTAGCAAATAATTAAAGAAAAAGTTATAATTAATTAACTTTACTTATACATAATTATTTTAAGGCTAACCATGTCAAGGTAAGATATTTTTTTCTAGGAACCTAGGTTCATTGACTCACCTGTGTTTAAAATCATGATGTTCCCTTCAAGACGTAGTACATGCTTCAAGGGTTCCACTCACCTTTATTCATGTTTCATTTATGCGACGAGCCCTTCAAGACGTACTATGTGCTCCAAGGGTGCCACTCGCCTTTTGACTAATTTTGGTAGACGTATAACCCTTGGAGTCAAAACTCTAGTAGGTGACTGTCAGGCTGCTAAATTGTAGCTTTTAAGTGTCCTGAATCACTAAATTGTCAAACTAGGGCTAGTATACTTCTAGCTGATACACAGTATGTGCAGGCAAGCGTCTAGTCTTTTATTCGAATGCTATCCTAAAAATAAAGCACACACCTATTCTAAGAATTTGAATTCTGATGACTAACTCAAAACTGAGCATTTCCTATGAAATCATAAACAGAAGAAAAACAGTCTAGTACTCAAAGGCTAAGATTGTTATTTCTGTTCAAAAGCACAATTCTACAAAATCATTCTAACTCTGTGTTTAACCATCTACCATCA